>OX438769.1:16600319-17166319 GCA_949316455.1 Acleris holmiana
TCCGATAACTTTTTTACTATGGTCGAGTTTGTCAACAACATAGTTAGTTAGTTGTAATACAGCATCTTCAGTAGATTTTTGTTCCCTAAAGCCATGTTGATTATTGCTTAGTAAATTATTCTTTTCAAGGTAGCTTTTTAGTCTTTTGTTTATGATTTTTTCTATAACTTTCGCTAAAGAAGGTAATAAGGATATTGGTCTATAATTGGAGATACAGTCTCTGTTTCCAGCTTTGAAAATGGGAACAACAACAGATCTTTTGAGTGCGTCGGGAAATACGCCAGTATGGAAACATAAGTTACATATAATAGTTATGGGCAATGCTAGGGTATCGGCGGCCAGTTTCAGAAAAGATGATGATAAGCCATCCCAACCCACAGAAGAGCTGTTTTTTAAGTTTTTTATAGCACTTTTAACTTCTACTTCGTCTGTGTCCATCATAATCATAGAATTTACAGGGGTTGCAGCTGAACCCAAGGTTTTCTCACGTTGCCTTTCAGATAGTCCTGTTTTATTTATGATATCAGACGCTAGATCTCTTCCCACACTAGCAAAGTACCTGTTAGCATGGTCTAGTGATTCTTGTGGGGTTGCTTTGAGTGTAAGGATATCGTTATTAGTATTAGAAGTAGCTTCTAGGTTACAAATATCTTTTATTAGAGCCCACTGCTTTTTTAAATTGTTTTTGTTTTCCATTATCAGTGATCGATGATATGTTCTTTTAAGTTTTTTTATAATATTATTGCATGTATTTCTATATCGTTTATAGGTTATGGAGATTATTAAGTTATGAGGATCTTTTTTAAGTTTTTGATGTAGCTTATCTCGATTTTTTAAACATCTTATTAGGTTAGGAGTGATCCAGGGTTTTATATTTCTTTTTCTGCGTGAGATTTTAACTAAAATAGTGTACTTTTTGATAGTCCTGTTAAGAAGATACAAAAACAAGTCAGTCGCATTGTTTACGTCGTGACAGTTTAGCACACTAATCCAATTTAACTGCTCTAGTTCGGAGATAACGGCGTGATAGTCAGTTTTTTTGTAAGTACGCGTTTGATGTTTTTTATGATTGTCAATTTTTGCGATAGATAATATAACTGAAGAGTGATCCGTAACCGTAGCAGCACACACCACCGTTACATTAGGAAGTATAGTTTTTATCATGCAGTGATCTAAACAGTTTTGACCTCTGGTAGGAAGCGTGTGTGAAGCAAGTAGTCCGTGGGAAGTCAGCATATCAAGGTACTTAGCAGATCTGTGGTCACCATTGTCATTTATGATATTTATATTCATATCGCCTAGTACGATGACATTTTTATAATTTTTAAGATTTGACAGGATCAGATCTAATGATGAAATAAAATTGTCTGTATTTCTAAATGACGGTGGTCTATAGATGGAAATGATTGCATACTCTACTCCGAATGTTGAAACGAGACAGTTGGCTTCTTGGCATTCTATAGGTTCAGTTGTTTTAAAAGCGAGTTCAGATTTAATGTAAAGTACTATTCCATCATTTTGATTAATGTGACGATTACTTGTGGTAATATTATAGCCAGGAATTGAAGGTAAGAAGGTGTTTTCTGTAAGCCAACATTCAGTTAACACAATGATGTCAAAATCTATATTAAATCTAATAATTAAAGCCTGTAAGTCATCAAAATTATGATTAATGCTTCTGATGTTCTGCGTTAGTATCTTTGTTTGTTGGTCTAAATTTACGAAAATATCTTTACAACTTTCAGGGGAGTCGAGTGCCACTGAGCTGCCGATATTGACACTAATGTCAATATCTTTCATTAAAATTGGAATATCAGCCATAATCATAACTCCAGAACTTTGATGCCATACGAATACATCGGCTAGTCCAGTGGCAGTCGTCTTCATCACTCTGGAAGTGAAAAATTAGAGATCGATTGGTGTAATCCAGATGTGTTATGTGTGTGTGAGTGTAATGTGTTTTGTGTAAGTTACCATTATTTAACGAATTCTTATTATAAATAAAAATAGGTACATTAATGTTACAGTTTGCATATGAGAACAAAAGATGTAGTTTTATTAATAATGTATGTAAGATGTTTGGTGTCTTTATTGTGATCAAAGAAGACTTACAAGTAATATCGAGTGTTAGTCACTTGTTCAAACTCTTTAGATCTTCAATTTGTGCTGCTGATTTGATCAATATTGGCGTTGTAGTATCAGTTTCTTTGACAAAAACTCTTCCATGCCTTGTCCAGCAATGCTTGTAGCCATGGTTTTTGCGCAAGTCACGAGCAAAGTAAAATAGTTTTCGCGCAGTAGGCGTTAGGGACTCTGAGATGTAGACAGGCTGGTCGTCGCTCTCGATGTCAATGCATCGAGTATTAAATTTGTCTTGATGGGAGCGATTGTATTCCTTCAAGGCTTTAATTAGAGTCGTGCTTTCATGCGTGGTCTGATATTCAGCAATGATCAGTTTGGTATGCCCATTTTTGATCCGTCTGACCTGTTTGATCTGTTCAGAATTAACTGGAATTTGGAGAGTGCTGTGTACCTTCTGAAGCAATTTTCGTAGGTCTTCATCCTTAGTCTCAGGAACGTTTCTGATCTCCACTATCGTAGAGCGCTGTGCTCTTTCCATTTCCTCCATTTGGATTTCAAGCTGCACAATTCTTTTTTTAGCCTCATTGTGCTCAGCGGAGATTTTATCAACTTTCTGGTTTAGATTCTCATACAGTAGAGTGGTCCGATCCAGGATTTTTTCTATATTTACGTTAGTTTGTATTATTTGCGCATTCTGCAACTTCAATTCGTTGATGGCTTTATAAAACTTTGCATTTTGGTCTTCTCGATCCTTATTAAGGTTAGCCAGCATTTCTTTAATTTCTGTCCTTAAAGCTGTCATATCTTCAAGGTCACAGTGTTGTTTCCGTTTCCTTGTGGCCACATAATTGGGAGGATCTATTTCCTTCGACAAGTCTGGTTGAGACACCGAGCGTTGTTCTTCTTTCGATTCTCCGTGCATGATAGATGGTTTTTTTTTTGCATATACTAGCTAGCATCGGTGCGCACTGATAAGCGAGAGCAGTCGTCGTAGAAATATAGACTAACGAGTATCGATCTTATTTCTAAGACGTTATTGTGGAATTTAGAGTAACTGCTCGTTTTCTTTTTAATTTAAATTAGTGCACAACACGGACACCTGACTGTTCTTTACGAATTGCGGACGTGGTATGAATAATATTATCAAGAAGCGTAAGATGCCTAAACTGTTCACTCCTCAGAGATTTAGAAGTTTATTGCAATAAATAAGCAACTGTAGCGGCTTAATTTGATAAGAAATGTAAGAGAAAATAGGTTTGCTCCCTAGATCTTTGAAAACTTACCGGAGAGGCAATAAATACACCCAACAGGGCATTGTGACGGATAAGTGAGAGATTAGGGGCGTAACATCCCTCAATAACATTGAAGAATAATTTTACTAGGTTCTTCTTAATAGTTCATTAGTTTTATCTATAATAATAGCAACTTAATAAAAATCACACTTATTATTTATTCGAACGCGCGAAACAACTTTAAGTAACAGGATGTAACTTACATACTAACACTGGAAGTCCCTAAATCAAATAATTTAAGAGGAGTTAAAATAACAGGTTAATACTCTAAAACGACTTGATTTCAAGTATTTACGCAAACAATGACATGTCGAGTCAAAGTCTAGTCGTAACTTTCTGTGTATGATTACAAGTTTAGTCAGAACTTTGCCTCATAAGTTAGGAATAGACTCAGCATCGTGCTTCAGTTTATATTCCTGGCACAGTAATAGACACTTTTTTGTACGATAAACAAATGACAAAAACAATCATCTATGTTTACATTTTTGTCACTTTGTAACAATAGGGAACGTGCAGCATAAACAGAATTGAGTTTTATTGATATGATTTAGGAAAAAGTGTAAAAAAGGATATATAACGCAATACGCTAAGTTTTGATTAATTAATTAAGATTTTATGTAGAATCAAAACTTGTTAAAATTTGAAACTTCTTTTAAGGTTTAGATTGTTTGTTTCGGAAACCTCATCTTATTTACTTTATATTTTTATTTAGTAGTTAGCCTTAACATTGTAATTTATTATCTCTCATAAAGTTATCCTTCTCTTTTATAGTATTTTCCAGATAGCGTAAGAAAACAAAAATATGCATGTTCCCTATTATGCAAGTGCGTGTGTGACGGATGATTTATCCACATTTATCCACGCAGTAAATGCAAACATAATGGACACATACACTGCAGAAGACCTAAAACGAAAAAAATATCTTTTTTATCACCAATTATAATATTACCAATATAAAGATATTCCTCGAGGTGACAATACAACAATGACCACATAACTTTGCCGTGTAATACTGTAAATCCATGCCAAACTTGAAATGCCATTTGCTGTAGTTCCGTGTTTACCCGACTTCCGAACAAGGAGCGTAATATTTTTAATCTATAAGTTTATTGTGTTTTTATGTATGAGTATTTTTATTCTCGTAACTAAGCGTCGCAAGTGTCACTAAATAATAATGTGTTAATATAATAACATAAAACCCTGGAGACAAATTATTGTATAACACTCTATAGAATGTATTTAATACAATACAAATATTCTTTATTCAACACCACATACTCGAACAATGGGTCCATATTGGCTCATATACAATTTTAATTTAGTTTTTTTTAAATAATACCGCTTTGTGATCATAAACATCATTTGTTAGAAAATTGTTTCTTAGAATATTATTCATTATAATTTTGTAGTACTACTAGTATTACTCATAATATGCAGTACTTCGATTTTTTATACTCATAATACTGTGGCCAAGATTGTATGCGGACCTATAATTTTTTTTTCGAAGATTTTTTTCTTTATAAACTTATATGATAGTATTATTTGTACTCATATAATTAGTAGTTACATTATTAAAATTGAATGCATTCTTCGAAAGGAAGTTTCCCTCCCGCCTTGGCCTTCGAGGCCTTTCTAACCTAACCTATCCGAGTCGGTTCTGCCCTGATTCGTCTTGTTCATTCGCTACAAATAAGGAAATTCTGTCTCGTGTAGGTAATACGATATTTGCCAAAATAAAACATTTGCTTGCTCTAAGCGACACAAGATAACCCTAACCTAACCTACTTATAAGTGTTTTCTGCATAGTGACTTTTATATTTAAACAGTTTAGGAATAAACAAGGGTATCTTTAAAAATGTTTATAACATTATTTTTTATTGCAAGAAATCGTTATATTGATAAAAAATATAAAATTTAAATAATAGTAATAGAAGTACATATATTGAATGACATTATACATATCAATGATTTGGAGTTGCGATAGTTATTAACTAAAAATAGATATAAGTAATGATCATTAGGAAATTAATTTTTATAAGAAACATTTTCGAACTTCCAATAATCTACTTTGCAAATTTATATGAACTTTGGCGCACCCTCGAACAATAACAGCACGGAATGTAAAAAAGTATTGCATAGTTAGTCAACAGTCGGTGTAATTGGTATAACATTTATAGGGTATTTAACTTGAACTTTTGCGGGTGGTAGGACCTTGTGCAGGGTCCGTCCGGATCGCTACCACCATCTTATCCATTAACCTACCGCCAAACAGCAGTGTTCGCATTGTTTTGTTCCGGTTTGGGGATAAGACTGCCGGTGAAATAACTAGCATAGAGGCATTCCATCGTAGTCGTCAGGGTTTTCAACGCATTTGCAGTCTTAGGATTGCAGTCTTGTGAATGCGAATGTCTATGGGTCACAGTTTCCACTTACCATCAGGTGGCCTGTGTGCTCGTTTGCCTTCTCAAAGCCATAAAAACAAAAAACCTATAAACGACTAAATCAAAAGTGAGGTCGGATTTCTAAACCTTGTCTTCTGAAAACATTCCTCTAACAGACAAAATAGGTCAATTGATAGAGAATGGTACTAATCATAAAATTTTCCTTTCGTGAACTTTTGTGGATTAAATCCTATGCTACTAAATATGCAATATTTGTATACTTTTGGGTATATTTGTAAACACGTTCTCGAAAACGGCTAACTAATAATTTTGACGAAATTTGCAATATAAGGGTTTACTGGGTCAATGTGTAAAGCGATGGTCATCTTCAGGAAAATTCGTTTTCAACCCTAGCAACACTCGGTCTTCCAGGAACTAAATAAATACACAAGATGGCATCTGGCATGTACTGCATGCGGTATCCCATCCTTTTATTGAATTTCACTTCATCGAATGTATCATTTCATCGAATTTAATTTCGTCGAACTCTATTTTCTGCTGAAACTATAATATTTTCAAGATATCTTAAACATTAATTACATAGTTTAGCAGAAAATAGCTTTCGATGAAAGTGGTTTCGATAAAGTGTTACACCCATTGCATGTACTTAAATCTATGCAACTGAGTAAATCAAGTGTTTCACATCCTAATTAACAATGCAGCGGTTACGTGAAGTCACACGAGGGTTCGCAATCTCATTACTTCTAGTGATATACAAGTCCTAATTATGCAGTCTATTCTCGGCAACACGGTTAGGCGTCGCGCAGATACTAAATTTAATCAGTGGCTGCGTGCAGCGAGCGTATGATCACCTCGCCCGAGATTTTGCAACGCTCGGTTCGCGTTAACGCCGGTTTCCACTGAAAGCTGTGGCTACCTAGCGACATCTAGCGACCATTTGTAACAGCCAGATTGACAGCGCCACCAGCGTGAGATAATGCAACTAAATCTGACAGTGCGCTACATCGCGCTAACTATGTTTGCCCAGTCAGTTGCTCTATACAGCGTGTAAACTTCATACGGGCATGTAATTTAATCCACATACAAATAATGTTAGAGAGATATTGTGTTAGTAACTTTTATAATTGAAGCGTAGTTATTTTGTTTTAGTTTATTTTGGGAGCAATGTAACGCGTACAACAAATTACAGAACTAATCGTGAATGTTTTGCCTGTATCCAAGTGCAAGGATGACATGTGGAAAATAAGTACTTATCTCAGACGAGTGAGAAGCTCCACGATTAATAAGAATTTAAAATTTAAAATTTGAACAAAATACGAGTCAAAGACAAATCTCCTTTTTTTAAAGTGGGTTAAAATTTGGTATCACCTCCACATCGAAAGGAACTATGATGCGAAGTCCATAAGGATCCATCTTACTTGCGTTTACCCCAGGTCTATGTGCTGAGTCAGACGGACTGACAAACGGAGCCGCACCTTATGATCATTTATTGTACTTTTCGGCATGGAATTCATAAAATAAATCTAAGTACATCCTCAATTTACAATATTTACACATCGCTCGCAGTGGAAGCAAGGCTTTACGGTGCCAGCGCGCAACCTGTAACTAATTTGACAACACAGTGCATTAGTGTTACTGACACGCGGAAGACTCGATATTAGACGCGAGGAAACTTCCTTTTAGACAGGTATCATCTTCTCATCCCCCTCATAGCATTGTAAGTACGTATAAGTTTTATGGGAAACAAATATTGAAAGTTTGTTGTTCTTCTTCCTTAAAAAAACCAAAATAAACTTATACTGTCAGAAAAATAATCGTCTGAAGTCGAAATAGCATAACCCCCCTTCTGTTTCTCTTTTTCTCCCCCTCTAGCTTTTCTCTTTCTCTTTTTTTATCTCCCTCCTGTCCACTGTCTCTGTCTATTTATTCCTTTCTATCGCTCTCTAAATAATGAATTTACGCAGGTATAAGAAGGTAAAATAACTAATCTTTACCATGTACGTAAGTGTGAATGTTAGCAAGTTTAAAATTCGTAGGACAGAGTAATCAGAATCGTGTGACAAAAATGAAAGATCTTTGTGCTAACCACTCACAATAGTCTTCAATAAATGGTATTAATATCCATATTATTTGTCATTTATGCTCAAATTATTTATAAAACAGCTTTTACAATAGCAAGAAGTAGGTATTTAAATACTTACCCATATAACCATTCAACTATAAGAGCAAAAAACTGATGGAAAAGATGACCCCAGGAATTTTAATCATTTGATAAGAATCAGTTAAACTGGGGCAATTGTCTGTGATATGTGGAGCGCATCCCGGCGGGAAAGTAGGGGGGGTGGGAGGCCTAGGGGGGGGGTAATAAATGTAGAGTGATAATTGAAGTGAAGACGGCACGGGTTTTATGAGTTGCATTAGTGTCGGTGTCAGGAGAATTCTTAAATTGGTTTTGTAATAACGGACGTTATTAAGTGAGTTATTTTTAATGAAAGCTCTTACCAACTGAGAGCGTCGGTAGTCAAATTAGAGAGAGTCTGGGTTTGAAGATCAATGGTCGCCATGATTAGTTAGATTAGTTTTTTTACTATTACAATCTTGAAAAATAGGGGATTTGATCAGGCTTGATCATGGCAGCCGCGTTGGACAAAACAAACAAAAAAATAAGATTCAGAAAAAAGGGAAGGATTACTTGTAAAAACCTATAAACTATTTTTTTTTCTTTTTTTTTTAAAGTTAAGGAGAAGGCACACGTACACTCAAGCCTCCTGATGGTAAGTGGAATCTGAGACCCATAGACATTTGAATTCTCAAGACTATAATCCTAAGACCTCAAATGCGTTGCCAACCCTGAGGACTAAGATGGAATGCCGCTATGCTAGTAATTTCACCGGTTGTCTTATCCCCACACCGGAACACAACAATGCGAAAACTGAATGTTGCTAGATTCTTTTATTGCTCAATCTAATTTTATCATTTACTACATTGAGGTCGTCGGAATTACTAATGTGGCAATAAGATTTTCTATCATAACAAAAACTGAATCCCGATAACTGATAAAGTTACGGTGAAGAAAAATGAGGAAGCTGGAATTTACAGGAACAGTGTTTAAAAGGGGTAGTTAATCGGCTTGCATCTCCAGGGGAGTCTTTTGCACGGACTGAGTTGCGTGCGAATGAATTACAAGGTCTATCCCAGTTTAAGACCTCATACAATTAACTGGTTTAATAAATGAAATCCCAGATGAATGGAAAAACAAAATAACACCCACCAATGTATCAAAGTTTCTTCAAAAACAAATGTTATTACTTTAATTCGAAAATAGAGCAGATGTAACCACACATTTGTAACCATGGCCATTGTAACGAAACACATAATGTTTGTATACTTCTATTTAATAACTACCGACATAATTGGATCATCCTGTACCGGGGAAGCACAGACCGGTTCGGCCGACGAGAGATAACGAAAGACTCAGACTCAGTCAGAGACTTTAGTTGTAATGATTTGTAATGTATACCTAATGCATAATGGATATAATATAAGTAACTCAGGGAAAACACTTTTATGTACCTATTTGATTCTAGCTGTTGTGGAATGGTGCATCGAGACAAACCAAATTATGGTTTAACGGTGCAGTTCTATAATGATTATAAATGTTTGATTGATTTACTTATTAAATACATACATAACTTCACGCCTTCATTCCCAGTGTGGGGTAGGCAGAGCTACCAGAAATACCAACAACTCTAAAAAGACATGTTAATAATTCTGTAACCACATTTTGCACAAGTAATCTGAGATGTTTACTAGTGTATTAGTGACAGGTTGCAAGCCCATCGCCTAACAATACTAGAAGCCTTTATTCCCTTAGTCGCCTCTTACGACATCCACGGGAAGACATGGAGTGGCACTATTCTAACCCGGAAACCACACGGGGCAAACAAGTTAAAGCTTGAAAATTCTAGACCTGTTTTCGGGTGGCTTTTAATATTCATCCTTCGTGCGTACCGTGGATCCCGTATTCAGGGTTATTTTTAAGGCATCGTAAAGTTCAAATTTACATACGTCAATATTTGTACTACGCGTACATAGCTTCACTAAATGAGGTTCAATGACCCGTTTGTGTCTCCACGATCAATTCAAGAGTACGTTTGATACTTGCACAAACGCTGTTAGGCGAGATTCCAAACGACTGATCAGGGATTCCATTTTACTTGGTAAAACCTTAATTGCTTTATCAACGTTATTCTCAACGTTATGATAGCTCTTATTAGGAGTTAAAAACAACCATAAAATATCAAAAGCAGGTTTCACCAAACAGAAAAAAGCTCCTGATGCCAGACAAATCACAAAAAAATATGGTTTATTCGTAACAAGCATACTTAATTAACACGGAATATAATTAATTTATCACAAAATGGTCACAACTCAGCATGAAGCTGGCAGACCCAGGCTGTTCTTCCGTTGTAACCATTTGGTGAAGATACGGCGCAATGACGCCATGTTTTACTTATCGATAACTCATTGGTATTCAGATTATGATCCAGCCCTGCGACTTTTGTGCATTTTTCTATGGGTGACCTAGTCAATCTTGGCGATGACCCTGGTGCAGTTTAAAGATTGCACAATACCAAGTCTTCGGAATCCCGTGTGGTTACTTGGGTTAGAATAGTGTCACCCCATGTGGTATCAATATGTATGGTAAACATCTTAGCCTACTTGAGCAAAATTTGGTTACAGAATTATCAACGAGTCTCTTTAGAATTGTTGGTATTTCTGCAGCTCTGCCTACCCCTCTCTGGGAATGAAGGCGTGATGTTATGTATGTATTTAGTCTTCGGAATCGACCAAAGGTGCAGGCAGAAGCTGACAGAGAACCAGAGGCAAGTAGCGCTCCGTATAACAAAAGGTAGTGATTAGCATAACCACGTCCTAGTCAAGATGAAAACGCTGCTAGCCTTTTTTATTTTCTGTAGAAATAAGCGGTTGAATCGATCTGTCATCGGCTTACATCCATCTTATACATCTTATTCCAAAATCGCTAAGTGGTATGCATATTTACTAGGCCCCCAGAGCTGGTCCACTATGCTGATAGACAAGAGGAATAAGAGACATTCCAGTTCCTCTTTGTGTACTTCTGTACAGTTCTCGTGCAGTTTATGCCAACCGTGACGCTATCCCAAATTGCTGTCGCGAATAATAGTACAATAAGTGAAGAAGAGTGAGTGATCAGATGATCAGTGGTCAAATGAGCGCGAGCAATGCTCGACAAAAGTCGGGGTTTAGCAAAAATATGAAGTTTGCTTGCCAAAAACTCGTCTTTATGAATTTAACTTTTGTATTCTTCTATTTTCCAAAATTTTCTTCTTTTTACGTTTTGTAGCAATTTTCTCAGGTAAACCGCAATAGAGCTCCACAAGGGACGTGGGACCGAGATGTGAGACGTGAGACTTTGAGACGTGAAAGTGGTGGGGGTGAGATGTGAAACGTGGAGGGGGGGTAACACGTGGACGCTAATACTATGCTAATATCCTACGCGCTGGCGCGCTATGGGAAGGCAGTGTGAATTTATTTGTGGGATGATAGGTAAGGAATCGATCGAAAGAAGATAAATTTCTTGATTAATATGTAAAACAGACTTGTAAGTTATTTTGACAGACATATTATTATTATAGTCACATCACAAAAGAACAAAACAATGTACATATTTTTTGGTAAAAGGAGGTTAAAAAATCCAGAGCAATTCAAAGAATTTTATGTTAAATCCAAGCGTAGTAATCCGAGGTAACAAACGAGAAAAAAAAATGCTACTGAAGTAACTAAGTTTTGTATTTAATTCGGGGGTTACCATGACATGACTAGAATACAAAAGTATGTCAGGGGACAATCAAATGTCACACAAATTTACGTAGTCCCAAACTAATCTCTAGGCTTATACTATGGGCACTAGACAACGATAAACATACTTATATAGAGAAATACACACTTAAATACATCAAACATCCAAGACTCAGGAAAAAATATTTGCGCTCATCACACAAATATCTGCCCTTACCGGGATTTGAACCCAGGACCACTGGCTTCGGAGGCAGGTTCACTCCCAACTAGGCCAACGAGTCGTCCAACTACGCAGTTCATATTTAGCAAGCGTAAAGGACATACTGTCCTTTTCTCTGATCTTTCGAAAAAGTCAATTTAAATAAAGAAATCTCGAAAATATCACTAATGTACAGACATACTTGTAATCCAGTTACAGATTAACACAAAATGTTTTCCAAAAGCCAGAATCCAGAATCCTTTCCAACAATATAGGGATCGATCAGCAGAGCAATGTTCTGTCGCAGCACGATCACACTTTGTTTGCGTCGTCTGTCGTACGAAAACCTTCCAATAAACAGAAAATGTTCTTTATCTTCACAAGCCGCTACACTCGCAACGATGTATCGTATGACGTATGATGATTCCATAAGTAAACATTAAACGTGAAGGGTGGAAAGTTGTCCGTTAATGCTAAATAAAATCTTTAGAGATTATACCTAAGGTATGAAATTTCCAACTGCAATTACAGAATGAATGAAAAAATTAAGTCTATTTTATTTTATTTATTTGACGTATTCTGGAAAAGGGCCGAAACTAAAGTACCCGAAACCGACGTGCATGCATGACTTGATGTAAAAAATAAATATTTAAAAAATCCTCCTTGAAAAACGCAAAAAAAAACATCTTTTAAAACAGATTTTGTAAACAAGATGGTATTGAAGATAGGTTCGTAATGGGTAAAATATAGATTTTACAACTTAAATTTAATATAAATGTTATTGAAAAAACCCGCCTTCAAAAACGCAAAATATAACTTCTTTTAAAATTGTAGGCACTTACCTAATAGGTTAGTCCAACTGAAGTCGGCGACCACAATATTTTCACCAAAAAAGCCGACCTCAGTGGGACTAACCATTAGGTAAGTGCCTACAATTATAAAAGAAGTTATATTTTGCGTTTTTGAAGGCGGTATTTTGTTTTTTAAAGTATTTATATTTTAGTTGTAAAAACTATATTTTACCCATTATGAGCCTATCTTCAATATCACCTTGTTTACGAAATCAGTTTTTTAACGATATGCACGACTTTGCTGTCACGGAAATATGACCTATCATAACGTTCAAAATACAATTACGATAAGGTTTAAAACAAATTAAAACGAATGCATCCCTTTGCGAGCTGTCAAGAGGATGAGCAAACATTTTTCTTAAGGTGATTTAACAATACATGTCTTCCCTGTTTTTAGGTTTCCGTAACAAACTAGGAGCTACAGCTAAAACTACAAATACTAAAAATCAGACAAAAGTCTTAAATAAAAGGGCATATAACGAATTTTAAAGAAAAACTATCACAACTAAGTCTAATAAGTAGACATCATTTGTTCTTGAGATACAGGTGATTAAAGTGTTTATACCTACTAAAATCATCTAAGACTGCACCAATTGACTTTAAATAGAAAATTAGTTATTACTTGTTGATGTTTTATGTATGAACCCTACACTGAGTATGGTCCAAGATGATTTTGCCCGTTTTTTTAAACTTAGTAACAGTGAACTAACGAATTCCTAATACTACTCGTACTTCCACACCCCGGTATTTATTTTCCGTAACAGAAAGCAGTTGATCAAAGGAGAGTTAAGTAAATTCCAGCGAGACGGCTGCGTTAATGTATTCCCTCTGCTGCGTACATCATATATCATTCTCCAAAATCAAATGCTTGATGTATAAGTTACGTACATACACTGCACTTATACAAGCAGTTTATTTTGGAGGATTCAATAGTTATGCGATTTTATGGGGCCTGAACAAACGGTCCGGGTTTTTCTACCTTTGTTTAGCCCATCCTGTAGGGCTAGACAAGTTGCATTCGACAATCGTTAGCGATTATGTTTCGATTGAAAAATATATGGAATTGACGTAAGACACCGAGATAGTACCACGTGACTATCTCGGTTGTCGAATGCAACTTGTTTAATCCCACTGGGCTGAGATTCTACACGGTAATAACGATAACTTGTTTGACGAGTTTCCGTATTGACAACGTTTTAATAAATCTTATGTCATTTACAATAATGGCGCCTGTGACATAAACAATTCTAAAACACATCAAACGCAATATCGTTATAACGCAGTAGAATAGACGCCCGCTTCCATACCGCAACTATACTATACAGACCTATTTGACAGGCTGATTAAAAAATACCTTAACACATCAAAGACAACATGGTTTTTACTATTTAGAATCTTTGTCCAGCCTAGTAATTTTCATAATAGCTCTTGCTTATCGCTAATAAATAATACCCATTGTATTTGTGCGCACACTAAACGTCGTTAAACACTTTCTAACTTGGATAAATTTAACGATGAATTCCAAAGTAGTACGTTTTTACGCCGCCCGTTTTAAATCTCATACGCTAATTCAATACGTTTTCAAAACGATTGTCGCTCCAAAACGCTTTAGCAGAATCATCGCCAGTCATTAGAACGTAAAAGCTCAAATAGTCGGAGCCCTAATTACTACCCCATATCCCATAGGCGATCGCCATAACTAATTCACACTTCACAATTTAGACCTTATCTATAGGTATTAGAGTTGGAAAGTGAATGGTTTGATTCTGAAAGCGAGCGGTGCAGTGAATCAATTTGTAGTCGTTATCACAGCCATCCGGGGACAATCGGGCGCCTGTATGTTAAAGGGTGCATAGGGAATTACGTTTTGAAACAAATCTTACCGTATTTTGTTGACAATAAGGTTGTAAATGTCAATATTGATATGTGAGTTATGGTTATGTTCACAAAAGATTGTAGTGCGCTCAAATGGTACGCACAATCTGAACCTATACCCATGCGTATTGGAAAAACGTGTTACTGTGTAAAAATAAATTTTTAACAAATGGCTTTGCGCTCCGTTCGAACAGAAAGCTGAACTTATGACTAAAACTAAACTAAGGCTTTTGAAAACTGTTTGGCATACTTACTTAAACAAAAAGATACGTATAAATTTACGGCATGGAATCCAAAATTAAAATAACTAAATTACATGTTTAAAACAGGGACCCGCCCACTCATTCAACGATAAAAGCCTTTGAAAGATTAACCGAACGGAATATATGACCAAGTTATTTGTTAAACTAACCATTTGATTCACTATGAGGGAAACCTTTAACAGCTAAAGCACAGATAACCCTTAAAATAGCGCTTTAAAAAAGCATATCGAACGGCTTTTTTTAAGTAAAATAAAACCCCTTGAATGGGATAGCGGGTTTTAAAAGCAAATCGAATGGCTTTTAAGTGATACGGCTTTTCTATAATAAACCCTTATAAAAACCCATTCGAACCCCCTTGAATGGGATAGCGGGCCGGTCCCTAGTTTAAACACTAAAATATTGAAAATAATTGTTTGATTTTTAAGACTGCTCATACGCCTTAGCCCCCAAAATGCCTGCCAAAAATCACCTATGTTACTTTCTGAATAAGGCAACTGGAAAAAGGGTAATTCGTCGATGATACTGCAATACCGCGTAACGAACAAACTAAATAAGTTGCAAAATACACCTTAACTAGTGAGACAGTAAAGTATATTTTTCAACTTATTGAATTTGATAGATACGCTGTATTGCAGTTACACCGACTATATCATAAAAGATAACGATTCAATAATTATGACCAAAGGTCCTCATGATTAGTAACGCATTAATTTTGAAATTTCCTATATAACAGAGGCCATAGATAATTTACCAAATTATTTCAATCAAAAATATTGATGATCTTGGTATGAAGGTCTCTATGGGCTATATTTTAAACTAACCTTGTGTTGGATCAGGTTAGACACGTGAAAGCTAAAACTAAGAAAAAACTTTCATCTTTGATGCGTTTTGAAACAGGATTATCACTCATTTTTAGTCATCATCATTAACATCATATCAGCTTCTTAACATAATTATTTCCCATGGATCTCCACGACCTTTTTGATTTTCACTCAAGATCACTTCATTAATATATATGTGCATACATAACATCACGCCTTCATTCCCAGAGTGGGGTTTGGGGCTTCGTCGGCAGAGCAACAGAAATACCAACAACTCTAAAACGACTTCTTCATAGCCCAGCGTGTCGAGTGCACGAAAGTAAGAACATAACCTCCCGAAACCCCAGGTTCTTGCTTGAGGACATAATACGAAACATAAAAGGCAACCCTATCGATAATAACCTCTTGACCCACCATACAACGAACAGGAAGATTTTTGTTCGTGGGAATTTGAATCTACCAGCAAAGGAATAGAGTTCAGTTACCTTTGCTCTTAAATTTCATTGTCAAATTTCAACCAAACAAAAATAAACTCTATGCTCATTATAATATAGTTTAAACTAAAGTGTGTATGGATTGTGTACCTCCTATGGCACACCGGGTCTCACGAGGATAAGGCGAGGTTGCAATTACAATGTTATTTAAATAGCCATGCGACGGAACGTCACGTTGTGATTTAAATTTTCAAATGTTCGATTCTCAAAAATTGTTCCACAGATGTACCATTCGATATCCGACTCCTATATATCATTAGTTGCTGGCGTTTGGCTACAGCAGGTGTGACACTCCATATATCCCTCCTCATATCGCATTAGGGCCACGCGGCGTCACGTCGCGCGGCAAACGACGCTGTCGTCCGCACACGGTGCGCGACTAACACCTACTTATTACGACGCTAAGGGCGTATTCAGACAGTCTGCCAATGCAATGAAGCTTGAGGTTGTATAGCTGTTGAAATTCTGCGTTAAGCTTGTAAAAATAGAGGAGTTTTGGATGTTTTTTTTTGTGATTTGTAAAAGACAAAGTAATGCGTAGGCCATGTGGTGGCTGAAGGTCATTAACATTTGCAATCTCAAAATTTATCAACTGAAATAATTTGTTTTTATTCAAGGTTAAAACTGCGGGATTCATGCAGTAGTTTCAAGCACTAGTTTAGGCACACAGATCGACAGACACAATTAAATCATTATTGTGTGTATAGATTTAAGTTAATATCGTTTGCAGTTATAGTTGCTTAATAAATAGAATAATTGGTACTACTAAGTACTTCTTTAACAGGTGTACGCAAATTTTTAATCCTAAATTATTACATTTATGTAATGTTTGGGCATGTGACTTCAATATAGTGATACCATTTAGCATTTTATACATTAAGATCTAAGCTTATACTATTATACTAGAAAGGTTTAGGTAGTTAGCTAAAAGTAAACAAACAAAACCACGTGGCTCTGTTCAACAGCCAATCAAGACTGTTTTGTCGAGCTATGACGTATCTCACGTGTTCTGCTTCTATTGGCTGCTGAACTGAGCCACGTGGTTTCGTTTCTTTACTTTAAGTTAAGAACCTAAACCTTTCTAGTATAGAGAAACTCTTTGACCCTGCCTACGTAGCTAGCGGTCCCAGATTCAATCTCTGGTAAAAGTCAATTGGTCATGAATGTTTTTATTTTTCTTTTTAGGATTCCGTAGTCAAACTAGGAACCCTTATAGTTCCGCCATGTCCGTCCGTCCGTCATTCCGCAGCCTAGCGCAGAGACTTAAAGCTCAAGGCTTCTAGCATTGGAGTCCCATACTACAAGCCTAGAGTTTAGTAAGGGATTAGATCAATTTAGGTGATGAGCGGCGGTGATTATATAATCACCGCCGCTGCATTAAAGAAAATTATCAAACTTATATTTAGTTTGCCATAAATATATAGAATATAGATTCCTAAGTTTTTAAATCACGTTCCTAGAAATTCAGTTTAAACCAATCCTCAGTAACCAAGTAGCGGAGCCACCCAAATTCTGAAGTGTATATTGCCGGTAACTTGTCAACCGAAGCGCGTCTCCACTGCAATCGACTGACCTCGATTTAGTGACGACCAGTCGAATAATCGAGTTAAAGTTGCCTTGCGAGCACTGGTACGTAAATTGCAGATGAGGGAGGGTTATCGTTACTTGTTTGTTATGGTCCGGGGATAAGACAACCGATTAAATTACTAGCATAGAGGCATCCTATCTTGGTCCTCAGGGTGGCGACGCATTTGAAATTTTAGGATTATAGCCTTATTATTATTATTATTCAGGGAGTGGCTATTCAAGGCTCCAAAGCCTAGTATCACTGCGACCAGGATTGATCTATTGTGATCGCCACAGCCTACAGTTCTCCGCTGAGTCCTGTTATTGCGAAGAACTTCAGGACTTTATTGGCGCCGAGATACTTGATCTCCTCTGGGCACATTAAGTGCTTTCCCAGTGAGGAGTTACGGTGTCGCATTAAAGCCGGGCAGACGGTGAGAAAGTGCATGGGCGTTTCCTCCTCCAGATGGCAGAGTCTGCACAGCCTTGTGTCACATTTCCCAATCGTCTGCATGTGCTTGTTCAGGCAACAGTGCCCTGTGAGCGCCCTGGCAAGAGTGCGAATTATAATTAATTATAATTAATTATAGCCTTGTGAATTCAAATGTTTATGGGTCTCGGATTCCAATTAACATCAGGTGGCCCAAGTGTTCGTGTGCCTTCTCCTTATCATAAAAAATTAATTGTAACGTATTTTATCAAACATACTTATGTTGGTAAATTGTCGTAAAGCATTATGGTCTATGTTCCTATTTATATTATATAAAGATTCACTTTATTATTAACCCTAAATGCATTTCGACACAGCATTGCAAACTACGGTGCACCTGCTCTCGTGCCCCGCATGCCTGCACTCTCCTCGGAGCAGGAGCTGAGACACGCGCCGGCTAGAGCCGTCAATGCCACTGCTTACTGGGTATCATGCATTTAAGGAGCTGAGACTCGAGGGGAGAAGAAGAATAACCGTAAAGTGATGATAGTAGTCAAAACTGTTCTAAATTTTGTAGGTTTGTGCTTGGGGTGCCGCTTGCCGTAGAAGGCTACTACTACTATAAGACTGATTTTACAGCATTTGGGTTATTAAAAGCAACACAGACTAATAATCCGCCGGTCGATATTGGCCTCTCAGTTCATCGCATTAGAGCACATACTATCAGTTCCTCATACTGATTTAAGACGGACGATTTCTTCCAACTGTAATAATATAACTGCCTCACTGCCAAATCCGCTATAGGTTTACGGATTCGTCACCACTTGGAAGTCTTGGTCTGTAAAATGTCGTTTGAAAACTAATAATTTGTGGTGAGCAACATTTAAAGCCGGCCTCACAGATATTGCCATTGATTTTGGACTATTAGGTGGCGTGAAATACTTGGGACTGTAGGTAATCTTTGGTGCCCTTGTGCTAAGTCAGTACTTCAGCACGATTTAACTAAAACTGCGCTTTGTTCTCTCTAAGAGTCGGTTTACGAGCGTCGCAGAAGTGACTGAGGCGCTTGAGCGTTTCATTTGGCGTGTGTTTTACGACGCGACAGGAGTGCGGAGAGCACCTGCGACGGGTCGGGCGGATAAGTGATTGCGTTCGGATTGAGGTTGAGCATGTGGGTACAAATAATACCTAAGGCACTGACTTTGGCTCTGCTGCAGTAAGAATAATAAGCCCGCACGATATCTCATCAAACAGCAAGATAATCTAATATAGCAGATGCAACGAATACCCTTTCATAATTTGCATCTTTATAATTCGAAAGAGGCTTACGGTAACCTACGGGGAGCGACTATTGAAAGAAATTCCGCTTTTACTTTTGATTTATTCCTTTTAAGATTTACTTTACTCACTTGACATTGGCGAAATTACTGCGGAATACCGCGGTGGACCGCCATTGATAAAAAAATAAAGTATTATAAAACAATCTACCAGCAATAAGTAAAATAAATCACGACTTGTAACTTATATATATCGACGACCGTAATCTAAATTGACGTAACGGACAAATGGCTACTTTTCAGGAGAGCCAAAAAACAGTATTTTTTTTCTTTTAAAATTTATAGTTTTGTTGTTCGTTTACGTATCATGTAACTAAAAATAGCTAATTACTTACTTTTTTCCACTCTTTAACTACAAATAACTCAATTTATCATACAACGGTTAGTTACTGAGATAGCATGTCCCTTACGTCAAAAAATAAATTCATAATGTCCAATACCACCCTTCTCCAACAGTTGACTTTAGAGTAAATTTGATGTATCTACAAATAAATTTAAAGAAATGAAATTAATGTGATCGTAACTCCATTGAAAGTAATCAATGACAGGGTGTAAAAGGTACATGGGAAATTATCTTAGGTGAAATAATAAACGAAAACATAAAATGTAATTGTGTTATTTATTAGGATAATTAAGAGATCAATCATGGAAGTATAGACATAATTATCCAGAGCTCAGAATCGCAATTATTTAGTGGTATTTGAGTGTTTACAGGACTTTAATTATTTGAATCTTAATTTTTCTGTTACTACCAGCAATATACGAGGTTCGTAATTAAAGTAAAGTGTTCTGAAGAACATATACTTAGTTTTATAATTATATTTCAACGATACATCACTACATACGCCATTATGAGCTCTCATTAATATGTCGATAGCTAGACTAGTAACAAGTAATAAAATAAAACAAAATACACGATTCGGTGTAAAAACGATTAGAGATATAAAATAAAAACATAAACAATTTTAATTCGACAGTATCAATTAGAACCTAGGTACTGATAGTAGTACAATTAGCAATAGGCCAAATCCTATCTTAATTTTCATCACTGCTCTCATTATCATCGTCAGTTTCAGCTAAAGTAGCTGTTACTGACGATGACTGTACGCTTTGGGATAGTACCTAGAAGGAATTGGTATTTAATATATTTAGAAACGTGATAAAGTATTTTGGTCCTCATAGCATTTCTAAAGACTTGCAAAATAATATACCTACATAAGTAGACACAAACACGGTAATTGCATGTAGCCGACAATTTGATATTTTATTAAATAAAATACTTACTGCAATAACTTGTCTCGATCCCGCAGTAATTTATTGCGTCGAGCTAAGAGTGATTCAATACTGTTTATATTCATCGTTATCTCAGTTGCCTTCCTTATTATTAAGTACTTGAAACATGCGTGAAGACGAGTGCTCGTGCAAAACAGAACTGAGCAAGCAGCGGCAGCACTCAATCCAGTGTAGCCAGGTGTAATTTGAAAAATGAATAGTTTTTTATCAGCCGAAAATACCTTTGAATAAACGATTAATAATCTGGATTTTTTCTTGTACGTATGTATGTATGTAAAAGCTTTATTGGAAAACTAACAATTGAATTATAGTGCTCTCATTAAAATTATTTTATTTTATTTCAATTGAAAAAAATATAGTTATCACGTGTCGTGTTCATTGTAAATACTTTATAATCTGTTTGCACAAATAACTAACCCTTGGAATATTATTTTAAATGCATTTATAGGCATATTTTCAATCGATGTCCAAGGCTCAAAAATCAATAGATTGTCAAGAAAATTCAGTAGATTTCGTAAAAATCAGATGAACCGGTAACACTGTCAACCACAACCAGCAGCGACATGCTCTTTCTAAAATGTTTTTTGTCGCGTACAACGAGGTGATAGTGAGATCTCTTTCACCCTCAAGCAACTTTAAGTGCGTGAGAGTGATTTAGCTATATTAACGAACACTGAGTATGTCATCTAACGAAAGAGATAACGCTAACATTTTAATGTAAGGGACGGTAGTTTTAAGATTGTAGTTGTGAAAAAATGTCGTATATACTCTTAGCAAATATTTGATACACTTACAAATTACCGTAAGGGTCACTGTTGCCTTACATTTGTGAAAGCAAAACTGCGTATCGTACAATTGCTTACAGAATAATAGTCTTTTACGACGCAGGTAAATTTAGAAAATTATAGTTACGTCTAATTGTGATAGAATCAATTTTATTTTTGTAGATAATTTTGAGAACGTTAAATGATGTATCGTACCTTTACTTATTTAATGGCGCCTTACAGCGTTAGGTAAATTGCGAGATGAAGGTTACACCAAGAATAAATTGCAGTTTTTTTAATTGCTGTAGATACGTCGTATTTTTTTGAAATACGGAGTCAAAGTAACATTTTTTTAAGGCTGTAAGGGGCGTGTTTTTTAAGGCTATCGAGACGTCACCTATACCAATCGATAGAGAAAAAAAAACTGAATAGAACTGCATTCATAACTCATTTTCGCCATTTTGTCCCTTACATAAATTTAGATTACGGTCGTCGATATATATATACTGGACCCTCGTTGGGCATTTCTAAGTCGCAACTGACTTGTTTTATGATAAAAGAATACGTAATTACTCTTTAACAAATTAATACAAACATAAGTTAATCACTAATTTACAATGATTGGATCATGAAAATGGGAACTTATTTTCTATCAAAATCATCTTCATGTCTATTTTCTCCCGTTTTACATAAGTTTTACGCAAATCAGATCTGTCCACTTTGACACTGAATGATCACCACGACCTCTCTTTAATCTTATAGTCTCGGCCCAGTTTTCAATACTCGGCTTAAGCAATCTCAATCAACCTGAAAGCCATGACACAGCGTTAGTCCATCTTACAAAAGTTGTACTCATACAAGACTTTTCTCATTTGGACATGCTTGGGATACACCTGAGTTTTGTAACAAATAGAGATGCAGGAACAATTTATGAGATAAACAATCTCTGGACTAATTATCATTATTAGATTTTAACCGACTTCAACAAAGATGCTTTAATAACCTTATTGTTATAATAATAAATTTTAGTACGAATATAAATGACGTTGTTTAAAATTGTATTAATTTTTAGTTTACGATTACATTTTACAAATTGTTATATAATGGATATGATAATTTGTTATCAATTTAGAGAAGTAGACCTAAACAGCTATTTTCACTAGCTTTTCTTCATTAGAGTTGATTGGTAATTTTAATATTTATTACTTAAATTTAAACCTATTTCGTCAAGATCATGGGAGTCATGGAAAATCAACAGAACTCTTTAATAATTTGGAGTCAGTTTATTGTTTTGTAAACATTCATTCATTCAACGTTAATCCCCTTATTAAGTAGGTATTAGAATATAAGTCACCAGCGTGGGACCCAGTGCGCCATAGGTGTACATAATCAAGGTAATTAAGTTTAAACTTTATTTTAATGTTTATAAAGTCCGTTTATATTTGTTTCAAAATTAAAAATGGCATTTGGAGCAAATTAAATTAAGCCCGTGTGGTTGCCGGGTTAGAATAGTGCCACTCCATGTCTTCCCGTGGATGTCGTAAGAGACGACTAAGGGAATAAGGGCTTGTAGTACTGTTAGGCGATGGGCTTGCAACCTGTCACTAATAGACTAGTAAACTTCTTGGCCTGATTGTGCAAAACGTGGTTACAGAATTATTAACAAGCTGTTTTAGAGTTGTTGGTGTTTCTGTTGCTCTGCCTTCCCCACTCTGGGAATGAAGGCGTGACGTTATGTATGTATGTATGTTAAATTAAACTTTATTCCCCTTCTAGTAGATTCAATTTCAATAGCGGGCTTCACGAGGCTAAAAGAACTACATATATATTAGTAGGTGTACTAGCCCCCTGAGAAATATATTATATATTTCACTCCAACGCATAACAAATCATCACACGTAAACGTATCGTAAACGTGACGGTGAGATGTTCAAAGAAAAAATACTTAGCGCAATGTAGCTAACACAGGAGAACGTTATAGCGACACCTAAATATTGAGCAAATGCCAAGGGAGAGCCAGTTAGGTTAGGTTCCCATACAAAATTTAAAGTTTAAATGAAGTACCTTTTTTTATGATATGGAGAAGGCACCCGAGCACTCAGGCCACCTGATGGTAAGTGGAATCTGAGACCCATAGACATTTGAATTCTCAAGACTATAATCCTAAGACCTCAAATGCGTTGCCATCCCTGAGGACTAAGATGGAATGCCTCTATGCTAGTAATTTCACCGGTTGTCTTATCCCCACACCGGAACACAACAATGCGAACACTGTTGCTCGGCGGGTGGTTAATGGATAAGATGGTGGTGTAGCGATTGGTGGTGGCCCGGACGGGTGCTGCTGCTGTTATTTTATCGAAACACCTTTTAACGAACGGATCTTTAGGCAAAATTTTCATTTTATCAAAAGGCATTTATCTCCGCATGAGTTGTTTTTTTTGGTAGTTCTCGTTCAAATCTTGAGCTCACTTTGAAACAAGGTTGTTTTAATAAGATTACCAAATATTGTAGTCAAACAAAACAGTGAATAATGACGTAACATTTACATAAACATGTTCACGACTATGACTAAAGGGTAAAAAAACGATTAAACAAAAAATGATTATTTGCTGTCCGCTATCTATGCTCTTAAAATTACAGATCAGGTTTCAGTGGGATTTTTATAATCAAAAGGGCATTGCACAATACTTCAATGTATAACAAGTTTGCACTTGTAATGCTTGACAGGCACAGCTAGATTTAGGGCCGTGCGGGTTAACCTCGTGACACCCACTATACTACAAACAATGAGATATTTGTAGGTGGGAATTTAAATGTAACGGCAACGAAAAAAAGTTCAATTACCTTTGACCTTAAATACCATTTTTAACTGTGGAATAAATAAAACCCGTGTGGTTGCCGGATTAGAATATTGCCACTCCATGTCTTCCCGTGGGTGTCGTAAGAGCGACTAAGGGAATAAAGGCTTGTAGTACTGAAGGCGATGGGCTTGCAACCTGTCACTAATACACTGGTCTCTTCTTATCTTAGCCTGACTATGCAAAATGTGGTTACAGAATTATCAACAAGTTTAGAGTTGTTGGTATTCTGTTGCTCTGCCTACCCCACTCTGGGAATAAAGGCGTGACGTTATGTATGTATGTATGAATAAATAATAATGAACTTGATAATCAACTGAGAAACATGAATCATTTTAATGAATGAACTTGTTAAGCAACAAAGTTTAAACTACTTTGCCATGATTCTGTATGGAACACCACTTGTGAGGTTCAATGAAAATGTTTTTTTTCCGTGATTTAAAACTGAGCAAAGAACAAATTTATAACAAAACAATACGAGTCCTATTATCTCTTAATAACGGATTCAATATAATTCTTTGTTTAATGCATGATCGTCTGAAAGGGATAACACTGCGACAGCTCACGTTTAAAATTAGAAGTCCGCCGGCCGTTGGCCAACTCGGTCACTGCCGTCACTGACTGGCGCTGTCAGTGCGCTGGTGAGTGACGAGTGGGCCAGTGCCACTTAGTATATACGCTCGCGCTCTAAGGCAGGGCTATCAAAACTACAGGCCGTATTAAACTAATCTCGCTCGTTGCAAGATGCCTCAATAATGAAGGTTTTCTATACTTGACATTAATTTTGACGTACCTTGGATTGGATTAGATTGGATTTATTTATTTCATTTCGAAAATTTACATGTTATTTTTCAAAATTAAAATACCATGAATTCACAAAAAGATCGTCAGAGTGTGTAAAGAATAATAATAAAATACAGTGCAAAATTAAAATAAAACAAGTAACAATTAAAATAATATGAAAATGGTACAATGTCAAAGGAGTGAAATGTGTTAAAATGTCAAAAGAGTAAATTGTATTTAAATGTCAAATAATTTATAAAAGCTAAGGCATTCTAGATATAAATTGAGACGGTAAAATACGGTAACGTTGCGTAAACAAATGAATGGGTCATAGTAATTACATGGCGTCAATTTTGACGGACCGTAATTTACACACCGTTAAGCTCCGGTGTGATCGCTCCCTAATGCGATATCGTTCTTACCGTGTAGAATCTCAGACCTGAGATGCTTTTTAAGTCATGGATGAATGACTAGAATGTTCAACGAAGGTCAATTTAATAAATAATGCAGTACACACTATTAGATAGAGATGTTTTTTAGTTATAGTGCATATTACTTTGTTTGTCTGTATTTGTATTTCTGTAGCTCTGCCTACCCTACTCTGAGAATTAAGGCGTGATGTCATGTATGTATGTATGTTTGTCTGTATCTATGTTGAATTCAAATCTCGCACGTCAATTTTTCATTACTGAAATAGACTGAAATTTAGGAGGCATAGAAAAGGCATACAAACACAGATTACCTGGTGGTAAGTGGGATCTGTGACCCAGACCTTCATAAAATAAGCCCAAAAAAGGAAATATTAAGGTTTCTAAGAGTTGGTCTGAGGATGAAGTCGAAGATGGTGCCAATAGGAAGTCCACTACTGTACTGGAAGTAGATGTAGCATGTAGTATATATAAAGTTATAATTATTATCTGACATAGTTTTACCCCGTAGATTAATATTTATTTAACTAAGAATTTGTGACTTTGTGTGGTTGCCGGGTAAGAATAGTGCCACTCCATCTCTTCCCGCGGATGTCGTAAGAGGCGACTAAGGAAATAAAGGCTTGTAGTACTGTTAGGCGATGAGCTTACACCCTGTCACTAATACACTGGTTAACATCTTAGCTTACTTGTGCAAAATGTGGTTACAGAATCATCAAATTAGTCTTTTTGGAGTTGTTGGTATTTCTGTAGCTCTGCCTACCCCACTCTGGGAATGAAGGCGTGATGTTATGTGTGTGTGTGAATTTGTAAATGACAAACATACTTAGGAATATGTTCGTCCATTTCCAGCAAAAGCAACATATTTCAAAATTGTAATTCATCTTAAACGTAAACATGTTTAATTTAACCGGTTCACACAAAAACCTCACCAACATTCACATTTTATATAATCAAAATGCTGAAAGCTAAAAGACAAAATGTCAACTTTAAATACTTAACAAGCAAAAACGTTTCAAAGTCAGTTAAAAACGAACATTCTTTATTCCAGTTTATTATAGAACCGCCGGGAAATCAATATATTAAGTCAATGGACTCTCGCTCCATTTCCAAGTCGTAAGTTAACATTATAGACGGGACGATAACCCTATCGTGGGGAGTCAGCCGACGTCCGAACGGAAATAAAGTGATCTCCTGCATTATACAAAAGCACACACATGTACAATTATACAAATGTCAAAGGGATCTTTTAATTTAAAAACCGGGCTAGAGCATGTCGGACCATGCTCAGTGTAGGGTTCCGAAGCCGTTAAGTACATAAAAAACAACAAGTAATAACTAATTTTCTATTTAAAGTCATTTGGTGCCGTCTTAGATGATTTTAGTAGGTATAAACACTTTAATCGCCTGTATCTCAAGAAGTAATGATGTCTAATAAGTCGTGATAGTGTTTTTTTTAAATTCGTTATATGCGCTTTCTTTTTCAGATTTTTAGTGTTTGTAGTTTTGACTGTAGGGGGGGACTTTACTCTAACAAAAATAAGCGTTTTAAATCGTAATATTTCTTAAACGGATCAATCTTCCTAACCTATATCCAACGACATCACTTTGTTAACGTGACTAATATGTATATTAATGGCAAATCACAGCTTTCTAGTGCTAAGAATATCTGAGCTAGGCTGCGGACGGACGGACGTACGGCCATGGTGAAACTATAAGGGTTCCTAGTTGGACTACGGAACCCTAAAAAGAACTTTTCTACGACATGCTGAAATGTTCACCTTACTGTTGCAAAAATACCACGGGAAGTTTGTCGTTCCAGGCTAACGCAAAATTTGAAACATACGAAAAACGTCATTATTGGGGTGAGGACCTAGAAGTTGGACCATTGGCGACGGGTGTATACACTACATAATTCCAAAGAGTCATAATTCCGAATTGATCAAAATTCGTAATTTTCATATGTCCAAATGCATTTTTAAAGAAGTCTTTATTTTTTATATCGCTTATAAATTAATGTTAAATATTGTGATAGATAGATATTATTTATAGAGACTCGCACCTGCAGACAAACTGTTAAAACAGTTTTGCAGGGAAATGTAATAGATTAAGCTTTCTATCCCACTGTTTAGTAATAGTAAATAAATAAATATAAAATAATCTACGTATAGAAACTACAGTATGCATTTTATTTAAAATAGCTCCAACGTAACATAGCTTTCAGAAAAAATAAAATTCGGACAAATTAATATTCGGAAATAATAATTCAGAATTTTAAGGTGTTCCCGTTAGCCTAGTTACTTTTCCTACGAAGCTACCAGTCCCGGGTTCGATTCCTGGTATGGACAAATATTTGTGTAAAGAGCGTGAGTATGTTTGTTTCTGAGTCTTGAATGTTTTCTATGTATTTTAGTATGTATTTCGCTATATAAGTATGTTTATCGTTGTCTAGTACCCATAGTACGAGCCTAGAGCTTAGTTTAAGACTAGGGCAATTTGTCTGAGATTGTTCCCTTTATTTTTATTTTAGATAGTTGACCATATAAACAACAAAGGCGAAAAAAGTTCCGTTGTGCGAAGAAAAATCGTCGGTGACAAGCAAAAGTCACTAAGTACCAAATTGACACAAGGGAGATAATCCATGTTTTGATATTTTTCGACTTAATAAATCCGTATATTACTTAAATCAAGTGAAATGCATTTTTATCAGTATTAAAAAATGTAGCAAGTATATGATAAGGCAAATATTAATAATATCATCTGTAGCTTAATAGTTATTATGCATAATGAGTTTTTGCTGCCGCAGTTTTGAAAAATCAGTGTATATAGTGAAACATTTGTATGAACAGCGGTAACCTTTATTAAAACTTTACACCAACTCGGTAATAAAAATAAACTAGTTTATCTTGGCAATTAAAAGTACACAAATATCAGTCTCGGCTTCGGAATCACTTCTTTCTGATTCGTCGTAATTTGGCTCCAGCAAGCGATTTCGGAGCGATTTCAGCATTTTAAGATTCTTATACCACGGAGCGAATTCTTCTAGTATCGGCTTAGCTTGAACTAGCTTGATGAGATCTGCCTTTTTCTGTTCTGAAATAGGTTGCAAGTTTTTGTACGCTGCTTTTAGTGCTACCGGTAATGTCCGTTGACGACCTTTACCCCTAATATTTATTAACTCATTCAATGAAACAGTGAGTTTTTGCTGCCGAGTGTTGTCGTAAGATAGTTTTAAATAGTTTTTATGGCATTAATGTGTTTGTCATTAGCAAATAGACGAAAAAATATTACATTGTACCCAATAAAATAGCTTTTTTAAAAAGTGTACTTAGTGACTTTTGCTTGTCACCCGACGATTAATATCCTCACAATTGTATAAGAAAATTTAATTACTTGAGTGAGCATGCCTTTTTTTGGACCTTACCCGTCTGTCACTGCGCTTCTGCTATGCTAATTCGTACTTGACCATCAATTACTTTTTCCAGGGCTGGGATTCTACAAGGTAATAACTATATTGTTTTTGACTTGTTTCCGTATTGTCAACGTTTTGATAACTCTTATGCCATTTACAATAATGGCGACTGTGACATAAACGATTCTAAAACACGTCTAACGCGATATCGTTATAACACTGTAGAATTTCAGCCCTGTTCAAATTTTAAATCCATAATATCTACAGGGTGTCCAAAAATGTGTCGAAAATACAAAGGGATAAAAACCCTACATTATTTCCAATCGATATAATCGATATATAAAAGAGAGAAAACGTATAAATTCGTATGTACCTATCTGAAACACTAAAAAACCTATGCCAGCTGTTTCATTTGCAATAATTTCCATTTGTCCGAAAGTCATTTTTCTCTGAAACAGTTTAACTTTCCTGAATTGTTATAAAATAAACGTAACCTAACCTACACGTTCTGTAAGTATGTCTCATTAAAAAATTTGAAAAGTTATTGGGTTCAGAATAAAAAGAAAATTATGGCAAACGTTTTTAGTGTTTGCGATAAGATACCATGTACGAGTATGTATGGCAACTTTGTATTGTAATGAAACAAGTACATTAGTCAAATATAAAATACGGTTTGACGACACGTTGGCCTAGTTGGGAGTGACCCTGACTCCGAAGCCAGCGGTCCTGGTTTTACATCCCGGTAAGGGCAGATATTTGTGTGATGAGCGCGAATATTTGTTCCTGAGTCTTGGATTTCTATGTATTTCTCTATATAAGTATCTTTATCGTTGTCCAGTACCCATAGAACAAGCCTAAAGCTTAGTTTGGGACTAGGTCAATTTGTGTGAGATTGTCCCCTGATATTTATTATTTATTTATATTAAAATAATAGAAATAATAGAAGTACTAAGGCGAAGTAGGATATACAATATATAATGATTAAAAACAATATTATACACTCAATGTCAAATTTAAACTATATTCCGTAACGCTTGCTACAACGCTCGTAGCGCTCTCTACGACGTTCGTAGCGCGTAGCTACTAACAACTCCGGATATATTTCTCAAGAGACTAGTCGGGCATTGAACCACGTTATAACTATTTGTATAGGATTGACGGTAGTTACTTCAATACACTTATTTACTTAATTTTGTCCAAAACTTCATAATTATGATGTCGAAGGATCCGTACAAAGCAAGATGACGACATGTTAGCCTAGTTGGTGGTGACTCTGCTTACGAATCTAGTGGTCCCGGGTTCAAATCCCGGTAATTGTTTCTGGGTCTTGGATGTTTTCTATGTATTTAAATACGTACATATTTCTCTATATAAGTCAGTTTATCGTTGTCTAGTACCTATAGAAGCCGTTAAGTACTACAAGCATAAAAATCACCAAGTAATAACATTTTTTTTATGGTAAGGAGAAGGCACACGAGCACTCAGGCCACCTGATGGGAAGTGGAATCTGAGACCCATAGACATTTGAATTCTCAAGACTATAATCTTAAAACTGCAATCCTAAGCGAAAGCGTTGCCAACCCTGAGGACTAAGATGGAATGCCTCTATGCTAGTAATTTCACCGGTTGTCTTATCCCCACACCGGAACACAACAATGCGAACACTGTTGCTTGGCGCCACACAAATTTTCTATTTAAAGTCTTTTGGTGCCACTTTAGATGATTTTAGTAGGTAAAAACACTTTAATCGCCTGTATGTCAAGAACCAATGATGTCTACTAACGGCCGAACCCTATATTCAAACCGCGGATAGATAAGGGTTACTTCGGGTTGAAATTTGACATTTGCCCATACAAAATGTGTCAAATTGTAATCCGAAGTAATGCTATCTATCCGCGGTTAGAATATAGGGTTCGGCCGTTAGTCGTGATAGTTTTCTTTTAACATTTGTTATATGTTTTTTCATTTAAGTTTTTTTTATTTTTAGTATTTGTAGTTTTGGCTGTAGGGGGGACGACGACACTTGGCTCTGACTAAAATTAGCCCTTTAAAGCTTAATATTTTCTAAACGGATACCTTGATCAAAAAAAAAGTTTTTCTAAACCCAAAATATTTTTGAAAGACCTTTCCAACGACACCTCATACGTTGGGGTAGACGAGAAAAAAAATCATCCCCACGCGGAGGTACCCTAAAAAAAAAATATTTTACATTTTATTCTAGCACTTTATTGGCGTAACTATTATATCCATGCCAAATTACAGCGTTCTAGTACTAAGAGTCTCTGCGCTGGGCTGCGGACGGACGGACATGGAGAAACTATAAGGGTTCCTAGTTCGACTACGGAACCCCAAAAAGCGTAAGTGCACAAATTCCGAATTGCACCCGTTATCCTATCTGAATGAGAGACGGAAAACCTCAAAAATATTTAATAATAAAACAATATCCTTTCATTACTTTGATATTTTGCAAAGTGTCTCAACTTGTTCATTACAAATATCAAAATGAAGAAAAGTATATTTTTTACTTGAACATTTGTAGGGTTCCGTACCTGAAAAGGAAAAAGCGGAAACCTTATAGGATCTATTATATTTGCTGTCCGTCTGTCAAAAAAGAAGGTCTTATAGCACATGTGAAGGGAAAAATCCGAAAACCGTATATCGCATCTTGAGAATTATAGTGACCTAATACACATATTTTGATTTTCGACTTAGGTCTCTATAGTACTAAATTTATGACTCGAAATCGAAAGCTGAAAATGTTTGAATTGGGTCACTACAATTCTACATGTGCGATATATATCCTTATTAACCCTAGGTGCGCTTCCCGACTAGAACTTGGCCAGTTTTTTTGTTTATCTGTCTTTTCGCCGAGAAAGCTTTGACAAATGCATCGTTTCGCAACCTAATAATTTGCCAGCCCGCTTTTTTTTCTGTAACTACAAATATTTCAGGATTTTTATAAAACTAACCTAACCTAACCTATACCAAATAGGGCCCTATATAGGGTTCTACACGACAGTCCTGAAATAAATCCAGAATTATTTACAGTTTCGAAAAAAAAACGCGGGTTGTCAAATGATATGTTTGTAAAATTAATCATTTGCGAAACAATGATTATGAAAAGATAGGATCCCAGTTTTTTTACGTCTCAGATCAACGGTTCTCAAATTTATTCAAATCCTATACATGAGCCCCGTGACGTAAAGACAGACAGCGTGGCCACGTATGGAATCCTAAAACCGGTTATGGCACGGAGTAATAATTTCGTGGTTTCGGTAATGAGCCCCTTTCGGTGGCTATTACGGGTGACGGCGGTCGGCGCGTGATGGCTCAGAGCGGGCTGTGAATTTGAAACGGGTTTCATATTCTTGTATATTTATAAAGTTAACTGTAATAAGTCGATTACACGAGGCTTTTTTATGTTAAGGAGAAGGCACACGAGCACACAGGCTACCTGATGGTAAGTAGAATCCGAGACCCATAGACATTTGAATTCTCAAGACTACAATCCTAAGACCTCAAATGCGTTGCCAACCCTGAGGACTAAGATGGAATGCCTGTGAGCTAGTAATTTCACCGTTGGTCTTATCCCCACGCCGGAACACAAGAAAGTATCAACTGTTTTCGCTATAATTTTTTCCTTTTTATTTTCATGTGCCAATAAAGTATATAAATTCTAATGGTTAACCCTTAAATAATTGACATTCATTTCATAGATTGTTTCACTTCATTGAATATTCATTTTATCGATGGAAAGAAATATAAGATTACATAAAAACAACAAAGGACTCTACTATAAACTAGGAACACAATTGCGAAACAAAAACAAAGGAACAAAATATTAGGTACTAAAGCCGAAAAGGCTAACCAGCTGAGCTCGTAGCTTGGCAGAGCCTCAGTATGGGTATTGCCACGTGAAGATGTTATAATTTTTTTGGGGTTACTGGTCTAACCTAACCCACGTAACTCATGCTTAAGATAACCTAAAAACAATCAGGTTTCAGCATAAATTAGCTGTCGATGAAATGAAATTTGGTGATTCAAACATGCCAATAGGTTTAGATTTGTTCTGAATTGGTTCATTTTAATATAAAAAACAAGTTTTTCATTTGACAATGTAAAATGAAAGCCCAGAATATTCGTTTGCTTCGACTTTCCCTTAACCGGCTTTTTTTCCGTCGCTATGCTAATTGTGAAATATTTTATTTCTCCCTCGGGACGAGGGTTTACGCCGTCGTTGTCGCGACAGACGTTATCACCCTTAAATGTTTAAAATATAAATTTAGCATTCGTTTCTTTTCATCATAATTTTTTAGTCGAGGTAGACTTAGCTACCTGAATTTTAACGTCATGGTTTTTATTTTAGTCTGCAGAGAAAGAGGTCGAAACTAAATAGCTTAGCACAGAACTTCTGTAAGCTTGAAAGGAGACGACATCCAGGATAAAGCAATTTGAAGAGCAGATCTCGTTTCAGTAGGTTAATTATATTTCACCATTTGAGATAAGTATCGTGTATTCTAGGCCTAACATCCAATTGACAACAAACGACTCTCTCTTAAGACTATGTGTATCAATGAAAAGAAACTAGAGAATTAATAGTTACTTACCTTAGCAGGGCGTGAATGTTTAGGCGCAGGGGTCGCAGGGCGAGGTGACGGCGTAAGCGGGGCGGGGGCGGGGGCGGCGCGCGCGCCGGGCGTGCGGCTGCGCCGCGGTGACGTCGCATCTAAGGCAGAATTTATAATTTATATTGATTTTATGCATGCGGAAATCGTTATCGTAATTTTAACGTTAAACTATGTTTCTCAAACATGCTCGGAAAGAACCGTTTTCCGATTGAAACGCAAGGACGGAAAGTTCCTGGCAGTAAAAAAACCATATGAAACACTTTCCGTCGATGTCCATATTTTATTTAAAAATGATCTCTATTGCCTGTAAAATCAAATTGACCATGAAAAAAAACCCACACACCCAATGATGATGAATGATTTTAAATAAAAGGTGGCGGCACAGGGGCATTTTCAATATTGTCATATATTGTCTTGTAGTTTTCAAAAAGAGATTCTCTCTCAATTCGTCATATAACATCACGCCTTCATTCCCAGAGTGGGGTAGGCAGAGCTACAGAAATACCAACATCTCTAAAAATACTTTTTTATATTTCTGTTATCACATTTTGCAGAAACAAGCTAAATTACCAGCGCGTATTAGTGACAGGTTGCAAGCCCATCGGCTAACAGTACTACGAGCCTTTATTCATTTAGTCGCCTCCTACGACATTCATGGGAAGACATGGAGTGGCACTATTCTAACCCGGCAACCACACAGGCGACAAAGTACTAAATACCTACTATTAAATAGATAAAATCCCCAATAAATAGGTTTTTACAAAAAAAAACCGGGCGTCTAATTAGGGAACTCCCCAATTTTTTTTCGAGCGCTCAGGCCACCTTATCCTAAGACCTCAAATGCGTTGCCAACCCTACTAAGATGGAATGCCTCTATGCTAGTAATTTCACCGGTTGTCTCATTCCCACACCGGAACACAACAATGCGAACACTGTTGCTTGGCGGGTGTTTAATGGATAAGATGGTGGTAGCGATCCGGACGGGGTTCTATCACCACTAAACTTTATACATTGAGTGTTAAAAGGAGTACTTACGTTTTTTCCTTGTAGGCGGAGGGTCAGGGGTGCGCGCGCGACGCGGCGGCGGCAACGCCAGTAGCTGCCGGTAGAGTTCTAACTCGTGGTAGAACTCGAGCGAGTCCGGCGAGCCCCCCGCGTCCTCCGCCGCGCCCCCCACCTCCGCCGTCAGCCCGTTGAGAATCAACCGCCGCGGCTCCATGCCCCCCACCCCTGAGCCGTCGCCCGCGCATAAGCTACTCACTGACACTATGTCACTTTGCTTTCACACAACATATTCACTATAGGTACCTAGTAATATTACTGCGATTTATGTGCAGTCAACACAATTATTTGGTAGACAATTGGCTTACACGCTTGTTTGTGAATCACAGTTGCGATTGTCAAAGGTTTTCTTCGTTGTTTAAACACACGTATGCAAACGCAAGCAAGGAAACTATTTCACTGTAAGTATAAACAACGTAAGGTTACTGAGGTTTAAGGATTTTAGGGTTCCATAGTCGTCAGGTAACCCTCAAAGTTTCACCAGGTTCGTCTGTCCGCAGGTAATCTCAAAGACTCTTGGTAATAACCAAGCTGTAATTATAGTAAAATCTTGATCATTTTTTTTGTTTCGGGTAATATAAATAAAAATAAATCAAGCCAACGTTAAAGTTTTTGACGTGATAATGTCTCATAAATCGATGAACGCCGGCTGCACGCACGAAAAAGCATGACTCATTGTCACGTTCCGCCTGAGCCGTGCGTTCAAGCGAGAGCGAGGAACAAGTGAGAGCGCGAAACAAGCGAGAGCGAGGAACAAGCGAGAGCGGGAAACAGGCGAGAGCGCGGAACAATCGAGAGCGCGGAACAAGTGAGAGCGCGGAACAAGCGAGATCGCGGAACAAGCGATAGAGAGGCACGATCGGCGTAAGCGTTCGGCTCATCAATATTTTCTTATGACGTTATCACGTATAATTATCGTCCGCAAACCGATTCTACAGACAACAATTTTATTATTGCATTATGACATTGAGTGAAGTATCATTGGATAGCTCTCAAAATATGTATTTGTACAATATTATTATAAATTTTTAGATTATCGTTTAGGAAATATCGGTAGAGTTACGTTTTTCGCGTCTGTTTATGTGAGTTTTCTGTAACACCCGTACATATTAACCAGAATATATAATACATAAAAACCTTCCATGAACAAATATGTAATTGATGGTGAAAGCCGCATCAAAATCCGATGCGTGGTTTAGGAGTTAGCGGATATACAGGCAGACACTCGCGGAAAGCGACTTGTTTTATACTATGTAAAGACGTACAGTCGAAGTCATAAATATGTTAACACTTTAGTACCTTGTCACTTTCATTCACTGAGATTGAAACTGAGAGACTGAAACAATTTCATATATTAAGTGTCCCAAAACTTAGCGTAAATGCAACAGTAAAATGCAAACGTAAGTTAAACGTTGCTAAGACCAAGGTCATGGTGATAAATATAAATGGTGAACTAGTAGAACAAGTGGGTGAATTTGTGTATCTGGGAAGTATGTTTACAAGAGATGGTAAATGTGAGAAGGATATTGAGAGGAGGGTGAATGCAGGAAATCAGATAAATGGAGCCCTGCACTCCTTTGTGAGCAGAAGGGGCGTTTCACAAAAAGCCCGACTGGCTGTTCACAATGGAGTGTTGGCCCCTACTCTGATGTATGGTAGTGAATGTTGGGTGTGGCAGGATAAGCATGAAAGTCGCATAAATGCAGTAGAAAAACGCTCTTTGCGTAGTATGTGTGGTGTGAAACTGTATGATAGAGTAAGGAATGAAAACATCAGAGAAAAGTGTGGTCTGAAAGAAGATGTAGTGACTAAAATTGAAAAGGGCATGCTTCGATGGTTCGGTCATTTGGAAAGGATGGATGAAAAAAGATTGACGAAAGAAATTTACAGTGCTAAAGTGAGTGGAAGGGTCGGAAGGGGGCGCCCTAGGTGTACTTTTTTGAATCAAATCGGGGAAATACTGGAAAAGGGCCGAATCTTAAGTACTCGAAACCGACGTGCATGCGTGACTCGATGTATGAATGTGGAAGAAGCGAAAGAGCTTTGTCAGGATCGTAGCAGGTGGAAAGAAGTGGCCTCTGCCTACCCCTCTGGGAAACAGGCGTGATTTATGTATGTATGTATAGTACCTTGTCACTTTCATTTACTAAGACAATTTCATATTTAGAACTTTAAACCTATCAACCGAGGTTATAAATAAGGCAACTGAGCTTCGGTCCCCAAACGCAAACTTTGTGTGTAAACGTTTGTATCCTTAAATTTTTCAGTGTGTTGCTCTATTTACAAGTGCTGTCGAAGTTCTAGTTCAAAACTCAATGTATTTATTTAAGTCAATACCTATCTACGAAATAAATATAAAGCTAATTAATTACCTTCAGACAAGGACCGAGTTAAATGTGTTTTTGTGTAGGTACATTTAAATTTGCAATACTCTTTTGTTGGCTTTCACGTCTGCCAATTGTTAGCAAGATGTATTTTGCCAATTTCAGAGTGGACATCGATCACGTTCGGAGAGTGTCGGGTTAAAATGGTTATGAAAGTTTGTGGGAGCATCCGACAACACACTTTATTGCTGTCGTCTGTATAATCCTGTACAGTCAAGGACTTTAATTATTACGCTACTATGGAACCCTGTCATAATGACATCGTCAACAAACAAAACAAAACAACAAAGGTAACATGAATGATTAACGCTGTCATTATGACAGGGTTCCATTGTTGCATAACAATTAAAGTCCTTGACCGTACCTACCAACAAGGGTGCTTGACTTAATAACAGTCAATTAAAAATGTCATGCACAATGTTGAAGAATCAAAAATATCCCTTTAATCTCCCTTTATTATTCCTGTATGTATGTATGTTTCTTAGCTCCGTCGTGGAAAATGGATGGATGGGCCAATTTCAACAAGCGAGTCGTCTTTAGATTCGTCTTAACATCGCAAGTGTCATTGATTACCTAAATTAAAACAAAAAAAATGCGGAATACATACATACATAACGACACGCATTAATTCCGAGAGTGGGGTAGGCAGAACTACAGAATACCAACAACTCTAAACTTGTTGATAATTATGTAACCACCTTTTTAATAATCAGGCTTTAAATAAATAAGCGGAATAAAAAATATATTTATAAATGTTAGGTTACTAACAAATACAGAAGAAATAATTAAAACATGCAGTCGGATTTTTCAACTTGCTTTCTGTTACTGTCGCAATGTATCGCGACGCAGTACAAATACAACATATGTAAATTTTAATGTGTGTAATTCCAAAAAGATTTATTTAAATATTCTAATTCTTGTTATTTATTACTTATAGTAGAGACAATTGTTTAACATTTCTAATTTTGACTTTGTCAAGGCGAAGACGGGTGCAAAACAGGGGCACAAGACTAGTTAAATAGGCTTAGACGGTCCAACTGTTACACTTAGCCATCAGGAAGTTGTGGAAGTTGTGAATAATGACAATGGCCAATGGCCATGGCTACCTTTCGTCTTCATTATCAAATCATACCTGGGGCTCTATTCCACAGGGTAAAACGATATTGCCTTTGACGTGTTTTCGTACTTATTGTTTTGAACTTACCCGCCATTACTGTCAAGTAAATAAGAGCTATCGAAACGTTGACAATACGATAAACTGTCAAAGGAAATATGGTTTTACCGTTAAATACAGGCCTGTGGGGCCAGACAAGTCGCATTCGACAATCGTTAGCGATTATGTTTCGATAGACAAATGTATAAGTACATACATTTCCATACATTTTTCAAATGAACATAATCGCTAACGATTGTCAATTAATGCTACTTGTATAGCCCCATTGGTATTATATTGTTGTCAGTTAATATCGCCTTCTTACATTTCTTTACAACTTAAACTATAGTCAAATGATAACTTTCAAAATTTACCTACCTACCTAGTCCTACTTGTGTCCTTAAATGAACAATCACAACGAAGAATACCCTAATATCCAGGTAAACCTTCGCATTGTTTACACCTCAAATCCGTTAATTAACGTTTAAACAAAGCCTTCATTCTCTTTCAGAACCCTTCGTCTACCTTAAACCCTGGCAAAAGTTACGCTTAAACTTAAAAACAACTTATCACTCAAAGATCTTCCATTTCAATGCAAGCACAATTGGAAAATGAACTTTATTTATAAAAAGTTAATTATTCACTAACATTAACATTGATCGTCACAATTTCCAAACGTTTCTAAACGTTCACAATTGGAATTATACTAGTTTATTGTAGTTTATAAAGTTTAACATCGTACGTTCGCGTAGTAAACGTATGTAACGTCCCGACGAGCGTGCAACAGGACGTCCGCCGCGCGGCTTCGCGCCGGTAGACTGACGGCGCGGTCGAGAATAGAGATGTAGGTCAGCGGGAGTCAGGATGACACATAGGACAATTAGAATAAAGGGTAACCTGTAGATCTTTGTATCGCTTTTTACAAGCTTCTTTCTTATTAACATACCTCGAACAAATCCACCTGATTCCAATGGTTCTGGCAGAATATCAGCGCTGCAGTTTCTGCAGCATTATGCTGAGTCAGCGCCAATTCACAGCACAACACATGGCTCTCTCACCGTATATAAGTCAATGTATATTTTAAGTCTCGTGTTTGTTGTCTATATTTTTAATGTTTTATGTTTAATTTAAGAGCCTGTGTTTGTGTTTATGTTGAATAAAGTTTTTATCTATCTATCTATCTAAATCATGCGGATGACGTAAAAATGACGTACCTACCTAATTTTGCACACAGGATGATTACATTTACATTTATTATACTGAAATTAATATTGTATTTAGCGATAATTTTATTAATGAATGACACGGGAATGGTTAAAGGAAGAAGAAAAAAGAATGAACAATGCTTTTTTTAAATTTTCACCTGTTAATCCATAACAACGCGAATTTAGGACCCATTTATGAGTCGAAAAAGTTCGTTCACAGTCTACGGACGTCATTGGGGCATATGCTAGTGCTTGTGTGTGTGTTTTTATTTTCCCTTTACCATTCCCGTGTCATTAATAAAATTGTCGCCGAAAACATAGAAATTATGGTATAATAAATCTATAAAATACCTAATAATATTTTTTATTAACATCATAAGGAAGTCTCTGCTGTACGGAACAGGGTTATGTTTTAATAATGACGGTCGTTTTTCCGATCCTTGATAAGTAGTAATTGTTTATGAAAATACTTTTTGAAATCATCCTATGAGTGGTTTGACGTCATCCGCATGATTTGTTCGAGGTATGCTTATTAACTTGCAATGTTTGTATGTTCGAGTCGAATATTGTAACGAAGATTTGAACCACTTCCCGGGGACCGATTGTGCTGAAATTTGGTATACCTACGTAACTTAGATGACAATACCATAATATGGCATCATCGTGCTGGCCTGATGATGGAGTCAGAAGGTGGTGACAGGATCTTCGCTATAAGTACCTACTTCAAGTAAACCCACCGTGTTTGGACTCATTAGGTTGGTCGTGATCAGGAGTTTATCACATTGCAAAAAAAAGTACGATCGGCAGCAAAAGATTGTTCTATTTTTTTTTACAGACAATTTCTTTGTGTATTATGATGCAATCTTAAAAAATGCGTAGGTAGAATGTGCGCGGTCTTTGCTAAATAGTCTATAGTCTGTACTTTTAGGTATATAAAAGTGTAAACAAAAAAATCACGTGACATTGACAGATGACAGTTTGTCAGCCAATAGGAGCAGAACACTGATACGTCAAAGCTCGACCAAACAGCTTGGATTGGTTGATGAGCAGAGCCACGTGGTTTGGTTTGTTTACACTTTTTTAAATACCTAAAAGTACAGACTATAGTGTATGCTCATTATCGACGACGCGTTGACCTAGTTGGTAGAGACCCTGCCTACAAAGTTAGCGCTCCTGGGTTCGATTCCCGGTAAGGGCAAATATTTTTTTGATAAACGCGAGTACTCGTTTCTGAGTCTTGGATGTTTTCTGTCTATTTAAGTATTTATATCGTTGTCTAGTACCCATAGTACAAGCATAGAGCTTAGTTCGGGAATAGGGCAATTTGTGTAAGATTCTCCCCTGATAGTATATTATAGTGAATTTCAGCCTTACTTAGGTACAATTTCTTTGAAAAATACTCATTTCTCAGATAAACTCATTTGCGACTTTTCATGTTTCCTGAAAATTTAGATAGGTGGTGGTAAAGCCAAAAAAAGAGATGTACTTGTGCACCATTCTGCGAGAGGAAACCGATCCCCATAAAACTTTTTAAACTGAACCTTCTCTGCAAAAAAAAACTGTTGCTTCATAAATACATGAATACCTGCAAACATTTTCTTACAAATCTTGCGAGATTTTTTACTTAATTATGATCCTTTTTTTTATTTCCCTCCGTCTTACTGTTATTCTAAACTAAACGCAAAAAGAAATTGAAAAATGTTACAATAAAGTAAAAAAGTCACCGACTTATCAAACAAACCCAGTGCAGGGTCCGTCCGGATCGCTACCACCATTTTATCCATTAACCACCCGCCAAGCAACAGTGTTGGCATTGTCGTGTTCCGGTGTGGGGATAAGACAACTGGTGAAATAACTAGCATAGGGGCATTCCATCTTAGTCCTTATGGTTGGCAACGCATTTGAGGTCTTAGGATTGTAGTCTTGAGAATTGAAATGTCTATGGATCTCAGATTCCACTTACCATCAGGTGGGCTGAGTGCTCGTTTGCCATCACCTTAACATACAAAAAAAAGCGGCCAAGCGCGAGTCGGACTCGCCCATGAAGGGTTCCGTAGCAGCAAGTAACATAATATAAAAGTTCGTTGTAGCTTTGATCAATGTTTTTATGACGTATTAAAAAAACTACTTACTAGATCTCGTTCAAACCAATTTTCGGTGGAAGTTTGCATGGTAATGTACATCATATATTTTTTTTAGTTCTATCATTCTCTTATTTTAGAAGTTACAGGGGGGGGACACACATTTCAACACTTTGGAAGTGTCTCTCGCGCAAACTGTTCAGTTTATATAAAAATTATATTAGTAACCTCAATAAGAACAAGCCGCGCAAGATCGCGACAAATGGAAAACTCTTCTGCGAGCCCTATGTCCCTAATGAGGGATAACAGGAGCACATCATCATCATCAGTAACCTCAATATCATTTTTGAAGACCTATCCATAGATACCCCACACGTATGGGTTTGATGAAAAAAAAATTTTTTGAGTTTCAGTTCTAAGTATGGGGAACCCCCTAAATTTATGTTTTTTTTTCTATTTTTGTGTGAAAATCTTAATGCGGTTTACAGAATACATCTACTTACCAAGTTTCAACAGTGTAGTTCTTATAGTTTCGGAAAAAAGTGACTGTGACATACGGACGGACAGACAGACAGACATGACGAATCTATAAGGGTTCCGTTTTTTGCCATTTGGCTACGGAACACTAAAAACACCCTCGTATAAAGAAATAAGCAAAAAAAAACTTTGTTGCATGGATAAAAACATTTTTTTTAACCTTACGTCATGTGATAAGTTTGATGGCTATTAAAAAACTATCATGATTATGTCATTTCAATTTTTAGATAACGCTAGAGTTAGGTGTATGTCCCGATTCCCGACAGCGAAAACCCAAACTACTAAAAATCGGGAAAACGTCTTTAATGAACGCACTTATAGAGAACGAACTTTGGTTCCTTAGATACCTAAAGCGACTTGAGTGTTCATTCCTACAGCAAAAAAATCATCTAAACCAGCACTTTTAACGTAAAATTCGTGTATTCTTGTTGTTTTTCGAAATAGCTTTTTGTATCAGAACCCCACACCGAGCATGGGCCGACATACTCTTGCCCGGTTTTTAAATTAATTAATTAAATTAATCAAATATAAATTTAAATTCATAACATTTATTTGACAAAAACACACTGCAATACAACAAACATATAAAGTAAAAACATGATCAGATTAGTGTGAATTTAATTTAGAAAAAGTTGCACTGTAGTGTGAAGTCAAATAGGACTCAGCTCAGCATGTGCTGCAGCCGGAGCCACAGCGCTGGTTTTCAGCTGAAACCTGGTGTTCACCTACTTCGCAGCTGAACGCGAACGCGTGACGAGGGGAAAATGTGTATACATAAATATATTTATCCATTGGCTATTGCACATGCGTCCTTTCAATTCATACAATCGTGCTAACCGGATGACAGTTAACGAATGTAAAATGTCCTTTGTTATTTTTAGAGGGTAGATGATCATCGGGAAATGAAAACAACATTATACACTTACGCAAGTTATAATATTGATTAACTTACACAATTTACAGACGAAATAAATAACACATAGTCACATGTAAAATCTTAATTTAAATTACACAATCCAATAAAAGTCTCACTTCTTGACAAACCTTAATTTTAAATTTATTTTACTTTTTAATAGCCAGTTATTATGTTATGTCCCTTGTATAAAAATAAACACCCTTTAATACTCATTGCCACACAAACCGTCTGAATCTAGAACGATGCAAGGGTATATCTGCCGTAATACCAATGAAGGCGGCTAACTGCCATTTGAGCATTTTAAATCTAATGAGCTTACCAATAGAGTATAAAATGCTTCGATTAGTACATTGCAGTTAACTGCCTTCTTTGGTACTACGACAGAAATGTAAAACATGCTGCCGTTATACCAAAGAAGGTGGCTAACTGCAGTGTAATAGTATGAGCATTTTAAATCTAATGTGGTTACCAATAGAGTATAGAATGCTTCGTATACTACATTGTAGTTAGCCGCCTTCTTAGGTTTTACGGCATTATAGCACTCGCTACTTTATACTACCTTTGGCGATACTTATTTCTAAAGCAATTTACATTAATAAATAAGTACATGACAAAAGAAACGCCTAGTTAACGAATCGATTTACTAAATATACCAACGCCATTAATTTTAGACATTCGACAGACATTTTGTACTATACGTGCAGATCACTACAAAATAAACGTATTTTTAAGTCGACTTTTCAACTGAACTATCAGCAGCAGAAGTAGGTAGACAGTCAAAGAGCTCAGAATTATCTAAACTCGATTCTATTGTCGACAGTATAAGAACTCGTAGATAATTTTGAGCTTTTCCACACCTACTTTTGCTGCTTACTGTACATTTTTATAAAATTTGTTTTACAGTTAAACGTTAGTTTAAAATTGCACTTAGTATAGTTTTTAATACAAGAAGACGCGCTTTTCTACTTATTTTTACGTACAACCACGCAAACTAGCAACGTTTATTTGACTTAAATAAGTTTCATTTTTTTAATAAAAATTTGTAAAAACATAAATAATTTTACAAGTTCTAGGACAAAAAAATGTACAGTCAAAATGTTTAAAATACTAATAACTTGATTTTTCACGAATACTGATTTTGTGCGCAGTTCTGATTCGAAATGTAAAATGCCAAACATAATATCTTACTATAATTAAAACAGGTTATTACATAAGTAATAGGAAGAAAACTGCGACACCTTGCAACGCAGTCGCCTTAAGGTGAGTCCACATTAGTGACATTTCATCGTAACATGGCTCCGTGATCGTGTCAGTACCGGTTATGAGGACGGTATACGTCATGTCACGACGTACTGTCGCGATAATAATTATGATCCATCCCGAGCGCATGATTTACACTTAGCGTAACAGGTCCTGTAGATGTGCCGCGCAGTCGTTCTGACGGAATGCTATAGTGTGGACCCACCATTACATTAAAAAAGGTACACTAATAGAACATGTATTTTTATGATAAGTAAAATCAGATCTGAAATTATTTATTTATCGGCAATTTAAATGCACAATTTTGAATCACAAAAAATGCGAACAATTGCAGTTGAGCATTTTTCAAGTTCCAATCATAATAACAACTTTTTTTAGATATTAGTTATTTAGATAAAATAAAGAATTTATTGCTTCTGAGCCTTACGAGTCAACTAGTAGAGATTGTCTAATTTAATAATTAATTCAGTAAATTTAGTACATCAGGACTTTTTTTACAGATCGTTAATATGAAGTCACAAATGCATCCACACGTAGCGTAGCAGCGTTTAATTCAAAATTAGATGATCTTTATCATAGATATTTAGTAAAATGAAAAATTTGACTGAACTCCGCAGCGCGGGGCTCCAATTCCTGGGCAAAAAGCAACCTATCGAATCTACTGTGACTAGACAAATCAGTCATAGTTAGGTTTATCACACGTAACGACAGTGAATAAGTGTTTCTATTGCACATTACGGTTCCAGCACTGGCACCCGAGGAAACAAAAATGTATGAAACCGTGCTGTTCCCTTTGTCGTAGGAAAAACGTGCCATATAGCACTGCTAGGTCAAAACAGTATCAACTCAAAACACAACTGTATTTGAAACCCAACTTTATTGCCACTATGAACTTGAAACAATCTAGAACGTGTTTAAAGTTGATTGTTTTTTGATCAAGTATTGCAAATATTTATTTTATACATTATTGGTGCCGTGTCAATGCAGGCTCCTCAATCGGGCACACGACATAAATCCAAAGTCGTAACTCAAATGAAGACTTAAACTTTAGATGACTATTGGATGACTATTATAAATCAAACCTAACCTAAACAACGTAAAGCAATTAAATTATGCATTTATTCTTAAAGCCAGCATCACATAGCATTCAGAAAAATAAAAACAAAGGACAAATGAAAATTCGGGAAAATTACATTGCTATGGATGTGAAACTGTAGGGAACAAATTAAATAATAAATATCACGGGACAATGTCACACAAATTGACCTAGTCCCAAACTAAGCTCTAGGCTTGTACGGGTACTAGACAACGATAAACATACTTAGATAGAGAAATAAATACTTAAATACATAGAAAACATCCAAGACTCAGGAACAAATACTCGTGCTCATCACACAAGTATCAGCCCTTACCGGGATTTGAACCCGGGACCGCTGGCTTCGGAGGTAGGGTCACTCCCAACTAGGCCAACAATAAACACAACAAAATTCCGAATATTCCAATTACATCGTAGTTTGAGCATCAAATAAACCCCTATTTGAAATTACACGGTATTGTACCGTTATACATCCAGTTCTCATCGAAACTCGCAGCACGTGGGTAGGCGCCTGCGCCTTGGTTGCTACGCGCAACCGCGCAGCGCAGCGCGCAATTTAAATAGAGACGTTAACTGACAAGTCAAATGAGATATTTTTATGAAGAAATAAACCTCCAAGTCATCAGTCTCTTATCAGTAATTTATAGTAGTTTATCAACACACATATCATAAACCCTCTATGATGTGTTCAAAAACCACAAATGATGACTAGCATAAAAATAAAGCTTTTTTTTTCTTCTTTTCTTTTCTTAATAACATCACATTCGATATCATTATTAAATTCAAATTTCAAACATCTTTGAAAAACAAAGCAATTTTATTTGACCCAAATTCTAATATCACTCGAGATGATATTTTATTCGAAATTAAATGTCAATTGTATACAATTTTGACAAATCTCGACTGTTTTATAATATAATCGCCCGAGTGTTTTAATGCCTAATTACCTATGTACAGTTACATAATTAGGCATATACTTTATCTACATACATATTATATTATACAACACAACTAAACTAATTTTCTGCGATATGACAAATGGAATGTCAAAAATGGCGGCAATCTTAGTTTATTTTTAATTCTCACACATACTAGAGTCGGCCTCTACTATCATATCTTTCGATAATCAAGTAACATGCATTATTATTAAGCAATAATAACATTTTCAACAGATAAGAAAATTGTTCTAACAAAACAGCTTATCTTTATGCTAGTCGTAATTTGCGGTTTTTGAACGCATCACAGAGGGCTATGATATGTGTGTAGATAAAAAACAATACAGAATCCAGTCTCAATTTTTTTTTGTAATTGGAGGATTTATTTTGTGGCAATGTAGTTCGTGCCTAAAATAAACCTCTATTTGAAATTACAATAAATTCTATTGTACCGTTTAACATCCAGTTTTGTGCGTTGATCGTGATTCAGACAGCATGCAGTAGTCGCAGCACGTGTGTGGGCGCCAGCGCCTTGGCGGCGTCGGGCCAGCGCGCGGCGCAGAGCGCGAGCAGCGCGGCGAGCACGCAGAGCGCGCCGGCGAGCGGCAGCGCGGCGCTGCGGCCGCGGCGCCAGCCCGGCGGCGCGTGGTGCGCGGGCAGCAGCTCGCGGTCCGCGCACGCCGAGCACGCCGCGTACGGGATCGGCCCGCCGCCGCAACGTTCCGCCGCCTTATGGTGAAAACCAAACAGTTGGACCATAGCCTCGTGAGGCCCGGTACATAATCATAATCATATTGACATCGGAAACTGACCATTTATTACTTGTTTATCATTGTTGTTTTTGATTATTTGAGTGTTATTATATTATTGTATTATTTTAATATTATTTTATCATTTTGTATTCATGTTTTGTTGACGATATCAATGTAAGTTCGTATTTTTTGACATGCAATGCAATCTATATTGTAACATTACATTGATAAATAAATAAACTAAACTAAACTAAACTAATCTAGGCAATTTAGTTTGAACTTTATTCGAGTGAGCAAAAAGTTCATTTTTATTTGTTTCATAGGTAAAAATGGCATTTAAGAGCAAACATAATTGAACTTTATTTCCTTGTCGTTAAATTCAAACTCCCACTTACAAAAATCTCCCTGTCTGTAGTATGGTGGGCGTCACGAGGATACATAAGCGTAGTTAACTATACAATAGTAGTTTATCTACGCATATATCATTAGTGCTTTAATATGCATTCAGAAACCGAGGTAAATGTCCAGCATTACTACAACCAATTTTACTGTGAAAACTTTCTTGTCTGTGGTACGAGTAGTAGGTAAAATCTGTACTGTAATGTTATTACAGTAACGATTTTTGTAAGGTTATGAGTTTAAATTTGGTACAGCTGTCAACACTCAAGAGGGTCTCTATTCTAGTATCCATAGATATTAAAACAGTTATCGATACGAAAAGTCAATTCAGTAGTTCTTTTTAAATATAAACCGCACGACACGAACTGATGCATAATGAGAGGCCTCAAAATATTAGGGTGAATCAACTTTTAAGGTACTCCCCAATTTTCGACATGTCTCACTATGTCACCTTAATTTGGTAGAATGCAATATTTTTTTTGATGTGGTCAATATATTGAATAAATCAGACAATTAAACTTACTTTCTAGCTGACTATTTTAAAAATTCTTCTATGATTTACACAAATATATCAGGTAACGCAGGGGACGACGTTGTCCCCGAGTTTTGTATGAAAAACGTGCATTTTCCACTGCGTTACCATGTTTTTACAAAATTATAGAAATTGTTTATGATTATGAATAGTGAAATCCGAAAATCTGATTATCTAATTTTAACATGTGTAAACCATTATCAATCCCACATATCATAGTAAGTTTTTATTAGCGTGTAGAAAAGGAGGACTTTAAAAGTTGATTCACCCATTAGTGTGGTTTTATGAAACGACCATTAGCAAGTTTCGCAACCTATTCATTTGCCAACCCGCTTTTTTTCTGTAACTGCAAATATTTCAGGATTTTTATACAACTAACCTCACCTAACCTATAGGATTCTACACGATGGTCCTGAAATAAATCCAGAATTATTTACAGTTTTGCAAATAAATGCGGGTTGTCAAATGATATGTTTGTGAAATGAATCATTGTGAAGCAACCGTCTTCAAAAAGGAAGAAAAAATACAGTACCTGGCAGGCTATAGAGAGTAGCGTCCGCGCACCCTCAGCATGCTTCCAATGCCGCAGGTGGCTGAACGCGTACGCGAGCGCCTCGCTGTCGCCGCGCCGCAACACGTGCTCCGGCGGCAGGGTCAGCGCACGCAGCTCCAGCAGGTACGCTGGCACGTGCGGGTTGAAGTCCATCGCGCGACGGATCGCCTGAAACACATGCTTTTCATCCCTCTTGTTCGGAAGGTAAGATTCTGTTTCACAATGGCGGGGTGCAAGCGGTATTTGCATTCCTAGGAACGAAAGGCATTTTGAAAATCGGGCAAGAGCATGTCGGACCATGCTGTGTAGGGTTTCGAAGCCGTTAATTATAACAAACATAAAAAACAACAAGTATGAAATTATTTGTTGCCGTCTTAGATATTTATTCGTAGGGCCACTTAGTCGTGATAGTTTTCCTTTACAATTCGATATAACTCCCTAACCAAACCATATTAGTTATTTATTCAACGTGAATACTAAGAAAACACCAACAAAAAATACAATTTACTACTAATTTGACATAGTAAGTATGACTCACCATGTATATATGACTGTATTTGTGTTTATGTATATTTATATTTCTCACTCATTCATGCCCACTTTGGTTCTTGTATCTAGGTATATAACGGATATACTGTTACTATAAGTTTTGCTGCTCAACAGAATTGTAGACTTGCTGTATTATTTCACTGGGTCCTGTAAGACAGGGCTCAAAATGGCTGTTTCGTGTAAATAATGTGTTCTTATGAAACAAACATCGTTATTTTGACAGTGGGTGTGCTGACCTCTAACGCGGCGGCCTCCGCGCCGGGGCGCGGCGCCTGCACGGCGGCGCGCGTGCGCAGCAGGGCGGCGGTGTACACGATGGTGGCCGACTTGGGCAGCGTCGGGTCGTCGTAGCGGGCCAGCACGGCCTGGGGCGCAAATAAACATAAAGGCGGGTACGAATAAGAGCAACCTCGGGCTGAGGCACGCACGGCTCACCTATTTTGCTCAAATTCGTACGCGCTCACGCGCTGTGCGCGAGCTCCGCTCAAAGGCGGGTCGGTGTGCGTGCCTAGCGTAATTTGGACGTGTATCCGAGCGTGCTAAGGGCAGAACTACAAGTTCTAACTTGTCTGTGGGCGAGACGTGTACAAATTTGATAAAGTTGCTGAGCCGTTCCACCACCGAGGTGATTTCTTTTTATTTTTGGCAATAATTCGGTGATTTATGATAAACGCAGCCGCGGCTGTCATCGTGTCCGACGCCATTTTGAAATGTCGGCTTGCGGCGAGCTAGCTGCCTCACCCGCGCATGTTTATGTGCAACAATTTGACTCGCGAGCTGACCGTTGCGCGGGGCGAGCATGCCTCAGTCTGAGCCGCTCAGATTCGTGCCCAGCTTAACGTTGTCTTGCTGGTGTTGATGGGGGCTGGGTACTTCCCGCCAGAGGCCCTAGCCAAGATGCATTTGCTAACTAGCGTTTCGATTCGTTTCGTTTTTAAACCAAAGAGATAGCATACGTCGCTTCATCTACATTATACTGCAGAATCAGAATCAGAATCAGAATCAGAATAATCTTTATTCAAGTAGGTTTACAAATAATAAACTCTTTTGAAACGTCATAGTAGCGACTTAGCCTAAATTGACTGCAGGTTCAAATCGCGACCGATCAGAGAAGAACCTGTAAGAAACTCTGTCGGATGTCTTTTTTTTTTTTTCGACGTTCGCAACCTTTTGTCGTAAGGACTAAACATTTTATTACAAGCAATTCAGTCCCAAGCATTGTTATCATTAATATAGTCTTTAATACAATAATATGCTTTAGAAATTAGTTTACGCTTAACGTAACTCTTAAATTTATTTACTGATAGTTCAGTAACATTACTTGGGAGCTTATTATAGAACCTAATACAATTACCAATAAAAGAGTTTTTTATTTTATGGAGCCGCGTGAAGGGCACTGCGAGCTTATATTTATTTCTGGTATTAACATTATGTATGTCACAGTTCTTTCTAAATTTAGCGATGTTTTTATGAACATAAATAATGTTTTCATAAATGTATTGACTGTGCATGGTCAATATATTAATTTCTTTAAACTTATCTCTAAGCGAGTCTCTCTGGCCCATCTTGTAGACAGCACGAATAGCCCTCTTCTGCAGAACAAAGATGCTATTTACATCAGCAGCACTACCCCACAGTAAAATACCATATGACATAATACTATGGAAGTAACTAAAATAAACTAATCGAGCGGTATCTAAGTCTATTAATTGCCGAATCTTATTAACTGCAAAAACTGCTGAACTGAGTCTACCCGCCAATCCAGCAAGATGAGGACCCCATTGGAGCTTGGAGTCTAACGTTATACCAAGAAACACTGTATCATTAACTAGGTCTAGTTTGTCATTTTTAATAGTTACAGTAGTTTGACTATTTTTCACATTAGTAGTCATGAACTTTATACATTTCGTCTTTTTTTCATTCAGTAATAAATTATTAACACTAAACCAATCGACTACTTTTGATATAGCATTGTTTACATCGACATTAAACTGCTGTTGTCGTTTAACTTTGAACACAAGTGACGTATCATCAGCAAACAATACTATATCATGGTTGTCCTTTATAAGGTAAGGTAAGTCATTTATGTAGATGAGGAATAAAAATGGACCCAATATTGAGCCCTGTGGTACGCCCATTGAGACCAATGACCCAGGTGATCGTACTCCATTCACGTCTACCCTTTGTATTCTCCCGTATAAGTACGTTTTTATTAAGTTTAGCGCAGTACCTCTAACTCCATAGTGGTGTAGTTTCCTGATCAATGTGTCATGGTTAACGCAATCGAAGGCCTTGGACAAATCACAAAAAATACCTAAAGCATCCTGTGACCCTTCCCAGGCATTAAAAATGTTTTTAATCAACTCAACACCAGCTTCGGTTGTCGAGCGACCCCGAGTAAAACCAAATTGTTTATTGTGTAATAAATTATTATACCGAAAATGTTCCGCTAACTGTGACAAAATCAATTTCTCAAATATTTTACTGAAAGTGGGTAGTATGGATATTGGTCTAAAATTTGTGGGGTCAAAAGTACTACCCGTTTTGAATAATGGAATTATCTTACTATGTTTCATAAGATCAGGAAACTCACCACAATCAACACAGTGATTAAATACGACCATTAAGTCAGATGCTATGACTTCAATTAAGGATTTGAGTACATGGACCGACACTCCCCAAAGGTCACTGGTTTTCTTTATATTGATTGAGTTGAATGCCTTAATTACATCCAAGGCAGTAACGCGCTTGAATTCAAAGTATATACTGCATTCAGGCACGTTATCTTCTAAAAGTACAATGGCAGACGCAGGCGAAGAGTTCAAGCACTTAGTCGTGGACACTGGTATATCGGTAAAAAACTTTTCAAATTCAATTGCGATATCTGGATTGGAATCTATTATTTTACCATCTACTTTTAAACGATAGTCGTTAATGTTCTTTTTTCGGCGACCTGTTTCTTCATTAATTATTTTCCAGGTCGTTTTAATAACATCAGAACTATTCAAGATTTTGTTACTTAAAAAATTTCGCTTAGTTATACGGCAGTCTATCTTGAATTGCTTAGAATACTGTTTGACATGTTCCTTAAACTCCTCACTCGCGTTATACCTCCGTTCCTCATATAGTTGATACAGTAGTCTTCTACGCTTATGTAAGTCCGCAGTAGCCCAGTCACTGAAAACCTTTGCACCACCAACCACAACCGATTTGGATGTAAATACTGCGTTAAATTGTTTCATGAATGTGTGAAAGAATGAGTTGTACATGTCATTGGGTCCCTTATCAGTTGTTAGAAAGGGCAAATTATGCACTAGGTTATGTCTCATTCTTTCCACACGGTCTGCAGTTACTGGCACAAAAGTAATTTCTTTTTTTGGAATATTATTCGATACGGACTTGAATTTAATTAATTGACCCAAATGATCCGATTCCAGGTTGCTGATCACACTCTTACCAATAGGAATTATATCAGTAAAAATGTTATCAATACACGTGGCGCTAGTGTTAGTAACTCTAGTTGGCTCCATAAAAGTATGTGTCAGGCCGAAAGATTTGAAAAGATTTATTAATCTTTTGGTTAGTGGACTGTTTTCTAAAATATTTACATTAAAATCTCCACATATAATTGTTTTTTTTCTCGAATAAGATAATTTTATTAGAACAGTTTCCATAATCTTCTCAAAAATTTCGAAATTGCCTAATGGTGGCCTATATACACATACAACTATGAATTGCTCTAACTCTATTGCAGCGAGTTCTAATATTCGTTCAACAGATAAGGACACAATGTCCTTACGGTCTTTAAATTTTAATTTATTGTTTAATATGATTAACGACCCGCCATGTATCGAGCTATTTCTTGTAAATAAACTGCCGACCTGGTGGTTGATAAAATTAAACATAGCTTCGTTACTAGTTAGCCAGTGTTCCGTTATACATAAAATATCAATGCTATTACTATTAAGAAATAACTCGACTTGCAGGTCTTTACTCCTTATACATTGAATATTCTGGTGAACTTTCTGCAGTGTCAAGTTCAAACTTATTGGTTAATTTCGCACAACAGGACGAAATTTGTGGTTCATAAAGTGATAAATCCAATCCAAACTGTAATAGATTCAGGTTTGTGGACAATACCGAAACCGGTTTAATAACCGGTTTCCTAGCCCTGATATACGTATTTATATGGGCGATCATGCTATATTGACCCAACAATGGGTACCTACTGTGTCTGGAATAATTTTTAAAACGTTATTGTAAGAAAATTAGTATTGCAGATGTATAATTTAGGCATAGTATAAATCCTCATACAATATGTCACACCACTCGCGCGACATACGCATCGTGTGCGTAATACGGTGTGACATATTGTATGAAGATTCATACTATACAACGCAGTGGAACGCGCACACGGACGTGCACGTCTACGCGCACGCATCCGGTGTGGCTCAGCCTTCGTCCTTAAGCTAGGTACGAATCTGAACGGCTTAGCCTGAGGCATGCTCGCCCCGCACAGCGCCTCGCCCACAAACAAGTTAGAACTTGTCGTTCTGCCCGCGGCGTGCTCGGATACACGGCCAAATTACGCGAGGGACGCCCACTGAGGCGCCTTTGAGCACGGTCAAAAGACCGACTCTCGACGGCTTGCCGCGCGCCGCTCGCCCGCTGCTCACGAACAGCGCGTGACCAAGTACGAATTTAAGCAAAATAGGTGAGCCGTACGTAAGCACGTACGCACGAAAAATTACACACCTGAACATCAGCATACGCTCGCTGCTCCAACAGCACTTCAAGCAAATTCTCATGCGCTTGCAACTGCGCTAACGCTGGCGGCGCGTCGCGCGCCAACTCTCTGAACAGGCGCGCCGCGTCGCGCAGCCTGCCTAGACGCCGCGCGCACATCGCGGCGCGGCGCTTCACGTGGGCTAGCACGGCAGCGTCGCGACGCGCGCGTAACGCGTCGTTGGCCCCCGTCGCGCCGGACACACGAAGGGCGGCTTCTGCGCAACGCCATGCGCGCTATAACAAAAGGCTAGACCTTTAACACGTTCAGTGCCAGGACCTCTTCTTGTTCATATACCGGACGACTACTTTGGAGAATTCATTCTACTAGGCTCTACTTATACATGTCTAGAGCCAACGCTAACCAATGTAGGGAGTTTTTTGGATTGTGATGCTATGGGCATGCGCAGGTTTGTCGCTAGCAAAACATTCAATGAATAATACCTAAATGTGATGATATCTGAAATGTGAATGTGTAAACATAAAAATTTAATAGAGCAATTCATTTAGTAGTTGTTAAATTATAACTAACAAATTTACTTGTATTATATAGATACTATAGAAGATCTGTGAAAGTCAGCACTGTCAGCAGAAAACCTACTCCTAAATCGGTTCTCTTTATTACGCAAAAACTTTTTTCGCCAAATGATACTTTTTCATAATTGTTTTCCAGCTGAAACGGGAAATATTTTTAAATGTTTTGAGTAGTTCTGGTAAAATAGGGTAGGTTAAGTTAGGTTTATTATATTACTTTTCTAAAAAGGTATAAGTAGAATCATACATTTGGACAAGTGATTATGCGTCAACAAGGGACACCCTCCTAAGCATTACACAGGAAAGTAAAACAGTACCTTAAGCACTCGATCAGCCTCCTGCACCGTAGGGGCATCCTCCTCAGCTAACAGCAACAATGCAGCAGCACAATCAGGCCTGATAGCCAATGCAGCCCTGGCCGCAGCCACCCTGGCTGCCGGTTCCCTCTCCCGCCATGCCCGGGCTAGCGCCAGCTCGCAAGGCGCCTCCCCACTCGCACCAGCCAAACCGAACCACGCTTGATGCTCCTGGGCTGATAGGTTCATGTCGTAGTACGTGAGAGGGGCCCGTCGCGCCGCAACCCACAGGCGGGCGTATTCCGCACCACGGAGAAGCGACATTGGATTACGCCAAACCTATGGAAAACCATTAAGAATAATGTTAGATATCAGGATGCCATGACATGATGGGCATGACCATGGGACACCCCAGATGAAGAAAGAAGTAAATGTGTTGCTAAAAATCTGGATTTTTCTAGTATAGTAATAAAGCTATATAGTGCTTGTATGAGATGAAAATTTAATTAGTAATCGGGATTGACTGAAAAATAACTTACTCTAATAAGTTTTTTTAAGAACACACAACTTCAAGTTTTTTTTAAGTAACAATTTTTGGCTTTTGATGACGAAAATTGGATGATAGTGGTGACACAGGGCCATTATTTCTTGTTCTCCTTTTGCCAGTCTATAACCGCTTCTATACTTGTTTTTATATATACTAGATCTAGCCATTTCCAACAACTCCATCTGCATCAATCTCCATCTAATTTTTCAGAATAAAAAGTAGCCTATGTCCTTCTCTCAGACTCAAACTATCTCCATACTAAACATCTAAAACTAAACAATCTTAGCTGTTTAGTTTTAGATTAGTTTTACTATTAGTATTAATTTTCAACTGTAATTTTTTAATAATTGTAGTTTATTCCTGTATGAATTAATAATTACTAGAGTTTAAATAACATGTGAAGGACCATTCTTATTAAAAATCTATAGCCCTAACTTAATAAAAATGAAAAATTACAATCAAAGATACTGGTTTAATTTTAAGGCTATAACTTTGTTTGTATAACCATATTCTTATAAGAATTAGTTAAGTGTGAATGTGTAGTCCACAATGGGCTCACCTTGCACTCGCCAGGTGCCGGCCCAGTCGGTGTGCCCCCGCCCCCACCCCCAGTCCCGGAACTAGTCTGGTCATCTCCTCCGGCGAACCAAGGCCCCAGATGTGCCAGCGACACTTGCTCAATGAAAGACGCACCGTACTTCCGATAGTACCACCACTCAAAAATGAGGATCAAGCCTGATATAAGTGACGAAGTTCCAGTGAGCGCCACGTAAAACTTCGGCGTTAAAGCCGACAGAAATGTCGACGAGTCCCACATCTCCTCCTGCTTCCAAAACTTCCAAAGCACAGACACGAACAACTGCAGGCTTCTAAACATGCATCGACCACTTTAGTCAATTGTTAAAATGAATGCAGTCAAAGCTGCAGCACAATCCTTTACAGTATGTTGATACTTTTAAGAATTTAAATAAACATTTATATGGGAGCTTGTCAATTATAATAACACTTCACTTTATTCCAAGTTGTATTTTTGCGAACATAAAATCATCGTGAACCAATCAAAACAGCGAATACAGTTGCGATCTCGAATTCTCGAGTCTGTCCACAAATTAACTGGATGTTGATTGGTTTGTTAAATTTTACATCATTGGTCGTTTCTGAACGGAAAATACATACCTTACAGCTGTCAAAACACAGACTAGTAAGAGATACTATGTGTCAAAATGTCAGAACGGTTAATGTAAAACTTCACGTTTAGTTTATTTTTATTTTACATGACTTCGACAGGACCCGGTCACATCCCAATGTTTACATTCTTCTTTTTAACGCCAAGCTTCGTTAGTCGTTTTTCCTTTTAGTATTTTGAATGAATCTAAAGTAGGTATAAAATCAATATCTTCATTACTTCGGATTGTTTAGAATAGCTTTGTTATAAGCAATAAAACTTTTACACGAATCACTCATATTTAAACTATTAATATGAAATGTATAACTGTGCTCATAATAAATAACTATGCGGCATATGCGTGTAATACATTATATGGGTATGTCGTGTAATTCGGTAACTCAAAAAGTAAGCATTTAGGGCAAATATCCTGCAACGTTTAGTTTAGCAAAAAAAAAACTTTGACATTTACGTAACCTACTGTCTGCACTTTGCAGTGAGGAAGAGATAGAAGAATTTATAATTGACGAGGAAGCTAATATTATAAATCATGAAGCTGGGAAAGAGGCACGCTGAGGTTGCGGCGTCATTTCTAACGTCCGGGGTTGGCTTCGGTGGAGCGGCTTTCTGCGGGCTGCTGTACATGACTGATTGGCGCGTCTTCGTCACCTACATCCCTTTCTACTCTGGAAAATTTGCAGGAGAAAAGGTGGAGGAATAAGTGAGCCGTTAGAACGTGAATTAATTAATTTATAATGTACAATACCTAGTGATTCGTTAATCTAATTATAATAATTAGCGCGCGCTACATGCGTTGTTTCATTTTGACCCTTATGTAAGTACCCAAATCTGGGAAGTCGGGGACATATTGATCGTTTTCAAGGGCGTTACTAGCGATGTTTCCGATTTATTTAGTCCTTTTTTATATCCTTTTTTTACTTTTTTAGTAGGTAACTAAAAAGTTATTAGTTTAAAATAACCAAAGCTTAACTGTTTTTCAAGCTTTTTATTCTCCCAAGTAGCTTAATTTTATTAGAGGTCATTATAGGCTGTTATTAAATTTATTTTAAGGTTAATAGAATTATGAAATAGCTCTTAAAACACCTTTCGGGTTAGGGTAAGATTGTTTAGACGCGTGTAAGTGACTTTGTAAGTGACAGAGCGAAGTACAGCTGAAAAGCGATTTTTTAATCTCATCGACGAAAAATTACTGACTTTAAAATCTATTTGTGTAGCGATTTAAGCTACAAGCGAGCCCACTGTTTGGATTTGATATGATTAAGGTGTTATGAAATGAAATCCAAAAGGAGGACCTGCTCGTAGATGAAATTGCTGCATAAATTAATTTTAAAAATAGTCATTTTTAATCGGTGAGATTCAAAAATCGCACCCATAGCCTTAAAAGTAGCGGCACATTTTTGTAACTTTTCACTTTAACACCTTAGGCTAGTTCAGCAGCCCAGCCATTAAAGTGATGAAGCACTAAAATAAGCTACTACTTATAAGGCGGTCTATACAAACCCAACAGTTATATACAGAGCTCTATTGCACTGTACCACCGTATTCTATAAAGGAGGCTTACTCTGTGGTTGTGAATGCTGGAAAACCCTTCCGTCAGCCCTACCGGTCTAAAGAGAGATAAAAAATGGACTTCATCATCACCCTGGGGTGTCTGTAGAATATAACTTAATCATTTGGAGGAAAACATTAATGATATGTATTTATTTAAAATTCATCATCATCATCTTCTTGCCTTTGTCCCACACTAGGTGGGGTCGGCACAACATGATAATTATCTTCCACTCTCCTCTATCCACTTTTAACTCTGCACTCACACCTTTCATACATATGTCATACTCATCACTCTTCTATTTATGTTTCCTTCATGCCTAGTGTTGTTAAAAGACTAGTCTTGAAGACTTTTTAACCTTAAAGACTTCCAAACCTTGAAGGTTTAAAAGCTTTGAAGACTCTAGCGTTAAAGGTTTGAGCTCAGAAACGGTTCAGAACCTTAACGACTCAAGCTTTTTATGAGCTCTTAAGAGCAAGTCTTTAAGACTCGGGGTTCATAGACAGCTCAAGCTTTAAAAACTCGGGCTTATTGAAAGCTCAAGGCCCGGAACCTTGAAGGCCTGAGTTAAGCGTTAAGAGCTCAAACAATGAGCGTTATAGGAAGAAAGTATTATTGTACGGTCAAGAGCAAAAATACGTATCGATTTCATCCTCTCATAATTATGTATCGAGGCCTTATTTCGCTGACGTTAAGGTACTATGGGACATATTTTTGATTGGTTATGTGCACCTATATTTTTACACTTGACTGTACCTATATTTATTTTTAACCCTTAATTTGACGGTGTCCGGTGTGGTGGTCTCGGTCTACCTAGTTTTTAGGGTTCCGTATCCAAAGGGTAAAAACGGGACTCTATTACTAAGACTCCGCTGTCCGTCCGTCCGTCCGTATAATTATCAAATATGGCATAGATAACATAAATTAATCTACTTTGTTAAAAGCCTTTAAGACTTAAATGCTACAAACCTTATAGACTTAAACCTTCAAAGCTTAAGAGGCTTTAAAGCTTGAGGCTTAAAGACTGAGATTTCTGTGCTCGTAAGCAACAACGCGACCTTATAAGTTGAGGCTTATATGGTCGAGGCTTTAAGGTTCGAGGCTTCTAGACTCAGAATTCGCGACTCAAGTCTTGTAGTTTACGCCTCGAAGCTTAAATTCACAACACTATTCATGCCTCATTGCATGTCTGTATGACACCAATCTATTACTTCTAAACTTTTCTGTTATTAGCAGAGGTCGGATTATTACATCACACGGTAAGATGAAAGAAAACTATGGAGTCGATATTAGAATTGAAACTTTAGTCATATTCATACTCATGCTCACTCTAATTGTAAGTCCTGCATTAATTACGTACCTAGTTTTACAGTCTAAGTACGAATTTCACCATACAATGTTAAATTTAATCAATGTAAATCGACGGTTAGTTCATACATTTTGACAACTGTTAAAGCTTGCTTTAATCGTCTGTTAAATCGTTAACATTGTATGGTGAAATTGGTACCAAGGTTGAGAAAGACCTTTATCAATGTGGCCGCTTTCTCAAGATTAATTTATTTACCTCATTAAGAATTTGAAACAAACAAATCAAATAGACAGTACAAACTAGGAGCTTACTTAATATTAATATTATTTTAATTATTTTGCCCATAATGTAATAAACATGGCGTGGCATTTAACATTTTTATTTATAGTGTAATCTTTTGGTGTTAGTTAAATGAATGAGTATAAGAATGAATATGACTAGTTTTAATTTTAATATCGACTCCATAATTTTCTTTCATCTTACCGTGCGATGAAATATCCGAGCCCTGCTTAGTGCTGCTTTCAAGCTTCCTCTACTATAAAAAAAACTACCAGTCAACCAACTGTGGGAGCGGACAATATGGATTCTGTTAACTTCCCAACTATGATTAGGTAAAACATTAATGGCTGCGTCATTCGGGTTACTCTCAAAATTACCTTTTCGCCAAATGACAATATAGCTCAAACGTCTGGATTGTGTAATGTCTTTGTTGCTATATAGACATGAACGCTAAATGTATCTTTAGCAAAACGTCTGGATCTTAGAATGTTACAATTAAAAATACACTAGTAGCGAAACGTCTTTATCTTAGAAATGTCTTTATTAATTAATAGACATAAAAGCTGAATGGCCCGGTAGCGAAACGTTTGTATCTCAAAATGTCTTAATTACCTACTAAATAGACATGAACGCCAAATAGCCCGTTCGCAAATCGTCTGGATCTTTAAATGGCAAGTGTTGATATGACACTTGATAATTTCCAACTCCTTTCCACACAATCAATTATGATCTATTATTTAAATCCTGGCACTCGTTCTGTGGTCATGACAGTCAACTAATTTTGCTTTCGACGAATTAAATATTCTAAATATAAGGACTATTTTAATTTCCAGACGTTTTGCTAATAACTCCTTCTATGTTCATGTCAATCAACTAATTTTACTTTCGGTTAATTACTTAGGTATTCTAATCACACGGACTATTTATATTTCCAAACGTTTGGCTACTTGTTCATTTCAATTCTGTGACGTCCTGCTCAATTGACACTTTGCTGACTAAGTATTCTAGGTACTTTCATGTCATTCAGCTGAATTGACTCTTTGCTGACTGTGTATTTTACTCTTATGTCATCTAGCTGTGATGGTCCTTTGGCGAAAAGGGAATTTTGAGAGTAACCCCGTCATTCGCTTATCAATTGCACACATTTTGTTAGTCTTTGAATATAGTTTGCATTAGCCTTATGCATCTAGTATAGCTCTCCTGGCAAAATAAACAAATGGGACGCATCAGGAAAACAAACAACCAATTTGTTATTAATTACCATACTGGCTAAATTTTATTCATTTAGTTACATTACATACAGTGAGATTTAAAAAAGTGCAAACAATTTGTCTATAATGTGACTTGTTTTATTGCGGGCTAGCCCCGAGCGTGGTCTACTACGTTACACAGACAGCACAGAACAACATAACAATAACACGAATGGCACACCCAAGTAAAACAGGCACAGGACCACTGACTCGGAGCACAGCCTCGTAAACACTATTCTTATAATATCAAACATTCATAAGCTTATTTTATCAATTGTAGGGAAAACACTCAAGTTTTGGCACCCAAAATACCAGGTATTCTTGAATTATCACCCCTATACTTGAAATAGAGATCAGGAGGCCAAGCAGTAGGGTGCCAAAAATAGGATAGTTTCCTCTATTTCTAATATTTATTACAAGTCGTGGCTGATAAATATCTGGGAGACACGCTCCACCAAAATATTTAACGGTTCAACATTGCATTTTATATTGTACATTGTATTTGTAAGTTTCCTAAAAATCGTAAAATACAATGTAATTTCCTTTGCTTAGAGACTGTTACCGTAAGAGCTGAGTTGTGTTTTTTTTGGAAACAGCCTGTGAAGTTCCTCGTTCCAAGCTATTGCAAAATTCAAAAATGTACTATTTACTGTAAGTAAATTGATTGTTTGTGTTTATCCAGGCCATTTTACTTCTACTGAGTTTTTATTCGTATGTTATTTGATTATTGGTATACTGGCAACAACTCTCTAAGAAAGCCCTAACTTAGAAATGAAAATTCTCAAACTTAATATTATAATCATAACATACAAGTCTACTTAATTAATGTCTAAATTTTCCAGATTTTTCTAAAGGTAGAGAGCAGCGATACTCTTTACTGGCGAGAAATGTGTTTCTATTTTGTTTGTTCCTTGGACGGTAATGTTTCTAAAGAGCAAACGGTTAGGCCTAGAGGGGTACAGTAGCTATCGCTTGGCATATCAATGGCTAGGACGGCTAGCTCAAGTTGATGTCGCTGATGTCGCTCGGGAGGGAGGCGTTTTCCAACTAGTTTGGGCCAGGTACTTTAGTTTACCTCCCTTAATTCAGGCCTGCCTTGGTCTATTTATCGACTTTCTCGTACCTATTTGGGGCAAATAAGTTTCTATGTTGTTTAATTCTTATGCCTAGTGATGCAAAAGCCAAGAGCAAGCAGTCTGCATAGACTCAGGTATTAGCTTCATTTCTTGTCTACTTTGGCCCTTCGACTCATCGGTTCCTCGTTATCAACTCTTGAATAAAACCCAATGTATCTAACGCACAAACATCTAGGCTACCTTTGTTAGCTTTAATTCTGGTCCGCTATTGTGTCAGAGTCATAAGTCAATTTGAGAGTTCAGTAATTCTACAACTAAGTCTGAATCAACCTAGTCCAATATTTACCTTCTAGCCTAATTAAGTGCCTTCGGTATAAAAGTTTTACAAGGCCGTTAACTCTTAAAGAAAATTCGTTAAACTTTTTAGGAAGTTATGGAACTTCCAAAAAAGAAACCTCATACACTTGGAAGAGTTAGAATTAGATACGCGGCATCAGTTGCCATGGGAGAGTAGATATTCCAACAAATTGACAAAGAAAATCATTCGCGTACTGCGTTAGTAATGACATCATTTGCTCGATCTTAGTCAACAGCGTCCTTAATAGCCTTATTTTTCGATTTTGTCTACACAACATAGTCTCCGAATGACGCCTGTATTGTTTCTTTTTCCTACAATGCCAATAAAGGAAAATTAAGCAAGAGGCAGAAGAAAGTAATACTTATAGGTTAAAGACAATGTGGAAAATGGTCCATATTATGGTCACCTTTATCGCGGTGGATAAAGCATCTGTTACTCTCGCACTTGCATACCTACTGGTCAAGAAGTGACAGATGTTTTATCCACATTTGATCACATTAGCGTTGAAAAAGTCCAGAAAAAATCCCGTGTTTTTTCAAACAACTACCTAGTAAATTTTTCGGATTTTTATAAAAAAAAATTATGAAATTTTCTGCTTTTGTTTTTAATCTATTTTCGGGTAATTTGCACCTACAAAGGGGCGACCTCGACGACATGCAGGCAGAAACAATTGAAATAGGTGGTGAGAGTGACAGTGATTGACTGTATGAATAAATTGTCAATATGCATGTGTAGTTTTTCCTAAAAAACCCGAAAAAAAATCGATAATTTCAAAAACACAACGAAAGAAACATTACATTTTCTCCGGAATTTTCAACGCTAGGTAGTCCACATCGACAAACACGACCAAAATAGGCCTGCAACATCGGCGCAGATTTCCAGTGATGTCATAACTTCAGCAGTTTGCAACAAAATGCAATTAGAAACGAAGTTCTGAGTCTCCGCTTCCAGTAGCCAGCGCGTCCTCGTCATCAGAAGGCGCCCCGCGCACGTCGTTAACTTCATTTGTTTCGTGCGCTTCGTGCGAGCGGTGGGAAGTTCGTTCGCGAGCTTCCTGTGCCTCCTGCGCATCCTCACCCGTCTCGTTGCTCAGGCTGATCGCATTCGCTGACAGTTTATCACCTGAAATAATCAACAGTCATTCAAATTATTATTAAACTCGATATCATTGGATTTAGGTACCTACGGTGCTTATCAAATACCTAGTTAGATCGCTGATCGATCTAACATTGGTTTCAATAGACTATCGAAGTTCGTTAATTAACGAATTACCTATGCATTTTACTCATGAAAATAATTTATACGGAAGAATTTTCGTATTAAACTTTTGAACCGTCTCATTGTCAGAATCGTACCTCTTATACCTGCTTACTATTTTATTAATACAATTATGGCTTAAGTTGAGGGTGGTCTAAAGGGTGAAATAAGTTAGGGGTCGGTAGCCTAGTGGCTGAGGGGGTCAACTCGTGGCCGTAAGGTACTAAGGTAGAGTTCAAACCTCCGCTGTCACCATGTACCAATGAGTGTACCCGATGCTCTTACGTGTGTAAGAGGGCACAAAAGATCCTAAAGGGGTCGAAGTGTTCCCGAAAGGACCCACCTGTAAGCTGTAAGTAGGTACTAGGGAATGCAAATAACCGGTTCCAACCGTCTTTTGCATACCTACCTACTAAATTCGGTTATTAACCGGTTATTTGCATTCCCTAGTAAGTACTATCACGGTATTAAAGTACTTAATGGTACCATAAATACGACTTTGTGAAACAATAAATTTTATGTTATTTTATTCTGGAGGACGAAGTTGATGGAAAGAGACAACTTTTTTTTTGTTATCGCTGCGAAAATGCCTTTACGCATAGGTAGGTACCACCCTGATCTAGGGGGACCCGGGATGGTTATGTGGGATTCACCAACCGAAAACGGCTGGAATACCCACTAAAACCCCAGTGGTAAACCGACTACGTCCTGCAAAGAAGGTGCCACGCGACCACGAACAAGCAAATTCAGCTGTGGGCGCTGTGGCACCTCGACAAAGAGAAAAAGAGACTAACTTTGGTCAAATACCTAACGTCAAAACATAGGGGAGAATATAAAAGCTCTTAAGTCATATATGTAGATGACGTGATTCCTACGTTTATGGTTGTACTCGTATTACCTGGACAAGCGGGAGCACCCTTTCCTCGGGACCCGGGCACCTCCTGCCCATGGGCATCCACACACCAGCAGACGCCGAGAGCGGCGTGGCACTGCCGCGGGCGGTAGTACCCAGCAGCGTCGCAGGCTGGTACATAAGCCCCGGGGGCCGCGGCATGGGCCCGGGCTAGAGCCGTACAAGGGCGGGCTGCTCGTCGCAAGCACCCGCACCAGGCCGCTCGCGTCACGCTCGCTGGGTCTTCGCTCGCCTCGGCAGCGGCGCCGCATGAGGCAAGGAATGGTCGGAGACAGCGCTCGCGGTCGTCATGTCCTGTACATGACACCATTAGGTTTTGGTACGGAGAAGGCTTATTAACAGGTGGGTGTAACTTGGTGGGTTTTAATTTAATTGGAACACAACAGTGCGCTTGATGATTCATTATGGTGAGAGGGTTAGGGCCGGTTTTAGCATTACCAGCACCCAGGGCGAGATTTCTAAAGCGCCCCCCAATTGCGATTCAAACCTATTCGAAATAAAGTGTCTGGCGCCCTGGGCGGTCGAAAAATCGCGCCTTACCATAACGCCGCTACTGATAGGGTTAGTGGGTAAAGTGGCGGTTCGGGATGGATTCTATGATGTAGGTATCATCACCCGTTAATATTTTATTATGTCGCAAGCTACATCTTAGGTAAGTAATAGCGTTTGTCATAATTATTTAGTAAAAGCATCACAACAAGTTACTTCTTCCTTATACGTACACGTTGTTGCCTCGACTCCGTCCGCGTAAAAGTCGTTTATAGCTATTCCTTCAGGAACCATCCAATTTCTCGGGATAAAAAGTAGCCTATGTCCTATTTCAGACTATATTCTATCTCTGTGCCAAATTTCGTCAAGATCCGTTCCTCCGTTCTGGCGTTATTGAGTAACAAACATCCATCCAAACTATCACAATTATAATACTAGCTGTTTCCCGCGACTCCGTCCGCGTAGAAGTCGTTTATCGCTATTCCTTCAGGAACCGTTCAATTTTTCGGGATTAAAAGTACCCTATGCCTTTCCCCGGGACTCAAACTATCTCCATGCCAATTTTCATCTAAATCGGTTCTGCGGTTTATCCGTGAAAGCGTAACAAATAGACAGACAGTTACTTTCACATTTGTAGTATTTGTATAACATAGATTAATAGGATTAGTGGGATGAATATATATTATACTAGCGACCCGCCCTCGCTTCGCTCCGGATTAAAGTATTATACATATAAACCTCCCTCTTGAATCACTCTATCTATTAAAAAGAACCGCATTAAAATCCGTTGCGTAGTTTTAAAGATTTAAGCATACAAAGGGACATAGGGACAGAGAAAGCGACTTTGTATTATACTATGTAGTGATGAATAAGCTTACTAAGTGCATAGAGTTCAGAGGTGGAAAGAACAGCATCGTTGTCTGTGTCTAGATGCGTGAACATCCAGCGCGTCTCCGGTTTACAATCACGTGGGAAACCTGTAACATAAAAGATCATGCTAAGTACCTACCTATCATTTTATCCACGACGGCTAGCACAAGATGTCGTCTAGTCTGAACTAAAATCGATTTGTCCCTTTACTTTCTCAATCTCTTATCGGATCGAAATGTTTTATAGAAAAGTAGTCTTGATTCTTCTTGAAACATGAGTGCTTTTCCTTCAAATCAATTAGATACGATATGAGGTTGAGATCGTCAAGGAATTATTGCAATGGTAACAAGAGAGTATGCTTTAGTAGCGGAGGTTAACATTTAGGATCCGGATAAACGGCTTACTAGTTATTGAGTATGACTCAAGCAGAGAATGTTCCCGTTTGGTCGATATAGTGGTGTCGATCACACCTGTACCTACCACGACGGTCAGGCGGGGAAGCGCCAGCCTCGTCCATCAGAACCGAGAACCAATCCAGCAGCCGATCAGCCATCTTGTCCAGTGCACAGCTCTCGCTTTCTGGAGAAAAAGTGAGACACATCACATCATCAAAGCGTTTTATAAATAAAGCTATCTCGCTAACGCTGAAAAGTAACTTTGGATTTACTTTGTTTACCAGTGTATTATAGTGACAGGTTGCAAGCCCATCGCCTAACAGTCCATCGCCTGGAAAACATCTTAGCCTGATTGTGCAATATGTAGTTACAGAATTCTCAAAAAGTTTAGAGTTGTTGCTATTCTAAAGCTCTGCCTACCCCACTCTGAGAATGAAGGCATGACGTTATGTACCAATTTGTATGTATCTAATTTACTTTGCTAGGTCCACGCGTACAAAGACCAAACATCAAAACCAGTCGCCCAGAGCCATTTCCCTCTAAGTACGTTGCTGACATTAGGAGTCGAACAAAATAATCGATATTACACGCATGACTCGCAAAAAAGGTGGGGATGATAGAGTGGAGCACAAAGATGTCGAATAGCGTCCTCGAACTGGACCCAGAACCCTTGGCAGTGTAAGGGCAAGATGGCATCACCAAGACGTCTAAGATGTAGGTAGATGACAACGACTGAGATACGAGAATATTCTTCTTTTTTTATTAATGGCGGTCCACCGGAGTATTCCGCAGTAATTTCGCCAAAGTCAAGTGATTAGAGTAAATTAGTAAACGAATAAATTAAAAGTAAAAGCCGGACATCTTTTAAACGGCAATCTTCCTTCCCCGAAGGTTAAGAGGATATTCGGGTTGCGGATTGTAAAAATAAAGAAATCTGCACAAGTATTGGTAGCGTATGGTGTGTAAATACAAAACATGGGAGCCTAGTTGTAAAGATAAGCCCCTTGAATCTAACCCATTAATCAATCGATCAGAGATCTTACCAACTGGACGCCGACGGACTGGGATGGCGTTGTCTCGAATAGCACCAGGACGTCGACCGCGGCGATGGCCTCTTCGCCTCCATTCCTAAAACATTCGACTACTGTTCTGCCCTGCTAACACAAACGGCAGTATCTCAGACAAAACTTCTGTAGCAAATGCAAACTTATTACCAACAACCTAGGATTGAATCTGCATTGGCAATTGAATTTGAGATACTGCCTATTGGCTTAGGCACAAGCGGAAAAATAAATATCCAAACGTGAGATAGACAAAGTTTATATAGTACTTCACATTATATACAGGTATTACCATTTTATCTACACACGAATCATAAGTCCTCTATATAATGCGTTCAGAAGCAAAATGCGTTCAAATTTGAAACATCTTTCAAAACCAGCTCAAAAATAGGCGCCAATTCTAGTACCAATGTTTTTCAATTAGAATTTTGTCAATACGAAACTTAGCATAGCATTGTATACTTAGGCATGTTTTAGCACTGGTACTTAGCAATGCAAGTCATTTGCCTGCGGACAGCTACAAATCTTAGGGTACTTATAATGTGTGTAGATAAAATAATGTATGCAACTGTACATAATTAGACCTTAAAACACTCTTTTGATCTATTTTTAAACTAAGCTTGATATGCTTGTACTATATGGGTACTACACAACGATATAAATACATAATAGAGCAATAAATAATTGAATACATATAAAACATCCAAGACTTTGCCTATACCGGGAATCGAAACCGAGCCCGCTAGCTTTTTAGGCTGGGTCACTACCAACTAAACCAACGCGTCCTCATGAAACCAAACCCGTGTTTTAAGACCCCTCATTATGTAACAGTTACATAATCTACTATTATGAAACAAGTAATTGTAATGCAAGACTCACGTCATGTTCATCCCGTCCCTGGTCGTGGTGGTCCGGGTGGTGGGCACGGGCGCGCGGGCGGGCGCGCGCGGGGGCCGCGGTGCAAGGGCAGAAGCCGCGGCATGCCAACGCCACGGGCGGCGCGGGCCGACGCACGCAGTTGTGTAGGTCCAGGCGGCATAGTGAGGAATAGGTCCTGTAGAGTATTAATGGGTTACCACAAGCAAAATAAGGATGGGGATTTTTTTTAAAGCATGAAGAAGGCCACGGAGTGGTCCTAACGGAATTCTCGAGCTCTATGTCGTATAAAGCTGCCTAATTGCCCTGTACGCCCTGACGGGACTACTTATACTCGCAGGTTAATAGAGCTGCGTAGAGTAAAAAATTGATATGCTAAAGAGAGTAATACCGGGTAACAGCCGGCACATACTGTGTTGGGAGTTTGGGACCCTTTCACAACAACTGCCCAACTTTGTGTTATTTCATTTATATATTACTACTTTTGTACTATGCGTCGTTGTGAATAAATGTATTTTATTTTGTCGCGAACGAGCACAAGCCACCTTAGTGGACTCTGAATCACAGTGAAGCTAACTTCTACACATTTGCAATCTTATAACGATAATCTCTAGACTGCAAATGCGTTGCCATGTAAATGGATACGATGGTGGTAGCGATCCGGACGGATCCTGCACAGGGTCCCACGACCTCTAAGAAGAAGCATGTTTTTTTTTTGAGGCACTCAGGCCACCTGATGGTAAGTGGAATCTGATACCCATAGAAATTGAATTCTCAAGACTATAATCCTAAGACCTCAAATGCATTGCCAACCCTGAGGACTAAGATGGAATGCCTCTATGCTAGTAATTTCATCGGTTGTCTTTCACTGTTGCTTGGCGGGTGGTTAATGGATAAGATGGTGGTAGCGATCCGGACGGACCCTGCACAGGGTCGTACTACCACTCATAGTCATATACTTGATTGCCTTAATCTATGGATGCACTTTTGAGCTCCTCGTTAGCTTTACCTCGCCATTGTAACTTATAATGAGGCATTCGCGGCGCAAGACCTGAACTTTATGTGGGCAAGGTACATTTCGAGAAGCCCTGTGATGGTGCAAGAACTGTACTTTTGGATTTTCCATACTTTTTCAAGCTTATTTTCGGCTGTGAGGCGCGAGGCCCTTGCATCGCGAGGAAGTGGGCCTTTCGCCACCTCTGTATGAGGGACTGGAGAAGCACAGAGTACTCGTAACGCGTAACAATGGATGTTGTCCTATCTAACCTGTTGTCAGATCCGCAGAGGAACTGCGCCCTTGGCACGGAGCCGCAACCGACACAGCGGCCGGGCCGGTCGGGCTCCGGCTCGCGCTCCGGCGCCGTCTCGTAGAACACGTCGTCGTCCCGACCCCAGTCGGCGTCGGGCTTCTCCTTCGCCTCACCGTCCGACTCGTTCGCGTTGACCACTACGTCCCTGTAAACCGAGTATTAATGAACATTGCATGTGTAGCCAACTTCTTTTTGAATTAATTTCCTCCTAAGCCCCGTCATAGAATGAAATTTGCCAATGGAATATTAACCTATCATATTAAATACAATAGAGTCAATTTTCTAGTTTGACTGTCCCACATAAAAACGAAGGAACATCTATTTTATTTCCTTTGTAATACATGTACGATTTTTTGTACGAGAGGCCTTAGGAGATTAAGGCATTAGGAAGGCAAACCAGCACACAGGGCCTCTACATGTTCTACTGGGCTAAAACGGTATTGCGTTTAATAATAATTATAATAATGTTTGACACATTTTAGTATATTTTTTAACTCGGCCGCCATTCATGTTAATTAAATAAGAGTTATCGTTGACAATACGGAAACACGTCAAAGGCAATATAGTTTTAACTTAGTAGAATAGAGGCCCAGCCGGTGACTCTAATGATGCATATTAGATGGGTTGCAATGGCAATTAAGGCCACCGCGAACTATGACGATTAACATTAATATATCGTTATAGAAAATGACGTTATTATACATATTTATCGATATGCAGTTTATATCGCTATGATAAATACCGCCATGGAGCCAAGTTTTATAACGTTTTAGTGCGAGAATAACGATATACCTAAATACGTAATTAAAACGTCAGCGTTAAATAGCGCTTTTTGAAGATCTGAATGCACGGTAGGTACGTTACTTATTTCTTTTTTGAGTTAAGTAGGATCTGAGACATTAGACATTTGCATTCTCAAGACTACAATCTTAAGACTGCAATCCTAAGACCGTACACGCGTTGCCAACCCTAAGGACTAAGCTTTATGCTAGTAAATTCACAGGTTGTCTTATCCCCAAACCTGAACACAACGAAGCGAAGACTGCTCCTTGGCGGTAGGTTAAAGTATATAAGACGGACCCTGCACACCACACACTTCCTACCGGCGATAGATGCCGGCGACAAATTATCATGAAAAGTTGGTGGTTTACCGCCTCTTTGGTTGCTTAACAATTGAAATCGTGTGGAGGAAATACTTTGTATGTAGAACAGTCCATAGCTCAGAAGCAACTCATGAGTGTGATTCAATGTTAACAATTCTTAATCTTAAACCTTATGGCTACGAGGACTATCAATTAAAGGAACAGTAACTGTTTAAATAATGTCGTCAATAAAAGTGTTAGTTATCATATTATTATAGCGGATGTGGCCTGTAATAGGAGCAATAAATTGAGGGATCGTTTCCACACCACAAATGTAACAACATTTATTCTACAACTTTTGGAAATAACTTATTGTTAACTTAATATTAATGCATTTAGATTTTCCAAGCAAGCAATGTATTGCGAAAACTACGAAGTTTGTGGGCTGACAGTAGATGTCAACTAGATTATTGGATGGAGTACCGACATTGAAAATCCTATTAAGTTTGTTCGAAAAAATGCCCTGATATTTATTTTTAATTTATTTTAAATGTTGCTATGTTTATAGATTAGAAACAATCCCTCAAATTATCGCTCTTATATCTGGCCACACCCAGTATAGGTAACTATACCTTTAACTTCGCCGATTTTACATTAAAAAAAATAGACGCTAAGATGAATGTATCGTCACCACGCTTGTCGAAATCCAGGTCCAAAAAAATGCTCTAGATACTATGGTATTCAAGAACAGTCGTTGTAATAGCTGTAATGCTTACCCATTGCGCAGGAGTCTTGCGCGGTCTGCGCAGAGCGCGGTGCCCGCGTCGCGCAGCACGCACTCCTCGCGGCGCGCGCACACCAATGCGCGGCACAGCGGGCCTGCGAATACCCAGTCAGTCTCTATACTTATTATTAAGAAATAAAATGCTAGACTTGTCACTGAAAATACTAAAATCTTTATTTGTTTTCTTTTAATATTTCAAGAGTTCCCTCGATTTCTCCAAAATTCCATCAGATCTTAATTTTGACAAAATTGGGACCAATTTGAAATAATACGGAATCAATTTTTTTTTCGAATCGATTTATAAACAACGGAGTTATGAGGAAAAAAACCGAATTGAGAACCTAGGTACTCCTTTTTTGAAGTCTATTAAAAAGCGATAGAAACGGTAGGGAAACGTTTTTCCATGCTATATGTATAACTTTGTGCAGGGTTTTTGGAATGATACAATTACAAAATAACCTAAACAAAAAAATGCTTTTGTACTGTACTTTTTTTGGCATAGTCACCGTCTGCTTTCAAGACAATTGTAACGAGCCCTAACACGACGGGTTTATCATGTGTAATTTCGGAGTTCCTATGGCCACCTTCCGTCTCCATCAGACCACCTCGATGGTGTCATATTATTGCATTGTCATCGGGATTACATAAGAATGCCAAATTTCGGCCCAATCGGTCCCCGGGAAGTAGTTCAAAATTTCCTTACATGTTCTGACGGACAACTCACATATAGGTACTTACATAGTTACGAACGAAGCAAGTTAAATAAAAGCTTCTAACCAACCTAACATAATGGTATTTTTCTTAAAACTTAAATAAAATACTAATTAAAATAACATATTAAAACGTAAAATTCAGGTAGACTGAATAATCAGAGAGATATTAATATTACATATCGTCACTACTTTGAGAAAGCCTCATATCTTATATTTCGTGATGTACGATTTTAAACTTAAACATGAAGAAGCATAAGTCTAAAGTCGTACATAACGAAATATGAGATACGATGTTTTTTCAAAGTAGTGATGATATATCCGTGATGGTAATATCGATTTTGAATCAATAGGTTTATAGAAAGACAAACTTGCACAAAGTTGTACCTACCTATGGAAAAACAATTGCCCTACCCGTCGCCTTAAACCAAAATATAGCCCTGAACTAAAGCAACAATTAAAGCAACAATTACTCGTATAACATTACAATACCCGCAAGAAACATTTCTGGATTGACGAAAAACATATTAGGTAATTACATACTCGTACAGTCGAAGTCATAAATATGTTTACACTTTAGTACCTTGTCACTTTCATTCACTGAGATCATTTTATATATTATGTATTAAATTGTCTTAGTGAATGAAATTGATAAGGTACTAAAGGGTAAACATATTTATAACTTCGACTGTACAAGTCTTACTAGCAAACAGTACCAGTAAGTCTGAACTCCGTCCCAGACTACAGCATCTAAGCTCCCTTCATCTACCTTCACGTCTGGTATTTGCTAAATATGTAGATAAGGTCAGTGTAGGTATATGATTGTACTGCTTTTTTTTCTCTTTTTAAAGAGCTTTGTCGTGAAAATGACCATGCCGCTCCATAAGACAACATAACAAATGTAAAAAATCTTACGTTACAACGTTACGTCTATTCATAATTCCATAATTGGCTAGCCTTAGCAGAATCCCGCCCTGTCCGGCAGAGGGAAGACCAGAGCGCTGTTGCAACCACCCACTTCGCTGAGAAATGTACTCTGAATGACTCATTCCGAAAACATTCCATTAATGTATGATATACATCTTCTGGAGTATTACAGACTGCACAATTGGGTGAAAGCTCTTTAATCATCATGTAACCAAATTTGTTCAATGGAATGTGTCCGGAACGAAGTCTCATTGATAGAACTATATCTTGCCTACTGAAGGAACAGTTTATCCATGGGGTATTTAGAGGTTGTATGTACTCCTATCGGATACTTACTGTGAGGATCGTAGAGGTATCTGCGCGGGCGACGCGATGCACCGTCCTGCTAACAACAAAATGTTTTCTCAATCAGTTTTTTTTTTTTAATATGGTCCATATAGGTTTACATAAAAATCTTATTCCTATTTTTGTTTTACTACCGTTTTGTATTTATAATAATCAATCTTCATATTTTTTTCCTTTAATTTGTTATTCATAATCATCGCAACTCCTAAAGTGATTTTTAGTGAAAACCAAATCCAAATGTTCAAATCTTATTTACCAGTTGGATATTTTCAGAATCTTAAAAATAAACAGATGTATTATTAATATTTATTATGAAGATTGATCAGTATGATGTAAAATGGTATGAGAAATATTGTTATGAAGAGTGAGAAACATTTTCAGAGTTCCAATAATTTAATTTGTAATTTTATATGTACTTTGGCGCACTCAAAAAAATAGCATTTTAAGACAAACCGCTTTAATAATAATAATAATAATATCACAGGACAATGTCACACTAATTGACCTAGTCCCAAACTAAGCTCTAGGCTTGTACTATGGGTACTAGACAACGATAAACGTACTTATACAGAGAAATATAAATTTAAATACATAGAAAATATTCAACACTCAGGAACAAGTACACGTGCTCATCACACAAATATCTGCCCTTACCGGGATTTGAACCCGGGACCGCCGGCTTCGGAGGCAGGGTCACTACCAACAAGGCTAGCCTGTCGTCACATAAACATTCCAGAAAACCTTTTCAAAAAGTTTCTGTTGTCAAATTACGAAGATCCAGCGCATGCTATATTGAGCCTTTAAATTTACTAACAGCAGACAGCTACTCTCATGTGAATTAACCCGCGTGCATACTGAATGAATGTGTGATGGATCCACTCCCCACCCTTTTCCTTATCTATGAATTATAAGGTGAGCCTCCCAGAAACACCAGAACCCTTTTAGAAGGTATAACTTGGGGCTTTCTCCGGGACTAAGTTGCAAGTTTTATTTTAAGATCCCGTTTCATATACCTACTTTGATAAACGGAACCTTTATTTATTATTCGGTATTTGGTTCAAAAATTTCCTCAGGAACCGTCCAATTTTTCGGGATAAAAAGTAGCCTAAGTCCTTCCCCGGGATTCAAACTATCTCCATATATTTTTATCTAAATCGTTTTAGCAGTTTATCCGTGAACGACATAGTTACCTTCACATCCTCTAATATTATAAATGTGTAAGTTTGGATGTATGTTTGTTACTCAATCACAAATGAACGGCTCTGTGAATCTGGATGAAATTTAGCACACAGATAGATTATAGTCTGGTTTAGGACATAGGATAATTTTTATCCCTTAAAATTGAACAGTTTCTGGGGGAATAGCGATAAACGAGAAATGCGCGGAAGGAATCGCGCGCAAAATCTAGTTTATAATGATAGAATGGATGGATTGACATATTATAGAATTCTTAGCGTTATAACAGCTCTTATTTTAGCTGAGTTAAAAACATTCAATAATATGTCAAAAGCAATATGGTTTTCACGAGAGTCCCTAGCTTGGTCTCGAACTCTCGATAAACAGTTTATTTAAGCAACAAAAAGAACGGTCAGGAAAAAAAGTAGTCTTGAATATATCTCCGTGTCAAAAACTTGTTTTTAGTTCTGCCATGTCATCATTTAATATTATATTCATCCAAGCTTCATATGTACAGTCAGCAGCAGAAGTAGCTACGCAACGATGAGCAAAATGATCTCCACTTGACTATATTGTCTAGAAAATACGTCGTGTCTAGATCATTTTGAGCATGTTTAGCTACTTTTGATGCTGACTGTACGGGAGGTCTCACACAAAAATATTTTTACCTACCTATTCATAATTGATCTTAGTGCGCGGTATAAATATCTGTGTGGAAAATTTCAATTTTGTCACCTTGATAGCTTCCGAGAAAAGTTATTGTGACACACCGACAGACTGACACACAGACATTACTGGGATTCTACACGGTAATAACGATATCTTCTTTGACGTGTTTCCGTATTGTCTACGTTTTGATAACTCGTATGTCATGGCGACTGTGACATAAACGATTTTAAAACGCAGTGGAATAGAGACAGTAGTTATAAGTTATAACGCAGTAGAATATAACCCTGTTGTATGCAATTGTGTACAAGAGTAATATGGAGCTTACGTCAAATTTCAAATATAATATAATGTCGAACGGTCTATACATTAGTGCTAGACAAGTTGCATTCGACAATCGTTAGCGATTATGTTTCGATTGATAAATGTATAGAATTGACGTAAGCCACCGAGATGGTAACGTGACACTTACGTCAATTCCATATATTTTTCAATCGAAACAATCGCTAACGATTGTCGAATGCAACTTGTCTAGCATCACAGATGTTTCAACTACATACAACAGGTCTTTGACAAAAGTTTTTCACCTACGAGTATACTAGTTTGATTTCGGCACACTAAAAAGCGAGCCCAAAGCGTGTCGGAGACGGTTTTAGTCTAGGAATGCGCCGCACCGCACCGCCTCTGCTCTCAAAGCGTTTGCGTCTTAAAGATCTAACTTAACCATTAAAAGTTTGTCAAGGAACTTTACGTCGCTCAAACAACAAAGTACCAAACTTAACCAGGGCCTCTATTCAGCGTTAAAAGTAGTTAAAACGATATCGTGTTTGACACGTTTAAGAATCGTTTATGTCACAGTCGCCATTATTGTAAATGACATAAGAGTTATCAAAACGTTGACAATACGGAAACAGGTCAAAAACGATATCGTTATTGCCTTCTAGAACTCCAACCCAGTTATGCGTAAAATATACGCTCGAGCAAACCAGCAATGCAGATGATAGCCGCTCCTAGAGGTATAATAAAGATTGGCATTCCTTTGTTACGCCGGAATAACATCATAGTGCTAATAAAGTGTCAAATTTTGATGCTAGATTTGACATCGAGCAACCAGGGAGGGGGTAAGAGAAAGATATAATAACGACACGTTGGCCTAGTTGGGAGTGACCCTGCCTCCGAATCCAGCGGCCCCGGGCTCAAATCCCGGTAAGGGCAGATATTTGTGTGATGAGCACGAATATTTGTTCCTGTCTTGGATGTTTTCTATGTATTTAAGTATTTATTTCTCTATCTAAGTATGTTTATCGTTGACTAGTACCCATAGTACAAGCCTAGAGCTTAGTTTGGGATTAGGTCAATTTGTGTGACATTGTACCGTGATATATATTTATTTTGAGCGGTTTACATTGGCACCCATGTTGCTTACAGTTTGAAGTGCGCCTATAATCCGACTATGAAAAAATGCCCGGTCGGTGATAGAGACAAAACATGGAAGTTTTTCTTTTTCCGCTTACAGGAATCGCAATAAGGCTATCTTGAACTGTCAAAGCGTGTCGGGCCCATGGTCATGTTGCAGACATGGAATATTATAGATAACGTTACTGAATTAAATACGGGGGCTTCTAAACGAGCAATTTGACGGCGATATGCGGCCGGCAAATATGGGTGCCTTGCTCTAACACACGAAGTAAGAGGACAGCAATAGAATTACCCTTCCATTACGTCCTTTGAAGATGGGTTCAAACTGTCAAGCACCGAATCGCCGATGACCGCCAGTGACAAGGGTCGCAGTTAGCCTAGTGTATGTATACATTGAATCTCACGCTTAGGTAGTAATAACATAAATAAATATAAGTGGTTTAGTGGACAAACACACAAATTGACTTAGTCCCAAACTTAGCACGTACTTTCTAGGCAATAATAAACACAATTATAGAGTGAAATTTGACTACTTGTAAATTTTGTGCAGTGTTTAATACTTAACTACTCGTATTTCAATTGAAATCTGTAAACTGAGTCACCTAAATAAAAATAAATGGAATATAACAAAAAATATTTAATATTTGTAATGCATACTTAAGTGGGTAGGTGTGGGGATAAGACAATCGGTAAAATTACTAGCATAGAGGCATTCCATCGTATTCCTTAGGGTTGGCTACGCGTTTGAGGTCTTAGGATTATAGTCTTGACAATTCAAATGTCTATGGGTATCAGATTCCACTTACCATCTGGTGGCCTGAGGGCTTGTGTGCCTTCTCCTTAACATAAAAAAAAGATTCATAGAAAATATCTAAGGTTGTTGCACAAAACACTCGCGCCCATAACACAAATCTCTCTTGCCGGGAATCAAACACGGGACCGCTAGCTTCGTATGCAGGGTCACTACCACCTAGGTAGCTAACCACCTCGCGAATCGTCTACTCTTACTTATACATACGAGTACGTCCTCGAGTTCGCCGTAGAATATATGTGGGGTCATTACATTGTAAAACCAGCTTAAAGGTCGATTCACAATGCAGGCGATAAAATAGCGTCTTCTCTCCAACAATCAGAATCTTATCACCAGACATGCAGCATACTATTATTTTTACAATTTCATTAAATTTACCTAAACAAGCCTTTTTTGCAAGAAATCAATTGAATAGCATTAAAATATTTTTTTGTGTAAGACACACGTAAAAAAAGAAACTTAGTATTTATTTGAAATTAAAATAACTAAAAAGTATTGCCATGAATTACTTAAATTTTATTAAAAAATACCTATCGTTAGTTATAATAACATCGATGGGTCTATCGATCAGCATTTCTATCTTGTGTGAACTTAATACCTATCTACTATGAAATGTCACTATGAAATAAGTATTTGAATCAGTTATTGATAAATGTAATATCGGAAGGAAGTCTCTAGTAAATTGACACTTGAGTCTAACAAAAATGAGCGCTTTAAAGCTTAACATTTCATAAACGGATCACTTAATCGAAAGAATGTTTTCACAAACCCGTCATATTTTTAAAAGACCTATCCAACGACATCCTATGGGGAAGACGAGAAAGTAAAATACATCCCCCGTTACGTGTAGGGGAGGTAGGTACACTAAAATTTTTTTTTAAGATTTTATTTCACAACTTTTTTGGCGTGACTAATATGTATACTCGTATCCATCCAAATTAAAGCTTTCTAGTACTAAGAGTGTCTAAGCTAGGCTGTGGACGGATGGACGGACGACATTCGGTAATTAAAAAAAAAAAAACTTCTTTTTATTTGCCTCGAAAGTAAGACGGACTTTTTAAGTGTGTTTGCGGATGGTAGGACCTTGTGCAGGGTCCGTCCGGATCGCTACCACCATCTTATCCGATAACCTACCGCCAAACAGTAGTGTTCGCATTGTTGTGTTCCGGTTTGGGGATAAGACAGCCGGTGAAATAACTAGCATAGAGGCATTCCATCTTAGTCCTCAGGGTTGGCAACGCATTTGCAGTCTTAAGATTGCAGTCTTGTGAATGCGAATGTCTATGGGTCACAGTCTCCACTTACCATCAGGTGGCCTGTGTGCTCGTTTGCCTTCTCAATGCCATAAAAAAAAAGTGAGATTAAGAATTACTCCTATCACAGGCATTATTGAATCGCACATTGACCAAATAGTAATGAAGTGAATCAAACATTATGTTTTTTATGTCATACCACGTCATCACGTCCACTGTCAAAAGTTATCTTATTACAACTTGTTATGAAAAAAAATACTACTAAGTACATAGCCATATCCCGGAAAGGGCAGATATTAGTGTGATGAGCTCGAGTATTTGTTTCCGAGTCTTGGATGTTTTATTTCTCTGTATAAGTAAGTTTATCGTTGTCTAGTACCTATAGTACAAGCCCAGAGCTTAGTTCGACACTAAGTCAATTTGTGTGACATTGTCCCGTGATATTTATTTATTTATTTATTACTAAGAGAATAAGGGCCTGTTTCACAATCGACAAGTAAATTTATCTGTCACATAAAGATGTCTCTCTCCTTGTCTATTTTTAAGTGTCAGAAAGAGAAAGGGCTAAGTTTATCTGTCAAATAAGCTTTCCTTGACGATTGTGAAACAGGCGGTAAGAGTTTATAGTACTGTTAGGCGATGGGCTGGCAACCTGTCACTAATGCACTGGTAAACATCTCAGCCTGATTGTGCAAAATATGGTTACTGAATAATAATTATCAAAAAGTTTTTTTAGAGTTGTTGGCAGTTCTGTAGCTCTGCCTACCTATGTATGTATTTATTACTAGTGACTTGCAATTTATAACATCTTGTAAATACCATGGAAGCGATTTTCTCTCTAACGGTTCTGCATTGTGAATACACCTTAACTGTGTCCACGTATGTGTTTACCCCTTCTTATACACTTAGCTTACACTTGCATAGGGTGCGGCATGACGCGCTCTTACGCACGTTTCAGATTTCTGCCCTCATAAGCCAATAGGCGTATCTCAAATTCAATAGCCAAAGCAGATTCAATCTTCTATCGTTAGGTATAAGGTTGCATTTACAGTTTAGTCTGAGATACAGCCATTGTCTTTAGCAGGGCAAATTTCAACATAAACAAAACGCTTTCGCGGTTGCTAATTAAGTAGCTAAAGTTGTTTGAACTGCAGACTGCACAGAGCTGAAGCCGGTTCAAAGTTAAATGTTAAGCATTAAGTGTTAAGTTTTGTTAGTGTTGGTTGTCCCAGAAATTGGTATAAATACATAATTATAAATATTCTATTCTTGTATAACGTAAGTTTTTGATATGTTTTTGTATTAGCTCTTGTTTAATCGACAGTAATGGCGGCAGAGTTATTAACCATTACATTTCAAAGGCATATTGTTTTTCCGTGTAGAATATTGGTCCATAAAGCCCGTTTACGGCCTCTATTGTACTGGGTTAAAACGATACGGCATTTTAGTATTGTTTTTAACTCGGCTGCCATTACTGTCAAGTAAGTACCTATAAGAGTTATGAAAACGTTGACAATTCGGAAACACGTCAAAGGGAACATCGTATTAGCCTAGTAGAATAGAGGCCCAGGATTGCCCAGGATAAAATGTAGTAGGTACTAACTCTGTGCCACGCCCTTCCCAAACTATAATTATTTAAATTCAAAATATTTCCTATTTAAGTTTTAAGTCCGAATCTTACTATAGACTAACTGACATTCGCCAGTCGAATTTTGCTTGTTAGTCCATCGTATTAGAACAGGGGGTGATTCTCTCAACACAGCGCTGCGTAGAACGCAAAGGTGAACGTTTATCCAAAATTTTAAGTAGTCCCGTCGGAGCGTACGCAACACATTTAAGCGCGAGCCTTCTCAATTAGGCAGCAGGCAGGTGAGTCGAGTTCAGTGTCGTATAAAGCTGCCTAATTGAGAAGGCACGCGCTAAAATGTGTTTTGTACGCTACGACGGGACTTCTTAAACTTGCCGGATCGAAGCAGCGCTGTGTTGCTTTCAGCAGAAAATAGCGTTCGATAAAATGATACATTCGATAATATGAAAGGTGTTTCGATGAAATGATAGACACCCGTCACAATCGGCCCAAATCGATTCTGGCCCCGATATAGTAACTCAGAATCTTAGGAAGATTTTGCAGCTGATGCGATACAACAATAAAACACCGAACTCTACTTTTTGCCACTCATCAACCAAACACCGCCGTCCTCTGCTGCGACTCACGCTGATACTACTCTCCTTATCGATCTCGGGTGCCTCTCGATGATCCTCAACCATCAACTTCTGCATAGCTATATACGCCTTTACCCCGATTTTCCCTACAGATTTAAACTGCATGAATATGCCGCATAGGATAGGTAGGTCAATAAATGCAAGAGAAAGCCTTGTTTCCACCGGTTTTTCGCCACATCCATTGTTAAATCTGTGACCTAAATAATTTATACGCATTTCATATAATAATATGGTATTTACTAGTTAACTGTGTCCCATATAAATCGTATCCTATTATCGTATTATATTATTATTAATCCCTCGTCTGTCTTAAAAACAAAAGTTATCCAAAATTTTGATAGTTGGATAGTTTTTGATCTTTTAAACTTATTTTTTGTTTTTTTTTTAACTCTGACAGACGAGGAGTTCAACTACAATTTGTAATCACGTTCTCAAAAACGGCTCTAACGATTACGGAAGGGTGTTTTTGGGTCAAAACATCGATATGTCAAGTCGTCATCCGGTAAATTCGGATTCCGCCGAAAAATCGGATTTCAAGCCTATTTGTCATAATATAGACGACACTATCAAATTGTGATTTAATAGAGTCGTCTACATAAACCCGAGTAGAGCTTGGGCCCTAGCCAAGATGCAAACGCTCCTAACGTTTTTCTTTTCTATCGCTCAAAATGTATGGGATGACTGTCGACCACGTGGTTTATCGAAACGCACGAGAATGTCATCCCATACATTTTGAGCGATAGAAAAGAAAAACGTTAGGAGCGTTTGCATCTTGGCTATGTAGGGCCTCTTCTTGGTCGCCCAGCTCCTCCTATAGGTACTCTTAGATTAAATTATTCTGTCGCCCAGGCAAGTGCTGTTTATTGATTTAAGTACATAAATATCGCTGTTATTATTTTCATTAATCGCTGTTCCCTCAATAAATTTCAATTTCACAACTATTCCACTGCGCTTACTTAGATAAGTAAGCGCAGTGGAATACAGATGTATTTAAAACCTCTCTAAATTTTGACTCCGATTTGGACAGCATACGAGTAGGTATATACTTTATCCCTTAAGTAAGTACCTACAATTGAAGACTGTTAAGTGACCACCCATAGACTTTAATACGTTGCGATAACGTAAATGTACAGTTAGCAGTGTCTTCGATTGTACACTAGCCGCAACATCACAGACAATATCAAATGAATGAATTTGTCTGATTAGCGTAGAACTATTTACATAGTTCGATCAATAATATCTAATTATTTTATTAAAGTTATTTAAGATCACTGAACATCGTCACAAGGTTATATATTAAATGTAGGTACTCGTACAGTCAAAGTCATAAAAATGTTTACACTTTAGTACCTACAACGACAATTTCTTATATAATACATACTTATTTATAAAAAGTCTAAGTAACAAGTTAATGTGTAATAATGGGCTCTCTTAGAGGTCATCCTCGATTGGCCCTACTATAGTTCGCTGGTAAATGCCTAGTCCTTTCAGACCGAACTTGGAATCAAAAGAATGATACTGAATCTTCCTAATTAATAGATTATAGGACTCGTACCGTTTTGTTTTTAAGGGATTAAATTTATTTGTTTTTGCTCATTTGAAAAAAGGTTCAATTTTGAAGACATTTAACACGCACGATATCATTCAGAGCTGTAAGGGACGATTTCGAGAACCAGTTAACTTTTTGCGACGCAAAGTAACGCCCTTTCCCGAAGACTTATGCTATCTCCATAATTATGGTACCAAATCCTATCACAACCGGCTCCACGATCTAGGTGCGAAAGCGTAACAAACAAACAGACATACGAGCTCACTTTCGCATTTCTAACAGTAAATGTGAGTTGAAATGTGGTAATTTCTTGTGTAAATCAATAATCATTGATTCGTTTTTCTCAATCAAATTTAATTATTCCGTCCTCGTAGAAGTTCTTAATGGCTATTAAAAATGATCTCTACCAAATTGCAATTCAATCGGCTGAGGTGTTGAACCGTGAAGAACCAAGTAACAAAATATTTTTTTCGTTTATTATATTAGTAAAGGCACACCGTTCTCACGTTCGAAAGCGAAGCCTTAATTCCCTCGTGAACCATTAGCCCTAATTATGGGTTCCGCGACCCTGAACGGTTGCATACAACCCTACATCGTAGCCTATATGTTAGTAAGTAGGCTTCCAGAGCAGTCTTTCAGCAGCTGTCGTTTACACTGTTCTGATTAATAACGCCATGTTATTTGTATAATAGCAAGGACAAGAACAGCTTAAACGCCGTTGTAAGGTTGGATATGTAAATAATGTATAAGGCTATATGTACCGCATCATCGTCGAATTCGAAGTCCTGGTCGATTCGTCTAGCTGAGGCAGGTGCGAAGGCTGCTAGGGCCAGCACAGCTAGCAGGGCTAGCAGGCCGCGCATGATAGGGCTCCGTAGGGCTCCGGGGCGCGTCGGACTGGCGAGGAGGCGCGCCGCACACTGCCGCGCCGTCGCGTTGCGGTCTCGCGCAGAAGCGAAGTCGGTCTAGTGCCTACGGGTGAGGTGCCTCTGTGAGGCGCGTTAGGGAAAGAATGAATTACGTGTGCCCCAATGTTGTGCATTAAAAAAGTAAAAAAACTCACGTTGATGGCAATTGTGCAAGAGATTACTTTTATAATTAGTTAACTGAAAACACTGGCCGGCCTACCAACTATGCTAAAACTTCGTTTAACAGTTCGAAACCCCTAACCAAAAATTAAGAATAAAGTTAGTTCACTCAATTGAACAAGAGTTTTTTTGACACAGTATGTTTCTACTAATGTATTTTTCAACCAACTCTAGTTTATAGCGCGTAAAAACCAACAAAACACCAAATAACCAAATAAATGTTTTCTTCTAAATAGGCATAAACTTACCAAAACAACCCTATCCTGTCTACACCGCACTAATCTCTAGGTTGCGCGGTCCCAAGCATCCTGTTTGCCTCCCCCCTCCCAGCGAACCTCCTCCCGCTATACCTTATTATTGCCTGAGATATTTACAGGATTTAGTCAGGAGTTTTAGAAACTATTGGAGTTTAGAATACAGTCTAGGTTATAATATGTCTGTAAACATTGCGAGCGTTACCGCGACGGCGCGAGTGCCAGCCATCGAGACGCCGAAAACGATCGATTCTCCTCACTGCTCGCGAAAACGTCTCGTAACTTGACGCATTCGATGCTATGCGAACTCTGTACTTGGTGTAAGTAGCCTCACAAATACGGGACGCTTTCTGTAACAACCAGAACATGACCTAGTTAGTTGGATAATAAAACAATATTAATTACCTAGGTACTTATGAAGTTCAGCGCTTTTTAGGGTTCCGTAGTCAAACTAGGAACCCTTATAGTTTCGCCATGTCCGTCCGTCCGTCCGCAGCCTAGCGCAGAGACTCTTAGTACTAGAAAAGTGTAATTTGGCATGAATATGCATATTAGTCACGCCAACAAAGTGGTACAATAATGTGTATAAAAAATTTTTTTTAGAGTACGTCCCCTACATGTAACGTGGGGATGTTTTTTTTTTCTCGACTACCCTATAGTGTGGGGTGTCGTTGGAAAGGTCTTTCAAAAATATTACGTAGTTACGAGTTACGAGTTTGTGAAAACAGTTTTTTGATTAAATAATCCGTTTATAAATATTAAGCTTTAAAACGCTAATTTTTGTTAGAGTCAAGTGTTCCGTCCCCCCTACAGCCAAAACTACTTATAAGTACTAAAAATCAGAAAAAAACTTAAATGATGCATTTTAAAGGAAAACTATGACGACTAAGTAGACATCATTGGTTCTTGAAAAGGCGATTAAAGTGTTCATACCTACTAAAATGATCTAAGACGGCACCAATTGACTTTAAATAGAAAATTAGTTATTACTTGTTTGTAGTACTTAACGGCTTCGGAACCCTACACTGAGCATGGTCCGACATGCTCTTGTCCGGTTTTTGTCATTTGTATAGTATTTACGCACCTTCTGAATCATAGGCGGTGAGACAATAATTTGCACTAGGGCAGTGAGAAAAAAATAACCCTATACTCGTTATAATATTCGGATAGATTTGTATGGAAACTGTTTAATTAGGAACATGCATTTTTTTATTACGCTCTCTATAAAGTGCTATGAAAGATAAGGTTAGCTCGATATGCGAAACAATTGTCATGTCATTTTTTTCTTAAGATAAAGCTTTAGAAAGTCATAGGTCACACTCAATAAAAATAGACATCAGGAACAAATGACGTCACAGTAGTTGTTACTTAAAATATACGGACCTTACAAATAAAGTGTTTATTTCAGAAATGTATAAGTCAGGATCATTGAATTAAACGATTACGTAAATAAAAAGACGATGCCGAAAAAACAATCTAAACCTTAAAAGAAGTTTTAAAATTGTAACAAGTTTTGATTCTGTATAAAATTTCTGTGTATTTCGTGTACTACCTATCTTTTTTTGCCTTAGCCGTCTGCTCAGTATTTGAAACGCAAAGAACTACTTATTAATAAAAGGATATAATTGGTGCACTTTTGGACACAATGCGTTAGTGTCAAGCGAAATAATTTTAAATAAAATTTAATGATAGTTTCAAGGTAGGTATTGTATTTTAAAAGTAGCTAAATGTTTCGTAGATAGGATTCAACACAAATACACAAGAAAAGTAAATCAATAAACGTTTTACAATACAAAAAAGGGGTTAATAGCAAAAGAACACTAAAGAAAAAAAAAAACCTATATCTACATGAGATTTGACCGTTGAGACCGTTTGGGTTGTGGACAAGACATACCTAATAATCGAAATAGAACAAATAGTTCACAGGGCGCGCGGGCCTCTTTAGAATTTGATAAAAGACGTGCTAAGGAATTCTAACATTAACATTAAATTTAGTAGAACCAAGTAATTGATCATTGTTTTAAATCTACAAAAAATAGGTTAAAGATGGAAATACGGTATATACCTACCTCGATTTTGGTGAGATATAGTAAAAAAAAACTGACCGCAAACCTAGTGTTATTCTTTACAGAGAGCTACGCGATTCTTACAACTTTTTTCAATTCTTTAAAAAAATGTTGATCGTCCAGCCTAAAATAAAAGTGAGAGCGCGTAGAAATCGTTTATCGCTATTCCCTCGAGAACTATCCAATTCTCCGGAAGAAAACTATCATATTTCCTTCCCCGGGACCTTAGTTATCTCTATACCAAATATCATTGAAATCGGTTCAACGGCTTAGCCGTGAGCAAAGTAGGTACAAACAAGCAAACAAACAAAAAACTTTCACATTTCTAATTTAGTAATGATTTTGATTGTTCTGTATACGACAAAATTCTAAGGCGGTGCTAAAGGATATTGGCAACGGGTTTTAGGATACACTTCTGGGGAGGTTTTTAGGATAAAATTCTAAGAAACGCTCATAATAGGAATGGATATTTTGGGACCTATATGCTGAGCACGTTCCGAAACTAACTAGTTAGGTACCTACCTATAGTTAAGTCCTTGGTAGGGTTGCAGTTGGGACCGTAGCCTGCAGCCAGCCTAGTGTTTTCAACCCACGATGGTGCACGATACTACTTTATTTTACCTGCATTTACAATACCATTTATTGTAAAATTAATTGGTGGATAGCATTAACGTGGATTAAAAACACTAGGTATGCTGATGATGTCATTCATGCCTATTTCGGCTACGTCATCTTAGTCATCTACTTCATTATTAATCAGTCGAGCGTTGTTGGCTAGCTATGGCTAATGTAACCAATCTTGATAATAGGTACAATAAGTGGGACTAGTGCTCACACCTAATCCCATTTGCGTGGGTGGTTGAAATGGACAATAGCGGGTATAATTATTATACCATTTGAAAGATAATCTAAGCATTTTTGAAGGCGGTTTTTGTTTTTTAAATGACTTAATTAGACTTTAGCCTACGCTAATACTATGTGCTCGATTTTGAATCACATGAATAAAATTCCCGTGGCTATGATATCAATTACGATTTCCCTCACTCACTCGTAAATTAAATCACCGAGTGATTAAGATCAGTGAGATTCGAAAATAAACTACCTGCTCCTTTTCACCATACCGACAGGTGACATTTTAGTGTACACATGGCGCAGCTTATTTGAAACCCAGCGATGTATCCGTGTTAACTTTACTATGTACCAATACCAAAATGTCACCTGGCACATGTCATTGTCAAGATGGTGATGTAGGGAGCGGCGTAGCTAGGTACAATAAATCTACGGCTAATATCGCCGCCACACCCTCTCTGACATCGTCAGTGCATTGTTATGCAGTGTGAAAGCGATAAATAGCCGAATACCTATTATTAACATATAATCTGGTTTTACTGTACAGGGCCTCTATTCAGGTGCGTTAAAACGATATCGTGTTTGACACGTTTAAGAATCGTTTATGTCACAGTCGCCATTATTGTAAATGACATAAGAGTTATCAAAACGTTGACAATACGGAAACAGGTCAAAAACGATATCGTTATAACGCAGTTGAATAGAGGCCCTGATTTGCGCTAAAGCTCAGTTTCATTGGGCAATAGCCTGCATGATTGTAGCAATCCATAGAAGACTTGTTATAACATTATTGCGCCAGGAGCTATTGGAGCGATGCAATGTATCACGAAAAGTATACGGGCTATACCAGTGAAACTGAGCCTTTAGTCGTCGGGGAATGCCAAGTTAAGAGAATAAAATCATAGGGGTCAAATAAGGCTAGTTCGACTAAAATAACTCGTTAACTCTGAGAATAATACCACAAACCATAAATATTTTGAACTGCGATTGCTAGCGTCTAGCCGGCGCGTCGCGGCGGCGACCCACGTCTGTCGTATCCCGAATAGACATTTTATTGCGTAAGAATTAACGAAGGGACTTCCTCGCTCCATGCGGAAATAATTACCGTACTAAATAATGTTATTTAATTTGTTTTGTTTTTTGCATTATATACAAAAAAATGTGATTGACCAATTACCTATCACTTTGGAAAGGCTTTTATTTCACAGTACCTAACAACACAGTGACGTCTTTCTACTAGTGTTATTATACTGGGTATACATGTAAGTAGGCTTATTTCTTAGATTCGGTAAAATATATGACAACAAAAAGCTAAGGAACAGAGTATTTATAAATCGTTACATGATTCGGTTTGCAAATAATAAATCTAGAGGGCACTGTCAGTAGTCTTACCTGAGCCATTGTAATGGGTAAATTCGTATTGCATTTGACATGTTATAGTATTACTGTCAAGTAAATAAGAGCTATCGTAACGTTGACGATACTAAACGACATCTAGCCACTGACATAGTTTGAAGTCAGTGGCTAGAAGTCGTTTCGTGTGCGTGGCTAGCGCCGCCCACGGCCGTACGGACGCATAACGCACACATGCAAGCCTTGCGATGTACCTTTGTTTAAAGATGAACTACTTCTCCTATACTTATACTTTGACGATACTCAAGGAATACGAATGCAATAATGATTTTACACAATGGCCCTAGGACCCAGTTCTCAAAACGTCAAGATGATTTTACATGCGATATATGTCAACAAAATGTATGCAGTTGACAGTTCATCTCGCATGATAAATCATCTCGATGCCACGAGAATTGGGTCCCTGGTCGAATACCAGAAGACCAGGGCTGAGATTCTGCACGGTAAATACGATATTGCCTTTGACGTGTTTCCGTATTGTCAACGCTTTAATAACTCGTATGTTCTTGACAGTAATGGCCGCAAGTTTAAAAAATAACTATAAACACGTCAAACGCAACATCGTTTAAACCCAGTAGAATAGAGTTATAGCGGGAATAGAGACGAAAAGATTCTTATAAAAGTAACCCGATAATTTGTATAAAAGGATAAAGATTTGTGAAACATCAGCGAGTTATTAACATTAACAATTATTCATATTGCAGATTGAAAAGTCCGGGTTCAAATGCCACAGACCCAGCTGCGTCATATTTTCACACCACCTATTCGGAATTTATTGTTTTCTCAACACTGCTCGGAAATATGAACACTTTCGGTCTGGTTCGAGTTCAGAAAACATAACTTTTATAACAGACAGTTTACATAGAAAATAAAAATATTCGCAGCCTATTTCATACTAATTAATTACGTAAATATTAATAAAAACAAGTTTTATTTCCTCGAAGTAGTAGTCTGCCACGACAAAAAGTGCACTTTATGGACTAAACTACGTTTCGGCCCTCTATATCACTCCATAAATCGTGTACTTTCTACCCTCGGCAACAATGTACTATTGAATCCTCAAGTTGTCAAAACATGGTCAAACAATAAAACACCTCATAAAAAATATTAATTTAATTGTAATAAATATCATGTACACATTCTACTGCATAATATTTCTTAACTACGCGCCTCGCGGCGTAACTTACAGCCACAACCAATTAAATTAACAACAAAATCTAAAACATCTCACTATGTTTTAGTTGAGAAATGGATACTAGTTACACATATTCAGCTCCAACGACCCGCTAGTCGCTTCCATTTTGTATGGAAATTAGAGTGCCTGGCGTTGAATGTGTTAAATTGAGTTAGGTTAAAAAAAAAAACTTCCTTCAGATAGAGCTTTCTTTGCATTCAACTTTATAAAACCTAACCTTGCTGTGCTTGCTGTGGCATAGTGTAAATCCCTTTTCCATCGAGACAAGGACCAGCAAAAAAGGCGGATTGTTAGAAACCTTCAAAGTAAAAGAAAATATGACAACCAGTACTTATCAATATTAGGTTCGGCTTACCTCATCCAGAGTAATCGCGTGATCCATGTCAGAATCAGGAGACTAATGACTAACACCATCTTAACGGATATGTGCTAAGATAGTAAAAAAGGAACGCTTATTATTTCAACAAAGGGGCCTCTAAAAAACGGTGCCGCGACCAGGATTCTGTCTTAAGTTATTACGCGTACAGGATTACGCAATTATTCTGGATGTTGGCACTCAGCGTCCAGCAGAAAACTGTACTCATAGAACAATAAAAAAATTAAAACAAAAATTAAAAAATGTTCCCTAAGTTGATAGAAGCAACCCGCCTAGTATGGCAAAACTATACTGTATTCATGGTGTCGTGTGTGATGAGAATTTCCAGTGCGGTTTGTGTATCACCCTTCGAGTAGCCGGATGGCTACAGGTTGGCTAAGAAGTGCCATTTGTCCACTGTAACAAAAAAAACAGTTGAGAAAAAGGCTAAATAAAGAGATTTGATACGCTGTATACAATATATTAAAAGTCACTCGAGTTCCGGTAGCCTCACATCTTCTCTCTCACTCGCTCTGCGTACAATACCAAAGGCCGTTTAGGAACAAATACCGGTGCTCATTACATAGACATTATCTCTTACCGGGATTTGAACCCGGGACCACTATAGCTTCGTAGGCAAGGTGACTGACTATCAACAAGGTCAACGTAAGTATGGTTTTAAAGCGATTCTGGCGTAGGGTATGTTAGGGAATGCAAATAACCGGTTGATAACCGAATTTAGTACGAAATAGACGGTTAATAACCGGTTTTAACCGGGTATTCGCATTCTCTAGTGTATAGTTACCAGTGGCAGGCAGTGCTTGCGGCAGCGAGCGCGGGGCCGCCTTGCTCAGCACGCTGGCCGCTTCAGCGCGCTCCACGCGGGTAGGGCTGGTGTCTAATGATACGTTCATCCTGGGAACGTAAATTCCATCATCAAAATCGTCATTATTAACATCAATATACTAACTCGTGACGCCCACCATACGTCACAAAGGGAGATTTTTGTGAGCAGGAATTCGAATCTACCAGCATGGAAATAAAGTTCAATTATGTTTGCTCTAAAATGTCATTTTCAATTTTGTAACAAATAAAAATTAACTTTATACTCATCAAAATATAGTTTAAACTAAATTGCCGGAGTTATGTACCTCCTATAGCACACCGGGTCTCACAAGGATAATAGAATAAGGCCAAGTTAAGTTTGAGCCGCCCATTCTATTCAACTTCTTATTGCAATTTAAATTTAGCATTTTGTGGTACACGTAGTTAGCATATCTGAGCGGTTTTCAAAAAGTATACATCGTTAAGGACTAAAATTAAGAAACCAACTTTTCCATTTCGTCACGAAAATTAACGTATTCAAATGTACGACTATTTTTCGTGACGAAATGGAAAACTTAAAGTTTCTTCATTTTTGTCCTTAACGATAGTTTATTAGAAAACATCAATAATAGTAAAGTAAAAAATGCTCCTATTATGGACAGTGCTCCAGTTATCAACAATACCATAAAAATAAGCTTTCGAGATTGACATGCTTTTAGCGTCACATACATACATACATAACGTCACGCCTTCATTCCCAGAGTGGGGTAGGCAGAGCTACAGACACCAACAACTCTAAAGAGACTTATTGATGATTATGTAACCACATTTCGCAAGAGTAGGCTAAGATGTTTACCAGTGTATTAGTGACAGGTTGCAAGCCCATCGCCTAACAGTACTACAAGCCTTTATTCCCTTAGTCGCCTCTTACGACATCCACGGGAGGACATGGAGTGGCACTACTCTAACCCGGTAACCACACGCACAAGCGTCACAATTAGATAATATTAAAATTATTCGGAATTACCGCTATTAGAATGAACTGCTCGGTATTACCATGCCTTCATTAAAAAAATATTTATGTTCATTCCTGGAGCATTGTCCTTAACCTCATAAGGCCTGATGAGCAATAGGATGTACATAATCAAGAAAATTTAATTACAACTACATTACAATGGGAATAAAGTAAATTTTTCTTTGATTAAAAATTGAAAATGGCATTATAGAGCATTTTTTATATACAGAAAGGGTTTGCTCGTGACCCGAGTCGAGACAGGGTCCCGAAGGTACCTATTAATCCTATTGTTGAAGGACACCGGGTCAAACGCACATGGTTATACGGATGTCGGCAGGGTGTTCCAAATCTCAGGCATAACCACCAAGTATGTGTGGTACCCCTTAGTCCGTCTAAAGTTACGGTGGTAGAAGGGAGAATGGAATCATAACGTTGCTGGTAGATACAAATTCCCATTATCAAAAATCTTCCTGTTGTTATCATGGTGGGCCTTACGAAGTTAATGAGGGCGCCACTGGACGGTCGGTGCAGTCTAAAGATACCGCGTATTAGCTTAGGGCAGTATAAGAGAGGCTACTCACTTATTAATGTCAGTGGCGTCGGCCACTTTACCATTGATGAGATCGACCCAAAATTCGTGGACCTGCAAATATAATTCATTTGTTTATTGCAAACATGTAATACAACGCAGGCGAAAGAAGTTCCGATATGCGACGAAAAGTATTCTTATAGCAAATTTTTCAACGACAAAGTTTCAATAAAAAAAATACTTTGAAAGTTTGTAAAAAGACTTGTATTTAACAATATAATCTGCTGATTACCTCATCAATGACCCTGTAAGCGAACTCCTTATCCTTCGCCTCTCCGTCGAACGCGAACTGATTCTGCGGCTTGCCATCAGGCACCTTGTAGAGGCGGAACCACTCCACGGTGGCCTTTAGGAGGCCGGGAAAGTAGCGCTCCACGTCGCCGATGTCATTCACGTTCTTGGATAACGGGTCGCGGGCGTCTGTTAACAGGCAAACGGACACGTAAGCCTATTGGTGACCCTATCTGTCAACGAAAGGTTTAAATCCCTGGTAAGATTCATCAACCTCTTCATGCACGTTCGTCGGTTTGGGGTGCTTTTAAATTGGCCCTATACATCGCGAATCTGATCACTGTATGTGCGTTTAAAGGTGGGTATGAATTAGAGCAGCCTCGGGTCGAGGCACGCACAGCTCACCTATTTTGCTCAAATTCGTACGCGCTTACGCGCTGTGCACGAACTGTCATGTGGGCGAGCGGTGCGCGGCGAGCCGTCGAGATTCGGCTTTTGACCGTGCTCAAAGGCGCCCCGGTGTGCGTGCCTCGCGTAATGCGGACGTGTGTCCGAGCGTGCCGCGGGCATAACGACAAGTTCTAACTTGTCTGTGGGCGAGGCGCGTACAAATTTGATAAAGTTGCTGAGCTGTTGTTTCTTCTTCTTTTTGATAATAATTCGGTGAATTATGATAAACGCAGCCGCGGCTGTCATCGTGTCCGACGCCATTTTGAAATGTCAGCTCGCGGCGAGTACGCTGCCTCACCCGCGCATGTTTATGTGCAACAATTTGGCTCGCGAGCGGCTCGCCGCGCGGGGCGAGCATGACTCAGGCTGAGCCGCTCAGATTCGTACCCAACTTAAGGCGCCCCTACCGACCTCTACGCTTTCACCCGTTATACCTCATTCGTCACTCTTCTTTCATGCATCTTATTTAATTGATCAAACTATCTTAGCATTCCCTTTTCGATCTTTGTCACTAAAACTTTGAATGCCCTTTGTTCTTGGATCTCACCATTTCTTACTTAATCTATTATCTTAACTCCACAGATACTTCATAGAGCTTCATTCTTCTTCTGCCATACCCAAGATCCACTTCCATACATCAATGTTGGTAATACTGCCTGAATAATGGCAAGGTGAGCTTTGCTTGATATGATCTCGTTTGCCAAGATTGAATGTGACACCCCATTGATCTTGTTTTCCGCTTTTACTCTTTTTTCTCTATTCCTCTCATATTTTTCATCTCTCCTAAATACATCAACTGGTTCCACTTTTTCATCTCCAATCATCATTTGACAATTTGCAACAGTTTCAGCCCAAATGTTCAGAAATAAGATTTGCCAGTGAGCAATGGAGCACAGCATAAAAGGTGTTTGTAGATAAGAAACGCTGAACTGCGTTCCAAAACCGATATTGAGGATTGTAGCTAAAGTAGGACTGGGCTGGACACATTTGCCGAATGCATACGGAAAGGTTTGCCAAAGTTATTACCGAGTGGGCCGGCTAGATGGCCACCAGAGCAGAGGCAGACTAAAGATGGCGGGTTGACTTGGACGCTTTTCGATACGAGAGGCGGGAGCATGCACCAGTTACTAGGGAAGAATAGCGGAAAAGAGGGGAGGCCTTTGCCCAGAAGTAAACCATCAATCTGATGATAAAATATAAGTGAATTAAAAGAACGCACCAATAGCAATAAGTTTCCAGTCAGTCTCGCCTTCATCAATAAGCGCAAGAGTGCCGAGTATCTTGACAGGGTAGACGTCGCCGCGGGAGGCGACGCGGGAGCCGATCTCGAGTACGTCGATCGGGTCGTTGTCGCCGCGCGCCTGCGTGGCCGGGTCTACGTGATTGGGGTTCTCCCAGGTCTGTGGATAAGTAGGATATGTATATGAGCGAGTGTTGTATTGATATGTGTCCTCAACCCTGCTCGGTAATATGTAAATTTATGGCATAGTTCGGGAACAGAAAACATCACTTTTGTGATAAGCAGTTTTTATACAAAATAAAAACTGAAACACACATTCGATAAAATGAGTGTCAGTGGTTCAAGGGGATCCTGTTCGTTAGTCAGACAAATCTTAAAATGCATTGAAATAAAAATGTAATGAAGTCATTTTTAAAATACGCAAACAATAAAATAGCAAAAACACATACCTAAGTGAGCAATCACGTGAAGCCATAAAAATATTGTCGTTATCAAGAAACGCAATTTTAATCAATTATTATGCAACACAAATATATCTGATAAGTGATAAGTTAGAATTCGTACAATAATCCAGATAGTACAGACAAGGACGCAAACATGGTGATTAATTCATGGATTATAAATATGAGGAGGGGACAAAAATATCCAGGGGGGCCATTTTGCATGTATGTAGAAGAAAACTGTTTTAGTGGTGGTAGGAAGGGTCCTACCACCTGCTACCCTGCTCAGGGGAGCAGGGTCCGTCCGGATCGCTACCACCATCTTATCCATTAACCACCCTCCAAGCAACAATGTTCGGATTGTTGTGTTCTGGCGTGGGGATAAGACCAACCAGTGAAATTACTAGCATAGCGGCATTCTATCTTAGTCCTCAGGGTTGGCAATGCATTTGAGCGGTTTCCCTCCATAGTTAACATAAAATAGCTAGCTAATTATGATAGTAATATCAACTAAAACTTGTAGTTAATCAAATACCTATTGTCATTTTAGGCTCATATAGAATCAAGAGGCTATTGTTTGTCTATCTTACTTGTTTCGCAATCAATATTTTTATGTGGTACAGTTTCTCTGCCAGCATCCGATTATTCGGGTCTTTTTTGTTTGAAAATCAAAGCACTTGGCATGGAATGTGTTAAGTAGATATTCACCTGTGGCAAAGCACCATAGTTCCAGATGTAGCCGTGATGAGGGAATACATTAGCCACGAAGCGTAGCGATCCCTTCTTCACATCCTGTTTGATAGGGTTCAGAGCTTCTCCAAGAGATATTTCCATCTTGGCGTTGCTCCATCGAGGAACTTCCACGATCATGTTGACAAGACGTTCGGACTTGTCGGCCCAGAGGGGGATATCGTGGAGAGGGGAGATAGGGCCGCATTCATCGCCTGTAAAAAAAGATATTATGTTTGCGATCTATAGATTTGCTCACTACTTAACGCATTCACTGCCAGTAACGCATACTAGTTTTACAACTTTCACCTAATAACTAAATTCTTATGTGCCTCTTTATAGTATGTGAGCTTCTTGAGCTAAGGCCAGCAAATGCCGTAATTTTACTGTCTGTTGTTGATTGGTAGGGCACACCTTCTTGGATTAAAATTGAAATAGGACTATTAATACAATATACTGTTAGTCTTAGTACTAACCAAGACTAACATATTGTATTAATAGTCACTACCAAGTGACCCTACCTACAAAACTAGCAGCCCTGGGTTCAAATCCCGGTAAGGGCAGATATTTGTGTGATGAGTGCAAGTATTTTTTCCTTAGTATTGGAAATATGTATTTCATTTTTATCATTGTCTAGCCATAGTACAAGCCTAGAGTTTAGTTTGGGACTAGGTCAATATGTGTGAGATTGTCCTGTGATATTTATTTGTTTGTTAGGTGGCCATTTGCAAGCGTTACTAACGAGGCGATGGGTTAAAGGACTCTCGGCAGAAGCAGGTGTGCAGTACTTTTATTAATATTTGACAATGTTTTATTTATCATTATCATATCAAATATCGGAAGATGTAAGCAAAGGCGAGATATATGTTCCCTGAGAATATCTCTATTAATTAGTACATTTTTGAAGAATTCATTCATTACTATTTCTTGTTAATAATAAGTGGCCAAAAATCCCATTTGCTGATTAATTTGTATTAGAGAAAACAAACAAGCACACAAACATATCGTCGGTCTAGATGTGATACCTCGTAACTATTTGTTTTGGTAAAACAAGATTTTGTTGCAGGTTTGAATGATGCAGGAAGCCTTCTGCATCAAAATCTCATTCTACAAAAAAAAATAGTTACGAGGTATCACATCTAGACCGACAATATGAGTAACTAACACATTTATAAAACCTACTAACTTTAACCATTATTATATCATTTCTGTTCCCACCAAACAGTACAATTATGTTCTTATAGAACAATTGAATTAACTGCAAATTTTTTCTTCAAATTACTATGAATGAAAAAAAAATTATTACACTTTCCAGACTCAGAATAATAGTAATTAACTCATTTAATTGGTAACTGTTTCAGCACCAAATACCTACTTGTTCTTGACTTAAAAATATTCTATGTACATTTATCAAGAAACAAAGATAAATACTCATTTAATCAGTGATTGTGATAACATTTTTACAGTTATCAGCAGGGAGCGAAACTTTGGTGCCGATGACGTCATTATGACGCAAATTCACATATAGGATGCTTTTATATAAAAACAATATTGCGACTCCCACTGATTCTTAATAATGCTATAATGATAAAGTAAATATTAAAAAAAATACAAAGACAAAATATTTTATTGGGTAATATAATTGTAACGAAAGAAAGCAGAACGCTTAAAATTCAAATTCGCTTAACATTCTCGTGCGTTTCGATAAACCACGTGATCAACTGTCATCCCTTACATTTTGAGCGATAGAAAAGAAAAACGTTAGGAGCGTTTGCATCTTGGCTAGGGCCCCAGGACACTATAACTGTCGAATCTCTATAACCGCACCTGGAGCAAATATTGTTCAAAGTCAACCTTTCTTCATCTAAATCAATATCTTCTGATGGTAAAGACTTTAAAAATAATTAATTGTACAAAACTACTGGAAATCCCAAATTAAAAAAAAAACATTCAATTTACAAATAATAAAATACAAGTAAACTTGTTATTGTCTCAAACCATCTTCTTTTTAATATGATAATGACAGAAAAATATGTTAAATACCGGCCGTCTCATCTCTAGTGTCAATATCGGTAAACTAAAGAGGCCAATAAGTTGTTATTAGTGATGATGTAAAATCTATGTAAAAACACTCTGTATGTAGCTTGACGTCATACGCCTGTCATCGGCACCAAAGTTTCGCTCCCTGGTTATCAGAAATTAACATCTACTGCAATGTAACCCTACCTCAGAAAATAATATAGTTCAGATTTTCCTATGTTGAATCCATACTAATAACCAGTGATCATAGATTTTATAGCATTTTTGGTGCAGTGCTAGGGTTAATTAAGTAAAAAACACTACACATTTCATTTTATTATAATATACAATCAATAGCCAATTATATTAGTTAATTGTATTAATAACATGTAGGTTTAAGCAAATACTAACAATATATGAGTTGTAATATTTACTTGAAATAAAAGATTTATTATTATTATTATTATACACATCAACAACTGTAGATCACTGTCATAAGTTTATTATTTGTTTGTAATGAAACCACTAGACGGATTTTAGTGAAATTTAAATTTGGTACTGAGTAAGCTTGAGCCTGGTGACTTTTTACTCTAGAAAATTGAACAGTTCCTGTGAAGTTAGCTGTAATGGACATTTATGCTGACCGAATAACAGCTATTTGCTGAAAAAAACACAAGTAGTTTTTTTACTTAGCAAAAAGTTCAAATCTGCAAGTTTTCTATAGTGTTGAATGGTAAAAAATCTTTATAAATTGTGGTTGAAATTAGTAAATAAAAAACTAAAAATGTCAATCATATTTAATTTAGCTACATTGCATATGAACATAGAGAATCTAATAACAATGAGCCAAAAACTTACAAGCAAAGAGACTCCCATTGTTTTATTAAATTAAAAAAAAATAGTAAAATCTAGATTACCAAAGTTGTTCCTACTTAAAATAATGTATTGATAAATATATTGTGATTAATGGTAAGTATCCAATTGTAAATATAACAGTAGCCTTATTTTGAACAGAAAATTTATACATTTGTATTTGAATTTATTTTAAAAATATGTATTCCAATTCTGTTGCATCCAATTTATTTAATCCTAACAAAATTAGCTTATCTGTTATTTGTATTAAAATTCCATAGCATCCTTAACTTTCACCCTGAACAAAAGGAAAGTTACACACTAATTGCATTCCTAACAAATAGCAGTAAATTAGTTTTCTTCATTTGTTGTCAAGGTGCCCACCTATCCGCGACAAAACCCATGGCGTATGCCTCATAAATCAATAAAGTGCTTACTAAAACGATACAGGCATCATTAGATATTAAATATTAACCTTTGTTACGTCAGAAGCTTGTAATTCAAAGATATATAATAAAGCAGCCGTCAACATAATTCAAGGTTACATCAATTATGCAGCGATAATACTACCTACAAAGGCAAATCATCATTTAAATAATAAACTTTCTAAAACAAACAAAATTAAATTAGAACACGTATAAGGGAACGTAGTCAATGTTATGACATCGACCCGGAAGGAAACACTCCACGTGGATACTTGAGATACGCGTTATCTCTGATGTTATCGAAATAAATGAAAGGCGAGTTGAACTCACGGAAGAACACCCGGTAGTCGGGCGCATAAGCGGATCCGCGTTCTTCGATGATGAACATGTTGGGTCGGGATGCTGGGAGAGCTGTGGCAGCGCCGCGACACAATACTGGAGCGCGTTTGATAGAGACAGAGCTCGCCGCACCAACACCCGGCGCGCACAGCTGCTTTACGAGTGACAGGAAAAGCGGAACCCTAGCCGCCGCGCAGCGTGCCACTGACATTTTGTTCACTTAACTCATGCTATGGCAACTTAGTACATTAGTGGTGGTTCGCCACAATCGCCACCCGCCGGTGGCGCCATCTACCCTACTATGCGAATAATATTTCACTATTGCATGGACTTGCCTAAAACTTTAGTGTTGCTGATGAATTAAAAATAAAACATTCTTTAGGAACCATTAAATACTGAATAATAACACAAAAAAGAAAATTTATTTACTATTGTTATTTATAAAAATACATATGCTGTTTAAAAATGGCAGAAATTATTTTACATTGAAAATAATGACAACACAATAAGTTACCTGTCTGCCTTGACATTTTTTGTCATTGTCCAACAAATTTTTAATTTCACCTACAGGATAATTACAAAGAAAAAGAATAAGAATAAAAAAGATGTCTTTTAAGGTGTGCTGCGTGCCTGGCTGCTACAACCGGACTGTAGACGGTAATTCAAATGGATGGGTCAAACACAGATTCCAAAAGAATTCGGACAAAATTCAACGGGCAATTCACTAAGAATGGGCGTACTATTCATATGATAAATGTGAAAATGTGTCTGTCTCTCCGTCTGTTAGGATTCGCTGAACTGATTTTGATGAGTACAAAGTAATACTTACTTTTCATTTCCGATTTATTTTGTAGTTCTCGAGGGCATAGCGATCGATATACGATATCTAATCTACATTAAATTTTGATTGTGTTCGTTCGTCTGATATGTTTTCATGGCTGAACCACTCGATCAGTTTTTTTTTAATATACAAGGGGAACTCTCTTTCTAGCATAGAATTTACTTAATACGTTCACTGTCCCCCTACAAAACGATCTGACAATGTCACAAGACCAATGTCCATTCAGTATGGGGATGTGACCCCATAGTGGAAGCACGGACTCCTGCAAAAAAAGGTGCATGACCCCACATTGGGGGCACCCGGACAGGGAACGTGTTAAATCACTCCCATAGTCGGGGCAGAGAGCATCGAGCTCTAATTTAGGCTGCGTGCTTCACCTCTGGCCATGACATACAGCCCTAGCGAGATAGACCATAGCGAGTAGCGATGTTCTACGCTGATCTACCTACTCGTAGTCGCAGGCTAAATCTAGTTATTACCTAACCGCAGATACATTTTAATTGAATAATATTTAACATACATAGCATTCTTTATTCCAGAATATATATAAATATATTTTATACCTTCTCAGGGAATTGCGATATAAACGAGTGTTCTCCGAAATGCTCGGAAATGTTCACCTTAAGCTGCGGTCCTACAGTCCGTTTTTAAACAGATTAGGCTGCGTTCAACCAGGCCGACAGGCCGTTGGAAACTATGCATCTGGTGAGACCAGAAAAAAATACTAAACTCCATTAATTCACAGTTACTTTACTTTTTGAAACCACGATTGGACCTAGAAAACTAACTCCGAACATCCAAAAGCCCGTAAAACGCTCGTACAAGAAAACGTTCTCTCGAGTTAATTATAGTTTTAAAATGTCATAAACCTTTACAAACGACGTTTACGGCGTAAGTGTCTAAATTTTTAGGGTTCCGTAGTCAAACTAGGAACTCTTATAGTTTCGCCATGACCGTCCGTCCGTCCGTCCGTCCGCTGCCTAGCGCAGAGACTCTAAGTACTTGAAAGCTGAAATTTGGCATGAATATGCATATCAGTCACGCCAACAAAGTGGTTCACTAAAATGTTAAATTAAATTTTTAGGGTACCTCCCCTAAACGTAACGTAGGGATGTATTTTTTTTCTCGTCTACCCCATAGTGTGGGGTATCGTTGGATAGGTAGGTCTTTCAAAAACATTCCGGGTTTGTGGACACAATTTTTTGATTAAGGGATTAATTTAGGAAATATTAAGCTTTAAAGCGCAAATTTTTGTTACTTTTAGTAACTTTAAAAAGAAAATTAATTATTACACTTGTTGATTTTTATGTTTGTAGTACTTAATGTAGGTATAATATAACCCGGAGCGAAGCGAGGGCGGGTCATTGATATATTATAAATTTGTCTGCCTATCTGTCTGTCTGTCTGTCTGTCTGTCTGTCTGTCTGTCTGTCTGTCTGTCTGTCTGTCTGTCTGTCTGTCCGTCCGTCCGTCTGTCCGTGTGTCCGTCTGTCCGTCTGTCCGTCCGTCCGTCCGTCCGTCCGTCCATCCGTCCGTCCGTCCGTCCGTCCGTCCGTCCGTCCGTCTGTCTGTCTGTCTGTCTGTCTGTCTGTCTATCTATCTGATGACAAGACTAATGATGGCATTAGTGACAAAAGAAGGGTTATATTATTTTCTTCACAACACCGTGTGATGCACAGGGTGTTTTTTTGGTCGACAACTTCCAAAGCAGGAGAGATAGTACAATTAATGCTGAATCCGAATATCTTATTAAAAAATTAAAAAAACCTAAGGAACCTATTCCCATTATTTTTCTTAATTGTGGTTACCATGCGTCGTGTTTACCGAGACTTTAATGACGTAATCCCCGTGCACAATGTTATGATTCATCTTTCCCTTCATACTTGTTACGGGCTTAGGACCGTCAAAGATTACAAACACGGTTTAGGTTAAAAAATTGTAGATTATTGTTGTTAAAAATCGTTCTGAAATGGCATTTAACTACAGATAACGGTATGGATTACAAAACTGCAAGAGTTTTCTTTGGCGTTTTGCCTGAATTGGAGAATAGCCTGCTTAAAACCCACTGCAAGCCCACTTTGGCCTCTTCCTTGAGCATGGCGTGGCGTTTCAAAAGTACCCCACTCGTATAGGTTGCTAACGATAGACCTTACAGTGTAGCGCGTAATGGCCTGCCGATTAGGAAATCGTTCAGTCCAAATCCTAACGGTGTTAGCAATGTTTTGACCACTCACAAAGTAAATGTTCACAACATCAAACATTTCACGATTGTCCAGAAGTATTTTTTTCTCGCCGAGCCTTTTTTTTATCAATTAGTATAATAAAAAAATTGTTGTAACACGTTACTTAACAAGCACTCGCTTCGAAACAAACACGGAACTGACGTCGCTTGCGCATAGTTTTGTGAGGGTAGTAACAAACAATAACATCGTGACGATAAGCGGCCTGCCCCCCTTCGTAGCTACAGAAACGAGAGGTGATATATAAAAAATTTTTTTTTTTTGAGCTCATTAACATGAATATAACCCCTATTGTGGAAGTTGCTGACCAAAAAAACACCCTGTATTATATATAGCTATGAAAAAAACATTACGTGTAGGTAGGTAGATAAAACACTATCATTTGGGGCACCGTTTTGGATGAATTGAACTCTAAAAGTGCCATTTTCGCTAGAGTTATTGTCTCCACTCCGTACAGCCAAAACTGTAAGTACTACAATTATGAAAAAAGTCTTAAGAAAGCACGTAACGAAAGGTAAAGACACCAGTAGTCGACAAAGGACCAATGTTCGACATTGATTCTTACTCAAAGAAGATAAGAGTTATTCATTTGTTTTGCAACAATCAATTTCCCTATGATCTTAGAATTAAAAGCTTCTGTCGATTATTGGTGCATGTCAGCTAAAAGTGTCGAACATTGGTGTTGTTACCTAATTTAAGTAGATTGAATCGGTTCTTGAGATACAGGCAACTAAAGTGTTTATACCAACTAAACAACACCTAAGAGATCATCAAAGAGCTTCAAATAGAAAAGACCGGTAGTTTTGTTGTGTTTGTAGTAACGGCGTCGGAACCCTACAGTGAGCGTGCTCCAAATTGTATGGAGATAATTTGAACGGATAGGATTGTCACAGGGTTACAACAAGGGTGCACGATTGTATTTTGATTTTGCCTTGGACAAGCCGAGTAAGAAAATTAGACGACACGCTTAGTCCAGTTGGTAGTTAAGCGACACTACCTACCTACAGTAGGTAGTCCAGTAACTGGACAGGCAGGCAATAGGCAGAAGCTTACAAAGCTTACGATCCCGGGTTCGATTCCCTATATAAGGTTATAATTATGTGTGTGACGAGCGCGACTATTTGTTTTCCAGTCTAGAATATCTTACCACGGATGCAAAAGGCCTGATGGTAAGTGGGGCATTATATAAGTTTACTTACTGAAATAGATTCTTGGAACTGTAATTAAGATACGTTCTCACGTAAAGATCTTTCTGACCATCACCTTTACCTTTCAGTATATTATGCGGTGTTGTTTGATTACATATAATTATGTAAAGTGTCATTCTATGGAACTTGCTAACTATGTAAACAAGCCGCCATGCTAAAATTGACATTAGATGTCAATTTCAATATATTGTTTGTTTACATAGTTAGCAAGTTCCATAGAATTACAGTATAGTTATGTATGTAAACACTTTACAGTACAAAAATTGAAAGAATAAAAAAAGGCTGAAAATACATATACGATTTTAATTATGTAAGACTTACTAAACCTATACGTACGAGTGTGTTATACCTAAAGCCAATAAACAATTACGTATATAGGAGTATTTATTTTATGCTTTTTATCAGTCTAGTCCGTCTATCAGTCTGCCCGTCTTTGATCTGTTGGTCTGCCCGTCTGTTGGTCTGTCCGTCTGTGCGTCTATCCATCAAGCCCCTTTTTCTCTGAAATAGCTGAAACCACCGGAATTAAATTTAAAAGAGGTGTAGTATTTAGTAATCCTCATGATGCCTAAATCATTAGGTAATTATTTATTTACTTATATTGATTATTCATTAATAACAATAGTTACGGCACCGAAAACAAATTGCTAGATACTCATTAGAACGGTATCATCTATACGCTCTTAAGTAATGTAGGATTATCGTTTTTAGAGTTCCGTAGACAAACTAGGAACCTTTATAGTTTCGCCATGTCTGTCCGTCCGCAGCCTAGCTCAGAGACTCTCAGTGCTAGAAAGCTGTAATTTGGCATGAATATACAAGTATTAGTCACGCTAACAAAATAAGAAGATATAATTTTGAAATAAAAATGGTTTATTCCCATTTTTTACTATTTTAGTCCATGGAAGAGTGTTTATATTTTGTAAAACTTCGATTTCCTTATTCAAATTTGTAAGACCATCATTTACTATCTTTATATCATTTTATGTATCCCAGATGATTATATATTTATTTTAGGTTTTTCTGGCATGGAATTGTTTTTGCATGTTTTATATCTATGCAGTTGGTGCTTTGTTTTGGGTAAGAAAGAGTGTTACTTTTATTTTCAGCTTAAATATCTTTGTTTCTTTTTATAAGACCATAATTTACTTGCTTATTAGCATGTAACGTATCTTAAATGAAATACGAAATAAATATTAATTTTAGGTCCTTTTTGGCACCGGATCGTTCCGGGGGCGCCGATGGCAGTGTAAAACGAAAAAGTTGTTGTGGTGGTTGCTGCTCACATTGGTTGCCTGCGAGTATGAAATCCTGGCGCCTCTGTATTTACTATTTCAATCAATGGAAGAGTGTTCCTATTATGTTAAATGGAGATATCCTTATTGCAATTTGTTAGACCATCATTACCTACCTTAATATCAAGTTATGTATCCTAGATGAAATAACTTAATTGATTGTTTACTTTTAGGTAATTTCCTGGCATGGGGCTCTCTTTGCATGCTTTAAAGGGTACAAGAGACCCGTGCAGTTGGTGCATTGTCTTGTACAAGAAAGAGTGTTCCTTTTATTTTGCGCTTAAATATCTTTGATTCAATTTGTAAGATCATTATTTTGTGGCTTATGAACAAGTCACGTATCAAAAATGAAATAAAACATAAAAAATCAACTATTTTTAGGTCTTTTTTTTGGCACGGGATGGTTCCGGCGGCGCCGATGGCAGTGTAAAACGAGAAAGTCGTTGTGGTGGTTGCTGCTCACATTGGTTGCCTGCGAGTATTAAACTCTAGTGCCTCTGTATTTCACTAAACACTTCATTCAATGGAATAGTGCTCCTATGATGTTGAACTAAAATTTCCTTATTCTATTTTGTAAGACAATTCTTTACTTACATAATACTTACCATGTTATGTCCAAATGTTTTTATTTTTTTTATAAATTTTATGTGTTTTCTTGCGTGGGATGGACTTGGCATGTCTTAGAGGGTGGTTAGTATACGTTGTGTTTAGTCCAAGCAAGAGCGCTTCCATTATATTTAACGCTTAAAACATTATTATTTGTAAAATTTGACTAAGTACCTTATAAATAATCATTGCATGTGTTCCACACAGGAGTAACTCAAAAAACACCCATTTTAATTTTAGGTTTATTTCTGGCTTAAGCTTGTCTCGGTAGCGACAGCAACGGGTGCAGATCGAGAGACTCGTGGTGGTGGTTGCTGCTGACCTTGGTTTCCGGTATTCCTAGTGCCTCTGTATACTATTCGCATACAGGTGGCTTTCCAAACATAGGTAATGTTCATCTCTTATTGTTTAACTATTTACTGTTACATGAATTTTAGGATACCTACATAACACGCTTGCAATCGGTTTTGTGTTTACTTAGCTCAGTGTAAGGGAAAGTAATTTGCTCGTTTTGAGATTGGAAACAGAAATGAAACAGGAATGAAAAGCACTATCGAACATAGGTAATAGGAATGGCCTGAGGGCCGATTACGTTAAACCAGCCAAGTATGTTTAGTAAACTATTTTTTTTAGTAGGGAGTAGACCTTTGTGCCCGATCAACTGATTGATTTCTATTCTTTTTTTAACAAAATGGTAAAAAGAACGTTTAATGAGACATATCTAAATCTTGTGTACCTACTTTTTATTACTTACTCACTATAGCAACGTCCCTTTGCTTAATTTATTTCACAAAAAACGGTAACTTCATTTCGCAGGTGGCAGCCGAGTGACTATTTTCTGCTAGTTGAAAAAGTCTGGCAGAAACTCCTTTTAACAAAGCTTTATCTTACCTTTTCTTTCTTTCTTTGATAATAATGACTTGAAACATTTGGCCTGACCTGTGGTTTTAAATGTTTTAACAGACGGCAGGAGTGGTTTTGGTCTTTTATGATATGAATTGCCGGACTCGTGTTATCTATTTAAATTGGTATATTGCGTTAATGGGGCAAGCTATACTATGGATCTTGACCTGTTTCCTGGTTCTGGATTAGCCTGCCTTTTGAATCTGGTTGGTGAAGAAGTAACATGATCAAAATCTCACTTCTGACACCAAGTTAAATAATGTATATCGGGTAGGTCTGAGAATCGGCCAACATCTATTTTTCATACCCCTAAGTCATGTAAAAAAAAATGCAGCGGGCGAAGCCGCTGCCCGGTCGCTAGTTATATATAAAGTGGTGTAAAAGCACTCGAAAATTTAATAATATTAGTTTAGAATTGTTAACATTCGTCCGGAAACTATTTGAAAACACAGAATTTTATTTTAGGCTTCTCAACGGCATGCGATTTAGTTTTTCTCGAAGGCGTCGATGGTGGTGAACAAGAAAGTTGTTGTAGTGGATGCTGCATATATTGGCTGCGGGTATTCAACGCTAGTGCCGTAAATTTGCGTCGCTGGCTTTAAAATACAGGTAAAGTTTAAGCTCATATCAAACATCTCAAGCTCACGGTAAAAAACCCTAAAATTAAATTCAAATACATTTATTTCAGATTTCTCCATATGTTGTGGTAACAATTGTGATTTGTCCTTATGATTATGTTAGTAAGAGTATAGTTATAATAAATTAGCAAAAATACAAAAAGAACCAATTAAATTAAATTAAATTTTAAATTTGCCACTACTTAGACACTCGACACGAACCTATTATGTAGTTTAGTCCCGTGTCCAAGTATAGGGCCATCCTCCCTATCAGTAGCGGTGCAGTGGCCAACGTACAAGCCACGTATAGGCAGCATAAAGTTCTATGTTTTGTCTCTAGGGACTTAAGTAGGTACGTAATTCTTTTAATTTCCTTGGAAAACTACATACAGCAAACTAAATGTTTGTCATGTCGTCGTAGAGCGCGGTGGCTTGGTCTTCGTTTTGGAAAAGTTGTCTGTCCGTATTTAGATGATACATTTTAATGTAAAAATAAACTTTGTCAGTCTGTCTGTTGGTTAAGTTTTAAACCGCTGAACCGATTTAGATGAAAATTGGGGATAGTTTGAGTTCCAGGGAAGAACATAGGGGTACTTTTATCCCGGGATTTAACAGTTTCTGAGGGAATAGCGAGAAACGACTTCTATGCGGACGAAGTCGCGGGCAACGGCTATTACTTAGTGTATAATATGACCACAAAGATAACTGTTTGTGTAGTTGCCTCATTCTACATTTGAGTGACGGGTAGTAAATGTGTGGATGTAATTTTAAATTTTCTCGACTTATTTTATTGCATTGAAAGGGAAAAATAAATTTTCTAGATTAAACGCTTTAATGACACACTATGATACCTACTCGTACCACTATCATAAGGGTAACGTTTCAAAATTGTACCTAAAAGAAATCATTATAGGAAGACTCAGATATCTGGATTGTCACATAAATTTTTAGAATCGACCGTAACGTAAACTCGTTACCATCTAATGACTTCGCGCAATCTAATACAAAATAATTATTTCTAGGTTACAAGAGATTCTTGGAGGAGGTGTTGTGTCCAGAGCAAGGAAGGATGACCCAGTTATAACTAGATCACTTATTTAGACAATGATCCTGTCTGGTATAATCCGTGAAAAAGAAAATATTGACATTATGACCTGCAGTGAAGACCTGCTGTAGGTACTTCCGTTATGTAACGGGTGTTAGAGCAAAACAGTGAGTGTCGCCTCCCTTATGATGAAGATGAAGCGAAATACCCAACTCAAAGAACACCATGGCTGATCATCATAAAAAACAATATTTCTAAGATTAGTGAGTCTTTGTTTAAAAAGAGTTTATTGTCATTATTTTATAGACTTGGCCTTGACGCCGCCTTCCAAGCATCAATTAGCGAAATGTATTGGCCAACGTCGTGAAAATCAATGGTCTTGTTCCGGGAATGTCAAGCTGAAAAATAATTGACCGTTTGAGAAAGGGTTCATAGGATTGCAACCAATAATCAAAATGAAAAAATAATTGAATAAAACTATGGATAACACAGACAAAACAAGCAGGTCCTGTTTAAAAGATAGAAGCAATTTAAATGGGAAAGAGGAAAATTAACACGAAAAGGGGAAAATGCTAATAATACTAATAAATAAGAAACCATATTATATTCTTTACATGGTGCACTCGTACAATATTGTGGACAATTATATAAATTCGACTCATTTCAAAGAAAAGGGAGGCATGAAAATATCAGCGGTATTACTTACATACCTATCTACCTACTCACGAAATTAATCCTGAAGAAAGGAACGGAATTTCGAGTAAATGAAAATAAAAGCTACGGTGCAGTTATAAGTTACTTACAAGTATGAAATAACAGTGGACTAAGATTTGTAACATAGGGGAAGTGGAACTTTTGTTAAAAACATTCGAAACAGCCAGAAGGGGTCGATTTTTGAATCACATGAATTTATTGCCTAAGCACACCAAAATGGCCGAGAATTACTGATTTGTTGAAGTATATATTTTTGAAAGTCACGCCTGTCCTAATAACGAGTCCATTCAACCCACTCGTAAAGGGGGTCGCCGCCCCATCAGTTATTGTTTCTTCTTCTTTTAATTTAAGAGCCCTGCTGCTCTTGTCGGTGGAGTAATTTCCATTCAATCTTCTCTTTTCTCTGACAGCTCCTTCACCTCTCTCTACAAACGACACGTAGCTTCTCCTTCGTCTTGCTCTATCACTCTTTCCTTCAATCTTTACCTCTTTAATGTTTTTGGTTTGGTTATAATGTATAACGGTTTTATTTTTGAAACCGTATTTTTTTCAGAATTCTTATAAAACAAACCTAACCTAACCAAACGGGCTCTACGTAATGGCCTTTTAAAAATTCCTAAAAGTATTCGGTTTCAGAAATAAAACCATTATACAGGGTAGAAAAAATCTATGGGCCCTGGAGGGGAACTACCTAACTACTACCTAAAATGTCCTAACTAAATCCTTTAGTTAGGTCATTTTACTGAAAGCAAACATACCTTTATTTTTTAAAGAAATATATCTGTAATCAACGGTCTTCTGAAATTAGCTTGTCTCACCCGGGAATCGAACCAACTAAAAATAAAAAATAAACTATTTTCGTAATATCTCCATTTTATTATTCGAATCGGTGGGATTATTGTTCAGAATGAAATCTGTCCAATAAACATTTGGTCTTTGAAATAAAAAAGTGAAAACTAATATTAATTTTATTTTATCATCAATACGAAGAACACATAAACATGAAACGTTTTTATAACGTACACGGATATTAAGAAGAGAAAAGAATCTTAATAATTTAACTTATAAGTTGCTCGAAATGATCCCCTCGTTCCGGATACACAAACTTACTATTTAAATTGAAATTCATTTCGTGTAGCCAGCCCTCTGCAAAGTGTTGTGGTGTTTGCTCCCAATAACATTTTCTACCGCAACCCTTACTTCTTGTACAAATGAACAGTACTAGGTATTATTAATAAAGAACTTGTAATAAATATTCAATTTGATGGGTATCTCGTACAACAGATGAGTGTAAGGTGAAATGTTTATTGGATAAATTTTATCCTGTACAATAATGCTCCCAATTCGTCTAAAAAAATAGCGCGAGTTTGTTTTTTAAATTTTAGTTGGTTCGATTCCCGGTTGAGGCAGGTGAATTTTAAAAGATCTTTGAATGTAGTTATGTTTCTTTTAAAAAATAAAGGAATGTTTCCTTTTAGTAAAGTGAGCTAACTTAATAATTTAAGGTAGATCCCCTCCAGAGCCCATACATTTTTTCCACCCAGTATATTATGAACATTATGTATTATGAACCATTAGGTATTTTGAACTCTATATATTATGATACGATCCCTTTTAATAAGCATGTCGTGCTGCAATAAATGGCCAATCATCCCAATTCTTCTGGATCTCCACACACTCCAATATCCTTCTCTTCTCTTTTACTCTCGCCAATACCTCTTGATTGGATACCATCTCCGTTCTACTAATGCCTTCCATCCTTCTCCAGCACCACAGCTCAATCGCCTCCCGCCTCTCTCTATCCCCCTGTATTAGAGTCCAGTCCACGCCTCGGTTGCATATAGTGCAAAACTCCATCTGCATGACATTATGTCCATTAAATTTTACTGCCTGTACATTATCATTTTTGACTTTATTAATGGGACTTTATATAAATACTAGCGACCCGCCCTTGCTTCGCTCCGGATTAAAGTATTATACATATAAACCTTCCTCTTCAATTACTGTATCTATTAAAAAAAACCGCATCAAAATCCGTTGCGTAGTTTTAAAGATTTAAGCATACATAGGGATATAGGGACAGAAAAAGCGAATTTGTTTTATACTATGTAGTGATATAAAAATTAAAATGCTGAAATCGTGCAACCCTGTCTCACTCCTTAGCTCATCCTTGCTTTTCCTTGTTTTTCCCCGATATTCATAACCGTTTCCTGATATTTGTACAATGCCATGATAATCCACCTATCACTATAATCTATTCTAGCTTGCCTAGTGTTCCCATCATCTTTCTTCAATCAACTCTATCAAAGGCTTTTTCCAAATCATGAAGCTATATACTTATGTGCCCAAATCCATCCTTTTGTCAGCTATCGTTCGTAAAGCCAATATAGCTTCTCTTGTGCCCTTGTTTCTACCGAATCCATATTGGTCTTCGCCAATTAATTCTTCTGCTTTATTTCGCAATCGGTTTTTTATAATTTTCAGCAAGATTTTCGATGCTTATGAGATCAGACTGAGTGTTCATGTTCTTCCCATTTTCAAGAGTTTAGCTCCTTTGACAAATTTACTTTAAAATCTTTTGGCACCCATTATTTTTTACAAAAGTCAAATAATCACAAGTGGCATTCAAAAATCGACTCTCTGGGGGGCAATTTTTAAAGCTCACCGACCAAAAAGGACTACTTAACTTTGAAATCATTTTGCGCAACGGGTTACCTAATGATTCGCTTACAATTATTTGGCAGATTATTGATTGGCAGACAACGTTTCGCCGAGTAACGGTACGCCGATGGATTTGTTCGTAGATGTATTGTTTCGCAGACTAACGTTTCGTAACTCAACCTTTAGCAGCTGTTTTAGTTGGCTTATGAGTCAGTAACCTGAACCACTATTGGCAGAAATTCGTTAAGCCTATTAATCACTACACATTTTGAATGTTTGCTCGAACAACTGTTCGCTTTTAAACGATTCAACTATTATTCATTTGCCACATTTTCGTTTTGCACTGGGAATGGCATCAAATACTGCGAATGTGTCTGGATTACGCTATGACATCATTGGTGGTTTTATATGCCGTGTAATAAACACTGATTAGTGGCGGTATAAATTCTTCGTGATTTCCTTATGTACCCGCATAAGTTTTGATGTTATTATTGTTGTCATTTAGTCAAGTTCCGATGAACCTTAGTATCATTTGCCCTAAGTAACTGCTCAGTTTATTAATAATTTACCTATTTTTAAATTGACTTTGTTGTGTTTGTTATTTACTGAGATAAAAAAAAAAAACCTCGGAGCTTGGCTCCCGCCTTGACCTTCTAACCTAACCTATCCGAGTCGGATCTGCCCTGATTAGTCTTCCATAAAAATGCAACAGTTGTACAGTTACTTAACTGAAAAAATGCCGAAACAAACATCGACTGAACCTTAAATCTACTAAACAATAATGATGCCATGTCACATCTCTGCTTATATCATGTACCTATCGACGAACAGTTGTTCGGTAAAATGAAACAATTACGAAACAAACAATCGACTAAACGTAACTCTGCGTATCGCTTTACTGTCTACCGACTATTCGGCGAAGCAAATAATAGGCGTAACGAAATTATACCAAACGTTACTCGGCCAAAAGAAAGGTCTGCCAATAGTTGTCTGCGAAACGAAAATCTGCGTAATTAAACTAGGCGAAGCGACAGGTCACCTTTTTTGGACAACGATTTAATCGGCGGGCCCACTTTTTGGATTTGATATGATAAAGGCGTTATGATAAATCAATCAAATCCGAAATGTGGGCCCGCTCGTAGATTAAATCGCTCCATAAATTGATTTAAAAATTAGTAATTTTTCGTCGATGTGCTGATTTCTGATTGTCACAATTCTCTATTTTCAGTTTTGTATTTGTAATTATCATAATGTTTAACTTAGACAATTGCTGAGGTGTAAAAGTTATCATGCAAATAGGATAGATGTGTTTTTTTTTATTATTTGGGACAAGCTTGCACTGCAAAAGTCGGATATAAAAGTCAACGTCCAACATTCTTAGTAAGCATTGAAAATGCCCCTTACAAATTGATACCCAACCATGACGCCAACCTTAAGTAAATATTGTGCTAAATGAATGGAAAAAATGAAGTAATTTATAATCATAGTCGTAAAAAAGTGACCCATCTAAAAATAGGCTTAATAACAAAGCTCAATTTTCGGAACCTTAAGGTCTGACGTCCGTAACTATTTTTTCACTTTATGTTAATTTCTAGATTTACAATCTCTATTACTAGAGTAGGTTTACATGTTCAATATGGGTCATCATCACAATTATGCTAATTTGTATTGAAAACGTATCTTCATTAAATTGTTACTCAAATTATGTTATTGTTATGGATTTAGCAAATACTTTTAATGCGAATGTACCTACTAGGTTTAAACACAATAAACTTCAATGTAATAAATGATTTATACATTTTCATATGTTTACATGACGTGTAATTAGTTGCATTCCTCGAAATCTCGAAATAGGTACGCTGCGACCTCATCTGGGGATTTAAAAAATATTCGTGTTAAAAGTAGTTAAGACGTTGTTGTAAAGTATCTTTCTTTCTTTGTTAAAAATGAGATGCCAGTAGATACGGCCGCAGCATAAGGAAGACCCATTAAATATATGATCCTTACAGAGAGAATTAGTTATATAAGCTATTAAAAACCATTGGGAAAATAATGGTCCGTAAAATGGTTTTTTTACAACCTGTGAAATTCGCCAGGGATGTCACGGGACTTATAATTTTGTCGTTCTTAAGGGATCCTGTATTCAGTGGATGGCAGAAAAGATGTCAACTTCTCACTGGTTTATTCAAATAAGAACTGATCAGGCGCGGCGCAGCGTATTAATTAAATGCCCGTCGCTCATTTGCGAAATGGGTAAAGCCACTACTTATACTTACGGCAAACCGTTTTAATAAGTAGGTTATTAAAAAGTTCATCATTTCGCGAAAGAACGATGTGTTTTAAGTATAATTATATTGTAACTGCGCCAACTTATTCAATTAACCAAAACGTATCGCGTTGACTACTTAGATCAATGTTGACTATTTTCTTTGGAGTTTATCAGTTTTCAAGGTAATTAATATTGCCATCACGCCTGATATGTTCTTTTTTGTATTACTTACACTAAATCAACCTTTAACCCCTTTTTCATATAATATTTGAACAGTGTTTAAATTATAATAGTTAATGTGTGCCAACAACGCATTTTAACTATTAGTGGTCTTTAAATACTGTTGTGATATTGTATGAATAAAGGGGTCAGCGAATAACTTACGTATGTGGTTATGTGTAAGCACGTGCCTACACACACATACGCAAAGCTGAGCTTTTAACTAGACGAACTAGATGGCAGCACGTAGGTATCGCAAGAACAGAAAAAAGAGCAGAGTTACCAGTCTATACCCAAGTATACAATAGTAGTCTTTGACTTAACTGACACTTCTCTGACTTCTCCTTTCAATACCTACGTTCTTCATGCTCCGTCATACGCTCAAAAGACTACATTATGTAATACTTTCGTACAAAATACATTAACTTTCTTATTTAAGCTATTACTATATCGTGTTTAAACAAAAAAAAACTATTTAATAAAATTCATCAAACTTCAATAAGTAATTACTAATTACTTTTTAAAATAATATGCCAATCTTAGAACGGAACGGAATGCAACATTAACTTTCTTATATATTTTAATAAGCTTAAGGTTTTGAATAAGCATCCAAATTGCGGCGTACAAAAAATCAAGTCACGTGTTTTTTTTATTTGTCTAGAAATCAATGATGGGTTTCATCTACTGCATTAAAATGCGTCTATTAAAGAGTATCAATAACATACAATAAATGAAACTAGGCACAAACGTGTTTAGGTCTGCTGCCTAATCTCTCTGAATGCGAATGAAAAGGAAAAACAGCTATCTCGACAAGACGTCAAAAAGTCTGTCAAAACCTACGGACGGTTTAAACATTTTGGGCGGTTTATTTAGCTTCCACACAAAAAGTTCTTTTTCACTCTTATTTAAGCTTGTTAATTTTGTTTTTTTTTTTATTTTACAAATCCTTGAAAATACTCTATAACAGGTGTTGTACATGCAAGTGATGTAAATAATGAATATGTCCGCTGAGGAGCCCACATTTTCGTTTCCTTTTGAGCCTTATGAAATACAAAAGAAGTTCATGCGTGAATTGTATTACACGATTGAAAACAATGAACTTGGTATCTTTGAAAGTCCTACTGGAACAGTAAGTAACGATACACATAGTTTATTATATTATTTATTGTTGTTCAAATTGAAGGAGGTTCTAACTAGTGTTTCAATTCGATGAGTGCCGACCAAATTTTACGTACTTTTCAGGGCGCTTTCCTGTTCTTGAAATCATTTGTTATAACTCTTATGTGAATTTCAGGGAAAATCTTTAAGCATATGCTGTGGTGCACTACAGTGGCTTCGAGATAGCTATGAAAAATATGTGGAATCTCTTAATAAGGAGATCAAAGAATTAAAATGGAAGGTCTCCAGTGCAGAATGTAAGTAATCAACGGAATACATTTTTAAAATGAATTTTTTAGATTAATAAAATTATAAACATCAATTATATGGCAAATTTTCAAAATTACATTTATTTATCAAAAACTTGTGCTACATTTTTATGCAATAAATCCCTAGCAGAAACCAGTAAAACTGATTTGCGTATGTCATTAAAATGGCAATACTGAACGTCAACTATACAGTATGTCCTAATATTTTTTTGTAGTAAGTATGGACACATAAACCAAAACTGTAAAAGCAACTGTTATCCAATGGCCATTCAGTTATTTAATAAATTGCCAAAGCGAATTACAAACCTCCCTCTTAAGCAATTTAAGAAAACAGTAAACAAATGGTTGCAAGAAAAATGTTTTTACTCATTAATAGAATATTTATTAAAAACCTCTAATTTTTAAGTAAAACTATATTGACATTCATTTATAATAAGAGTGGATATTGAATGGCCAAAAATTTACATGTATCATAAAAATATTATTTTCTCCTCTGAATTATTAAATTTAGTACCCAATAAGTATTCACGTTTTGCATGCTGTCACGCTAAATATGTCGAACTAATATAAAATAACTTAAGATCTATGTACTTACCATATTTATTGCATATAAACAATCTGAATCTGAATCTGAAGGTATTGTTCCGATTGCCATACCAATTTCCACAGTGATGTTAACACATTTGCAGACAGAAATGCAATAGCATTTAAATTTAGCAAGTGTGACTACTGTGGATGAATGTGTTAAATTGATCAATACGAGACAAAAGTGTGCTAGAGGTGTTATGAAACAACAATAAGTGCAAGCTATAGCTCTGCTGTTCTAAGCCAATAAACAGTACTTTTACCAGATTTAATTGCCAATGTAGAGTCAGTCCACTTGCCTTATTAATAAGGTTGTGATTGCTACAGGAGTTTTATTTGAGTTACTGCTTAGCAGAGCAGAGCTGCATAGGGTGATATTGTACTTTGGTGATTTTTGTTGTTTATCAAGCCTCTTTTCTTTTATTCCGTGTCATTGGCATTCAACCCCAGTTAGGGAATGCAAATAACCGGTTAAAACATGTTATTAACTGTCTTTTGCATACTAAATTCAGTTATTAACCGGTTATTTGCATTCCCTAACCCTTGTGCAGGTGCTTCCAAAATGTATTGTTATTTTTATTCATATCAGTGTTACTAATTTGCAGCTACAGACAACTGGCTGGAAGAAAAATTTGAGGAAATCATGTTAAACCGGAATCTTAAATTGTTAGAGCTAAAGCTTGGCAACTATAACAAAAAAATTGAAACCTACTGTGAAATGAAGCAGCGTGTTAAGAAAAAAGAGAGACATACTATAGATTTTAAATCTAAAGAAAATAAAGAGATAAATGACAAAGAAAATGTGCAAGAAGTGGTAGAAGATGGTGATCTTATATTACAAGAATTTGAGAAAGAGGAGAGTGAGTCAGAAGATGAGGAAAATGATATTGAAGAGAGTGAAAAGCAAGATACTAAGGTATTTTTGAAAATGAATTGGAATTTAAACCCTGTATGCTTAGCAATGATCAGCGACTGGTAGCATTTTTATGTCACTTTCACATCAAAGGTAATGGCTAATATGGATAAGTCTTTATATTTTTTTAAACTCACTGAATTTAATTGGTTATAGTATTTTTTTATTCATGTTTGATATTGTCAATCGATTCCTTTTAACATTGAGAATCCATTTTTATAAAGAGAATGACCTTTCTACATTAACTGATGTAAGAAGTGTATAGTTGTAAACTGATATTTCATCACTATCATTTAATCTTCTAGCAAATTTGTAATTTTTAGTATATGTGCACGAACTTTAAATAGAATCATATTGTTGTTATTCTTTTATCAATAAATTAGCTACTGGTCGCTAATCATTGATACTTACACACCTTACAATCCTTGTTCAAAATTTGAACTAGATCTTGTTATTTTTTAACCGCTGGCATATGAGGGGTTAAAGTATTTCTCTCTGAGACCACATACTTTAAGAGATTAGCCCATAATTAGTGTTAACTTTAAGTGGCGATATCAGTAAAGGTACAAGACTTATTTCTACTTTCCTGAAACTTTTAAATCTAGTGAATATGCAATAGAAGACCTGATCTGATGTAATGAATGAACTACCAAATACTCTTTGTATTATAAACCAATTAGATCAATGAAGTTATTAAGTACAGTAAAATATGTTTCTGTTTATTTAACAGAAACATATTTTACGGGCAATTTTCTGTCAAAGATTTACAAAAAAAAACTGGTTTAAAATTAACTTGCACAATTTGAGCTAAACACACTAAAACATGATGTTATAAAGTTTGTAAAAATGATTTTTTTATCCGTTTTATCCTTAAGATTTACATTAGTAGCAGAACACACAGTCAGCTGTCACAGTTCATCGGTGAAATTAAAAGAACAGTGTTCAGGGCAGACACTAGGCTGGTAACACTGGCTTCCCGGCAGCATTACTGTATCAATCCTGACGTCACAAGGCTCAAGAATGTTAATTTAATTAATGAGAGGTCAGTAACGTGTTGTAATAAAAATTATTTATTTATTTATTTATTTAAGCTTTATTTATTCCATATTGTTAGTGTTTTCTAAATCTAAAAGTTGCATTAGTGTTTTATACAAAAATATATATTTTTCCTTATATGGACCCCATTCGGGTAAAAGCCTCCTCCATCTCATGCCATTTTTCTCGGTCTTTAGCCAACTGCATCCAGCTAGGTCCGGCGACCTCAGTTATGTCATCTGTCCAACGTTTTCGTGGTCTACCTTTCCTTCTTTTCCCTTTCGGCCCTGGCCATTTTGTTGCTTCCAGTGCCCATCTTTTCACTTTGTACCTGGCTATATGGCCTGCCCATTTCCATTTAAGACACAGTGCTTGTTGAAGTGCATCTGTTATTTTTGTTCGTTTTCTTAAATCTTCATTTCTGGTTTTATGTACTCTCCTTAACTTTAATAAGCTTCTCTCCATGGATCGTTGACATGTTGAAACTTTATGTTTAATTTTGTTTGTGTATGTCCAGGATTGGCTCGCATATGTCAGGCTAGGTAGAACACATGAATCCATTATGGTTTTTTTAAATTTCAAATGGTAGGTTCCTTTTAGAATTTCTTTATGTGCCCAAAATTTTTTCCAGCCGCAGTTGATTCTTCTATCTACTTCTTCCTCATTGCAGTTTGCGTTGAAAGACATTTGTTTTCCAAGGTAAAGATATTCGTTTACATAATTTATCTGCCTTCCCGATACACATATTTGTTTTCTTTCGTGGTTTGTCATGACTTTAGTTTTGTTTGAATTCATGTGAAGTCCTACTGATTTGCTTTCTCTGTCTAGAGTTTGTAGCATTTGTTCTAGCTCAGTTGCAGACTCCGCGAGGATGACAATGTCGTCAGCGAATCTGAGGTGGCTTAGATGTTGGTATTGAACCTTGAGTCCTTTGTTCTTCCAGTTAATTTTTTTAAAAATTTCTTCCAGCACCGATATAAATAGTTTGGGTGACAGGGGGTCACCTTGTCTAACGCCACGTCCTATAATTATCTCCTTCCCCCTGCTTTCTAGTCTTACTCTGCTTGTACTTTGTGAGTAAATGTTTTTAATAGTGTTTATGTATGTTGTGTTTATTCTACATGAGGCGAGTGCTTTCCATATTGAACTGTGGGTTATGCTGTCAAATGCCTTTGTGTAGTCTATAAACCCTATATATAGCGGATGGTTGTATTCTTTGTATTTTTGCAGTATTTGATCTAGTGTATGTATGTGGTCAATGGTGGAAAAACCAGCGCGGAAACCAGCTTGCTCAATTGGTTGGTTGTTGTCTATTTCCGGTGTTATTCGGCTCAATAGTATAGACGTGAAAAGTTTGTAGATGCTGGACAATAAGCTTATTGGCCTGTAATTCCCAATGTCTGCTGGGTTTCCTTTTTTGTAAAGGAGTATTATATCTGAACTACACCATTGGATTGGAGCTTTTCCAGTTTCTAGAACCATGTTGAACAGTCGTACTAAGTATGGAATCAAGGCAGGAGCCCCTGTTTTTATGGCTTCATTACTTATGTGATCGGGTCCTGGGCTCCTTTCAGGTTTCAATTTCTTTATATGTCTGATTAGTTCTTTGTCATTTATAGGTTCTATTTTGTCTTGTCCTGTATCCTCGGAGTTCACGGGGTCTTCATTGTCTATGCCTTCTTCTGGTTTCATGTAGAGCTCCTTGTAGAATGCTGTTGCATGTTCTATGATTTCTTTTCTTGTTTTTGTTTTGTCTTGTCCTTTATTTAGCTTTTGAATCCATTCCTTATGTGTGTTTAATTCTTTGTTTGCTCTCTTGTAGCTTCTGAAATTATTTAAGTTTTTCTCTATGACTGATCTTCTGTGTGCATTATAGTTTTCTTTTATGGCCTTATTAGTGGTTTTGAATATTTTTTTCAGCTCAGTTTTCATTTCTTTTGATTTGTTTTTTGTCTTCATTAGTTCAGATCTTCTATTTATTAACTTTATTGTTGTTTCCTTAAGGACTCCTGAATTTTTGGTATTTTCTTGGGTTATGTTTTTAATTTTTAGGCTAGCTATAATTATACTTTCCAACTCGTCATAGTAGGTTTGAACATTGTTGTCATATTTTGGTATATCTATGTATTGATTCAATTTGTCCCTTAAGTTTTCTATATACGCAGATATTTCACTGTCTGATTTAGGTACCTTGGGTAACAAATGGAATGATTTTCTACTCAGTTTAGAAGATTGCAGTTTAAAAGTAGCTCTCAGTAGTCTGTGATCTGATGGGAATGATGTCTCATTTAATACTTCTGTGTTTGTTACATTTCTTGGTTTGTTGCACATAATAAAATCTATCTCGTTTTTTGTTTTATTATCTGGAGACATCCATGTCCACCTGCGGCTTGGTTTCTTTTTGAAGTAGGTATTCATAATGGAGAGATTCTGTTCGCAGGCATATTGGATCAACTTTTCGCCTCTATCGTTTCGTTTCCCATATCCATAACTGCCCATTACTAAGTTTTCATGTATTTTAGGTTGCCCAATCTTTGCATTGAAATCACCCATGACGAATACTGTTTTATCTTGTAATTCATGTGCTTTTCTCAAGTCGTCGTAGAATTTATTGAGTTCGTCTTCGTTTTTTGACTCGGTGGGGGCATAGGTCTGTATTATTGTTATTGGAGACTCTCCGAATTTTAGTTTTAGTACTGCTACACGTTCTGATATTCCAATATAGCTAATAATATTTTGTTTATACATTTTCTTAATTAGGAAACCCACTCCATAGAGTCCTCTCGTTTCTCCTGTGTAGCAAAGTATGTAATCTTGGTGTTCCTCAATTTTGCAACCCAGTTTTCTTACTTCACTAAGTCCCACTATATCATAATTAATTTTTTTGAGAGCATGGTTTAATTGCAGTAACCGTTCTGGTGATGACAATGATCTTACATTATAGGTGCATATTTTCAATGTTTTGATTTCTTCTTCTGTTCTTAGTTTTCGATTATTTTGTGTGCACATGTGTAGGGTGTTTTCATTTTTTTGTGGAGGGTGTTGGTCTGACGTCCCACGGGGACCAGCCGGATTGGGACCTTTGGTTTTTGAATGTTGCTTATTTGTTTGGTATGATAGTGTTTTTTCCGTTGTTGTTTGTGTATTAGCTGAGATATGTGTTTTTCTCTGAGAGTGAGTAGGAACGCTCCCGCATGATTTGAAATGCATCTATGCGTCGGTTTTTTAAATCCATCACATTCTTGTTTGAACTAGATGGAATCGGAGAATTTGCGTCCAGATTATTGTTTGTACTTTCCTCGGGTTTGTGTATTTTGGCAGTGTTAGCCACCCCTGAAGGGCCTTGTTTTGGTGACGTGGATTCTGATCTTCTTCTCTTGTCCTTGTTTTCTTTCTTTCCTTTTATAATTATCTTGTTGTTTCTTATCATGGCATGGTGGCCCGCTTCCTTCACTTGCTTGAGTTCCGCTAGGAGTAGTTTTCTTTTTTCAAGGGTTTCTTTAGTGAAATCTTCCGTTATATAGGTGTTATTGCACATCTTTTTCTTATTCCTCAATATATCCTGTTTTTTAAACAATGTAGTGGTTGTTAAAAGAATGGGTCTGGGTCTGGATTTATCACTAGCATCACTAGCACCTTTCCTCCCTAGCCTGTATATTTTGTCTATATCGTCCGACGACACCCTTGCTCCTATGTTTTTCAGCAGTTGTACGCTGTTGTTCAAGAGATCTAGTGTGCTTTGTTCAGTTTCATCGACACCGTGGATTATTATGTTGTTTCTTTTATTTTGTATTTCTAGGTTATTAACTTTTGCATTTAATTTCTCTATTTCGACTTTGAGGAACCTGTTTTCTTCTAATACAGGGTTAATTCGGTCATCAACGCTCTGTAAGATGCTCAGAGTTACGTTGTTTGTTATTATTTCGGTCTGATTATGCATTTCCTCTTTCAACTTGACAAATAACAGTGCCATCTCAGGTGACATTTCTGACGTCATTTCTCGAAGCAATAACAAAACGCTGATTTCCGCTTGATTCGAACGCTCTTCTAATACGTCGGCGTTGTTATGTTGGTACTTTGACTGATGTTTATGGTGCACCACTAAACTGACAATTTACATACCTAACCTAACTTATTTTCTGTTCGAAGTTTTCTTCTTATTTGTTATCACTTTCACTTCTATAAGTTGTATTTATTTATTCAATTATTATCTTTCGTTATTAGGTTACCAGTTATTATCGTTTTCTTCTGAAACCATCACTGTTTTAGTTTTTATTTGTTTTGATTATCAGAGCACTCAATAGTACGTATTCACTCGCACGTCACCGGAAACGGAAAAAAACTGTAATAAAAATACTCACAGTAAATTAAAGTTTTTTTTTTGCCACAGATATCTGGAGGCCAAGCAAATCACTGTTAATATACCTTTAAATCTTATCTTTAGATACACATCAACCTCAATCTTTAGGATCTTTTGTGCAAATACCCTCTAACACACTCAGCTTGTTTGAATGTGCAGGTTTCCTCGAGATGTTTTTCCTTTGATAATGTACCTACCTACTAAAGTACGAAAAACTCATTGGAACATGGTGACCGCGGGGGTTCGAAATCGGTACCTTATTACAATCACGGGTCCACCCTCTACGCCACTAGGCCACCAAAGCTCTCTAGTAGCTTAAAATAATTATTTGCTTAAACTATTAATACTATTACATATTTTATTAGGATTTTATTAAAGTTAATAAGATTTAACAAGACAAATAAAACAATAAACACTAACGAAAGAACTTAAAAACTTACTTAAAACTATTCTAATCTAAAAGACCGCTACCAATGGGCATTGTTCCCAAAATGCTGGCAGCATTGCCACGTTGAATGGCAATGCTAATCCTTGTGCCAAGTAAAGGCCAGCATTTTGGTCATGAGTTGACTGTTATGATAACACAAGATGGACTAATACAAGGTTGAATACTGGCCCTTAATTTGCTTACAATATGGTATATAAATATTTATTATCCTGACCTATAGAATATTGAATAACATCACAGGATAATATTAAATAAATTTATTTTTTTCATTTCACAATAAACTTCATAATTTCCAGATGCCTCGATATGCAAAAGTCAAAATCAAAATCATCATCAGTTACCGAAGATGGTAAAGTTCTGAAGAAAACTAAAACAAATTCATGTGCGGCATGCCCGTATTACAACCACAATAATATAAAACAACTTAAAGAGACTATGCTCGTAGAAATGATGGACATTGAGGATTTGGTTAAGTGTGGGAAATCACTGAAAGCTTGTCCATATTATGCGTCTAGGATGGCCCTAGATGATGCTGAGGTATGAAATAAAATTGTTGAACGCATCAACTCTCGAAAATTACACTTTTCGAGTTCAATATATCCTAAACGGTCCCCCAAAACTAAAAATTGTTGAGTCGTTTCTCGGGGGCGAATATTGACGGATATTTCCGTCATGGTTGACAGCGCAAAATAGACCTGAGTATCTATGACGCAAAGTTGACATTCACTATGGTTACAATAATAACTATCGCGGTTATGCGAATGTGACAAAGAAGCACAGTAGCACTTCGATTGTTTAGCCGCCACCAAACAGCAAACGCAAACAACAATTTAGCAAACGTGCGACTCGACAAACACAGCGCTAACACTAAAATGTGCATTTCGAAAAATCTCACTAACGTTAGCAAAAATCGTCTCACTTAATTCATGGACGACCCCTAGGTCATCGACGTTCTCTCTTCATCTACGTCTACTTATTTTTTTTTATTTTTTATTGGGATGGGCTATATTTTTTTATTAGGAGCCAAAAAAACGATAGAGGCTCTAGCTAAGACGCAAACGCTCCTAACGTTTTTCTCTTCCATCGCTTAAAACGTATGCGATGACAGTTGAACACGTGGTTTATCGTTTTATACCGGACACGTATAAATATCCCGGTAAGGGCAGATATTTGTGTGATGAGCGCGAATATTTGTTCCTGAGTCTTGGATGTTTTCTATGTATTTCTCTATTAAAGTATGTTTATCGTTGTCTAATACCCATAGACAAGCCTAGAGCTTAGTTTGGGACTAGATCAATTTGTGAGATTGACTCCTCAAATGTATTTATTTTATTTTATTCATTTTGAGTTTGTTATAGAAAAGAAAAACGTCAGAAGCATTTGCGTCTTGGCTAGGGGCTCAGAAATTTCATTCGGAGCCAAAGATACAACATTAATTTTACTTTAACTACTAAGGTTAGTCTAGTAGTTTTTCTCTGTATGTTTCTTTACACCTGTTTAAGTTGACGATTAAAAGGATTTAGGGACGCCCGGGCCGGAACTGGCTCACAGGCCGTAGTTTTCCCACCCCTGACTGACCTTAACCTTTTGAACGCCACTGTCGGCTGCAACTTTACGTGCCCCAGACGCCAGCGCATATGCCGCAACCGCGCCGATAGAAAATATATGTAGCGTACTGAGCGTCGCTGGCACGACAATCCGATGACGTGATTTGCCAGCTTTAGCGTTCAAAAGCTTCAGTTTCGTTTCAGGACATGTCATAAAAATCTGTAATCTGTGACGCAGAAATTAAATTTCAGGTAGTACTTGTGAGCCACGCAGGCATGGTAAGTTCAGGAGCTCGTTCCGGGGTGTCTTTGAAGCTTCAAAACAACATACTTATCCTAGACGAAGCTCACGGTTTGACAGCAGCCTTAGAGAACGCCCATTCGGCTCCTGTGACGGCTAAACAGCTGTCTTCTGTCAAAACTTTCCTGCAGTTTTATATAAACAAGTACAGGAGTCGATTGAGCAGCAAGAATTTGTTGAGTCTCAATCAGATTAGTTTCGTTGTTGGGAAGCTTTTAGGTATGTACGCTGGACTACAGCTTTATTGCACTTTGTTTTTGCCCATCTTGCTTTTATATCGTCATCACATTTTTGACGTTATGTTAGCTGTTACTGATAAGTGATCATTATTATTTATTATTATTAAGAGCCTTTTCGATTCTCCGTTCTGAGCAGTCTCTGGGCGGATCACATAATAATTATTATAATTATGTTTTAGGAATGCTAAAAAAAACAACCACAGGGAAACAAGACGAAACAACGATTTTGACCCTTGAGGATTTTGTGATAATGGCGGAAATTGATCATTTAAACTTAAGGCCATTAGTGGAATTTTGTAGACATACAAAACTAGCGCCAAAACTCCACGGGTTTTCGATGCGGTACAGCCAGCAAACATTGGAAGAGGAAAGTAAAAGTACAGTCGTCAAAAACTCGTTCAAAGATTTCCTGAACAACATTTCTAAGAAAAAATCAGAAGCTGTTGTAGAGGAGGTTAAAGCTGATGTTAAGCCAAATGTACAGGTATTTATTCAACGTTTTTTATCTCATCTTACAGGTGGGCCCTTTCGGATACACTTCGACCTATTTAGGATCTTTTCTGCAGTTATCTTCTTACACGCTTAGCTGTTCGAATGTGCAGGTTTCCTCACGATGTTTTTCCTCCAACGTAAGAGCATCGGGTGGTGTACTTAAGTGAGAACAACTCATGGTGAACGCGGGGTTTCAAACTCGGTACGATCGCGAGTCGACCCCTAAGGTCTTAGGGTTCTTTAAAAATAAATGTATTAATTATTTTCACGGTAACATAGTGGATTTAGAAAAGTAAGATATTTGGACGGTACTCTCATCGCAAAGGATTTAAAATTAACCTTAGTTAATTACTATTCCTGCAACTCCGTCCGCTTAGAAGTCGTTTATCGCTATTCTCTCAAGAACCGTCCATTTTTTCGGGATGAAAAGTATCCATATCCGAATTTCACCTTGATCGATTTAGTGGATTATCCGTGAACGCGTAACAAACAGAGACACAGTTACTTTCACATTTATAACATTAGTATAGATTAAGCGATTAGAGCGCCTGTTCGCTCAATAGTTCAAATCTCTGTGCTGTAATTGTGTGGCGTATTCAATAACGAGTATTTGTATTTTATATTGCAGGTTCCCACAGAGACGTCAGCAGGCAGTGGTTTGTACGCTGTCCTGGACTTCCTGGAGCGTCTCTGTGACCGCAGCGAGCACGGGCGCGTGCTGTCTCAAAGCGGCGAAAGCGGCTTACTCAAGTACTTACTGTTGAATCCCGCTGAGCACTTTGCAGAAGTCGTGAAGCAATGCCGCTCTGTAAGTGTTTATCTGCCTTTTCGCCGACAAATCTTTGACAAACGTATCGTTTCGCAACCTATTCATTTGCCGACCCGCTTTTTTCTGTAACTACAAATATTTCAGGATTTTTATAAAACTAACCTAACCTAACCTACAGGATGGTCCTGAAATAAATCCAGAATTATTAACAGCTTCGGAATAAAACGTGGCTTGTCAAATGATATGTTTGTGAAATAAATCATTTGTTAAACGTTGGTTATGAAATGATAGGATTCCTAAAGCGGCGACAGCGTCTTACTCAAGTAAGGAAGGAAGGTTGCTGAAGTCGTGAAACAAGGCCGCTCTGTAAGTACCTATCTTCTTCGCTCTGGTAGTAGCTGAACTCGTTCCACGGAAATATCCGCACAATCGGTTCAATGCCATCGACGGATATATCCGTCATGGTTTACGGCGCAAAATAGAACTGAGTGTCTATGAGGTAAGGTTGGAATTAGCTATGGTTTTTAGCTGCCGTTGGCGTGTGAGTGACATGTCAAGTCACATTATTTAATAATTCTAATTCACAAGTCACATTAACAACAAAAAAAACATGAAATTAATATTGATTACTCATTTAAACCCTACTATAAAGCGCTTTTTCGATTAAAACATGCATTCTATGCCCAGGCTCAATCTATAAATATAATAAATGTGAAAGTAACTCTCTTTCTGTCTGTTTGTTACGCTTTCACGGAAAAACCGCTGAACAGATTTGGATGAAATCAGGTATGAAGATAGTTTGGTATTTTTTATCCCGAAAAATTTTGCGTTGCCTGAGGGAACAGCGATAAACTTCTTCTTCATCAAGTTGCGGGAAACAGATGTTTATTATAAATACGAATATGAATTTGTTTTTGAAATAGCGTTGTAAAGGTTAACGTTATCCCCGCATCAACTATTGTTATATTTTTTTTGTGTTAAAACGTAAGTATTTTTTCAGGTAATTTTAGCCGGAGGTACAATGGAACCAATAAGCGAGTTTGAACGCCTACTAAAAAGCGACAAGTCCAACAAAAAAGTCAACGTCGTGAAGTGCGGCCACGTCGTACCGCCGGAGAATGTTCTAGGCGTTTGCTTGTCTAAGGGACCTTCCAATGTCAATCTCAATTTTTCTTATGAGAATAGGTCTAGCAATGAATTGGTGAGTTTTTTTATAGCGTTGGCTAAGCTTAGATAAATGAGCTAATAAAAGTATTAAAAAAACCCGTATGTCACGAAAATTGTATACTTAACTAACATTATGTATGATCGTGACATACATACATTAAAATCCTTACTAATTTTTGCAGCGTTATATATATTTTTTATGTTATTAATTTTGAACAATACTGCCGTAATATCAAAAAAGGCGACTAACTGCAAAGTATTCTACAAGCATTATAAATTGTATGTAGTTAAAAATAGAGTATAGAATGCTTCAACTACTAAATTGCAGTTAGGTGCTTCCTTTGGTATTGAGGCAGAATATTGCATCTTGTGCAACCATTTTCTGGTTTACCCAAAGGTCAACTGGTAGAGAAAGCCACTACAGGCATTAAGATTCAAATTTATATTTTGGTGCAATAAAGATTAAATAAGACAAGTAAATGCAAAGAATTTGGGACCCATTAGAAAATTAAAATCGTCAAAAGCTCCCTTCTTAATTATCAAATCGAATACTTGTAGTACTTGAAATAAAAAAAGGAAGTGTTTTTTTTTCGCATTAAAGCCGTTGCGGTGCGATGGTACCCGTAATAGAGAAGGACCAATGATTTTTTTAAAACAAAAGGGTTGTTTATCATTTTATGAGCGTTTGAACTTTAAATTAAACGTCCATAATTGGTACATCACCCTATTGTTTTAATTAATGCCTAATACACAAATGAAACTAACTAAACCTTGCCGGGTTAAAATAGTGCTCCATTTCTTCTCGCGGATGTCGTAAGAGGCGACTAAGGGAATAAGGGGTTGATGTAATATTAGACGATAGGCTTTGCAACCTGTCACTAATACAATAGTAAACATCTTAGCCTAATACAAAATGTGGTTATAGAATTATCAACAAGTTTTTTTTTGATTTGTTGGTATTTCTGTAGCTCTGCCTACCCCACTCTGGGAATGAAGGCGTGATGTTATGTATGTATGTAAACCTTTTAGTTGAAGGAAGTAAGCAGCGTCTTACGTAACATCTGCAGCATAGTGCCGGGCGGAGTAGTGTGTTTTCTGCCGTCTTATTCCTACGAGCGGACAATCTACGAACATTTGATATCCACCAAAGTGATTGAAACTATCTGTAAGAAAAAATCTCTATTCCGCGAACCGAAGTCTTCGGCTGAAGTTGATCAGGTAAAGAAAGTAGTCATTTTTATACGTAGTAAGTAATTTATACTTATAGACCTTAGTCGCCGAAAGGGTTTTATGGCCTTTATGAGACCTTTTTATATATGTTTAAAAATGCCGCAGACTTAGAAATTTTAAATAAGCTTGTTCTCTAGGTTTTGAACAAGTTTGCTGCCGCTATAAAAAACAAAGAAGGAAGCCAGAATGGTGCGCTATTGTTAAGTGTTGTTGGTGGCAAACTTAGCGAAGGACTAAACTTTAGGTAAGAATAAATAAAATAGGTACCAGTACTAGTACTTTAGTGGTGGTAGGACCCTGTGCTGGGTCCGTCCGGATCGCTACCACCATCTTATCCATTAACCCGCCAAGCACCAGTGTTCGCATTGTTGTGTTCCGGTGTGGGGATAAGACAACCGGTGAAATTACTATGTAGCATAGAGGCATCCCATCTTAGTCCTCAGGGTTGGCAACGCATTTGAGGTCTTAGGATTATAGTCTAGAGAATTCAAAAGTCTATCGGTCTCAGATTCCACTTCCCATCAGGTCGCCTGAGAGCTCGTGTGCCTTCTCCTTAACATAAAAAATAAATAAATATATACACTTCATTAACCACCCGCCAAGCAACAGTGTTCGCATTGTGTTCCGGTGTGGGGATAAGACAACCGGTGAAATTACTTGCATAGTCATTCCATCCTAGTCCTCAGGGTTGGCAACGCATTTGAGCTCTTAGGATCATAGTCTTGAGAATTAAAATGTCTATGGGTCTCAGATTCCACTTACCATCAGGTGGCTTGGGCGCTCGTGTGCCTTCTCCTTAACATAAAAAAAACACTTCTAGTTATTTCTCGCGACTCCGTCCGCGTAGAAGTCATTTATCGCTATTCCCTCAGCAAACGTCAAAATTTTCGGGATAAAATTACCGCATGTACTTCCTCGGGACTCAAACTATCTCCATACCAAATTTCATCTAAATCGGATCAGTAGATCCAGAGATTACCCCCTACAACCTCGCAAACTCACAAACTTCATCTCTTTATAATATTAGCATAGATTAGGTGTTTTGAACACGACACGTGTGGGCCGTGCCTCCGACTCGTTTCATAATATGATCACGCGAGTGTTTTAAAGCCTAAATATGTATATGTAGTTGCATACATTATTTAATACTTATAATGTGTACATTATGCATCGGTGCGGTTGCGGCATATGACGTCATTAACGTCAGGTGCATGACGTTGCAGACGGACTTGGCGGTCAAAAGGTTAATAATTTACTTTATTTATGACTGTAGGTTTTAAAATGTCAGTCTCCAGAGTTGGCAACACATTTGCAATCTCAAGATATCTCAGAGCTCACTTACCATCAGGTTTCGAATTCAAATCGATGACAAAATTGGCCCTTACTTAACTTTTAATTCCAGTGATGACTTAGGCCGCTGTATAATAGTAGTCGGAATGCCGTACCCAAACGTGAAATCTCCAGAGCTTCAAGAAAAGATGAACTATCTCAACAGGACTTCAGGCAGTGGTTCAGGGAGCGTGTACTACGAGAATTTGTGCATGAAAGCTGTTAATCAATGCATTGGGAGAGCCGTGAGACACGCTAATGACTATGCCTGTGTAATGTTAGTGGACGATCGGTACAGTAGGCCGCAGACCATGGCTGCTTTGCCGTCTTTTGTTCAGGCAAGTTAATAATCCCCGGGTAATATTCTAGTCGATAAAACTTAATCGTTTTTGTCTTTATTTTTGATATCTAAGGGATAGGGTTGTTGTTGGTATTTCTGTAGCTCTGCCTACTCCACTCTGGGAATGAAGGCGTGATGTTATGTATTATAAGGGCTTGTAGTACTGTTAGGCGATGGGCTTGCAACCTGTCACTAATATACTGGTAAACATTTTAGCCTACTTGTGCAAAATGTGGTTACAGAATTATCAACGAAGTCTTTATAGAGTTCTTTGTATTTCTGTAGCTCTGCCTACCCCACTCTGGGAATGAAGGCGTGATGTTATGTATGTATGTAAATTTTAAGGCTTCGTCAATCAGCCGACTCGAAAACGCCACGCGCGGCATGTTCTTAGCGCAAGCGTCGAGCGGAAATCTCACTGCAGGAAAACGTCGCGTCGCGTTAGAACGCAGCGTGCCGCGATCGACTCGGCGTTTTCATAGCGTGTTCTGTCTCTCGCAATCTCGATCCATGTTAACTAACACATTTTTGTAGTTTTTATGACCCAAATCGTAAAGAACTGGATGTTCTCTAATTTATCAATTAGGTTTTTTTTTCTACATCGTATGATAATCGAGGTCTTGGGGCCCGTTTATCAAACGCTTGTAACTTGTATTTTAAGCGGAAATCTCTTTCCAACAATTTGTATTAAAAAGAGACTTCCACGTAAATTACAAGTTACACGGGTTTGATAAACGGGCCCAGGACCTCGATCATCAAACGCGTGTAACTTGTATCTTGTGGGCTGTGTGCTCGGTTGCTATCTGCATGCCAGAAAAACAAATGGCCTTCAGATCTGACGTTGAGTACCTACTTGTATAGATTATAAAACATACTTCAATAAGTTTATTGCGGTTTCTTTTTTCTTTTCAGAAATCTTTGATGTCTAACTGCACGTTTGGTCCAACTATTGGAAACATGGCAAAATTCTTTTCAAGGCATAGAAATAAGTCTTAATGGAAACTGTTTTTATTTAATTTTCTTATATTGTAATAAATAAATATATTATTATTTACAAATTAGTTTGTATACCCTTTACATTAATAATTTACTCTACGAATGCTATTGAAAAATAAAAACTTTAAAACAGCTTAAGTGCGAGTTGGACCTCAAATGGAAAGTACGGAACCCTTATACGAACTCTTTGTTGTCCGTCTGTCTGTCTGTAAAGACCCTTTTCTCAGGTATCAAGTTGAAATTAACATCAAATACGGCCACAGCGGCGGCTTCTGCGGTCCATTGAAGCTGTTAAAAATCCAGCTTATAAGTCAACGCAATCCAAATATACGGCCATTTGAGCCTTGTTTTCTAACACTTCGCAGGGGAATCAAAACCGATAGGGTACTTCCCATAGACGTAGAATCATGAAATTTGCCAAGGAGGGTCTTACAGCACAAGTAAAGGAACAAAATCCGGAAATCGTTTGTTATTCCATCACAATCACTAATCGCTATGCCGATGTATGGAGACCACAGTTCGGTCACGCAGTCGGAAGGGGGGGCACGCAATTCTAGCGAAAATCCCAAGTCCCAAACTAAGGTAATGGCGGGGGTACGGTCCTTGTAGAGTTTCTTGTAAGAACCTACACCAGGGTAATAAACATGGATAACGCTTCCGTCACTCTGGCACTTGCATACCGGTCAAAAAGTGACAGATGTGTTATCCACGTTTATCCACATCGATAAACAAGACCATGTTAGGCCCCCTGGCACTACATGTTGTCGTTTATACACGGTGGGAACGAGTAACCCACCAAATTTTAACCATCGATTCTAGAGTCTATTTGGAGTATATAATGTGGTGTATGAAGACCAATAAAGCATAATTTCCGAGTTTTTTTTTTAAATCAATCCCATAGTTAATTTAATTTGAACTTTGTCACCTATACCTAAATCATTATTTACTAAGAAATTGATTACATTAATTCATGTTGTACGTAGATGATATTGCTACTTGAATCTTTGTAGTAAAACATGCTTTAGATTAAGGTGACAGAATTCTAATTAAATTAAATAAGGAATTGTTTTTCAAATTACGCTTTATTGGACTTCATGTTATACCACATTATATGCTCCAATTAGGCTCTAGAATCGATGGTTAAAATTTGGCGGGTTACTCGTTCCCACCCTGTATAGAAATCGGCGAAAGCCCGCCGTGTTTTCAACCCGTTCCGCGCCCGTGTTCTGTCTTGCGCTAACCCAAGTCACACCCGTCCGTTTCATTCAAATTCAATCAGACAAAGCTTGTGGCAATAATTTCCCACACGGCCCTTCGAAGTAGTAGTGACACTTGGGCGAAAGGGGCGTAGGTTCTAAGTTGAACTCAGCCACTATAGCGCCTCGTGCCATAGCTTGCGGAGCGAACATAGCCGCCGGGTACACTACGGACGACGTCCCGACCACCAGGCAGACGTCGCAGACGGCTATTGCTGCTTCTATAAAGAAATACATATATTTAACGGATTCAAGCTTTAATTCAAGCTCCTCGAAAATCCTAGACAGCAAAGCCAGAATGCTATGCGAATAAATCTCAATCTTACTTCATCACTTTGTGTGTAGATAGCAAAATTAACAGATTGATTGATTGAATAAAGGAATAAGGGCTTGTTGTACTGTTAGGCGATGGGCTTGCCTGTCACTAATACACTAGTAAACTTTTTGGCCTGATTGTGCAAAATGTGGTTACATAATTATAAACAAGTATTTTTAACCCTTTGCACGCCAAGAACACCTAAAGGCGTCGTGTACTGTCGTGCCTACCACGCCATCGACGCTTATAGTTGTCACAAATATTATTATAGTGACAAATAGACCCGAGTATTTGTGAAGTAAGGTTGAAATTACTGTGGTGTGCAGCTGTCATTGGTGTGTGAGGACGACTTTTGTATCAAGTCAATGGCGGCGAAAAGGTTAAGTTGTTGGTATTTCTGTAGCACTGCCTACAGAAAGAACTGCACTCTGGGAATGAAGGCGTGATATTGTGTATGTATGGTGATCTAATAACGCCCATCTAATATTGCATCTTAAGACTGTACAGTCGACCTTGAACCTTATTACAAAGCAATAAGGTAAAAAATTTGATACATCTTTGTGTAGTCGATGTACAATACATAGGTACTTAAATATCTAGAAAACACCGTAACTGGTCAGTACCAGTTACGGTGTTTTCTGTGTGTGGTGTGTTTTTAGTGCCAGTGCACTAGAGTGGTGGTAGGACCCTGTGCAGGGTCCGTCCGGATTGCTACCACCATCTAATCCATTAACCTACCGCCAAGCAGCAATGTCCGCATTGTTGTGTTCCGGTATGGGGATAAGACAACTGGTGAAATACTAGCATTCCATCTTAGTCCTCAGGGTTGGCAATTTGAGGTTAAGTTCTATGGGACTCCGATTCCACTTACAATAAGGTGGCCCAAGTGCTCGTTTGCCTTCATCTTGCCATAAAAAAAAACTATTGATAACTAGCTACCCGCCAGCGGTTTCGCCCCGCTGCAAATATTGACTTTACCGTTTGATTTTTCTTTTTTTTTTCTTTTTAAGAACCTTTTCCTGACGTTAACGAACACAACAAAAAAAGAATTAGCGAAATCGGTTCAGCTGCTCTCGAGATTTGCGCTTAGCAACAAATTCAGCGATTACTTTTTACTATTGATGATAGTAATAATTATTTACCAGCCCTTTCAAGTACAGCTGGGTCCAAGTTTTCTCCGAACCACACAATATGTGGCCGTAATAACCCCCCACAACCGGCTTTCTTGCAGTGCGGTAAATCTTTCACGGGAATATTCGAGCCCACTAGGTCCACATCTGGCGCACCGCGGTTTCTTAAGGCCTGTAAAATAGCAAAATCCATTCATACTTAGGGTTCGTTTTCGTACCAGAAAGGTGAGGAACCTCGAGTGAATATGTAACTGTCTCTAAAAGCTCAGTTTTATTGGGATATATCTCACATGCTTGTAGCGTTGCATTGAGTCGTTGCTATAGCTCCCGATTCAATAACGTGAATACCAACTCGTCAATGTATTGTTACTAGCATGCGGGCTAACGACAAATGAAACTGAGCCTTAAGTCTGTCACAGCAGCAACATACTTACAGTTAGTTGAATAAGTTAAGTATATTTACACCAATATTTCTAACTGGCATAGTTTTTTAGATATACAACAAGTAGGTACCTATAATATTTAATATTATTGCGTAAAAAATGTAAAATATCTAGTTTGACTTCACCAAATTTACATATTATTATTATTGTTATTTATTTATTTACTAACCAAAAAAATTACACATTGTTCTTAAAAAATAGTCTGCAAAACTGTCACAACAGTTTGACTGCAGCAGTGTTTGTTTGTTATGTAGGTAAGAAACCCTCAGTCATTACTTAATGTACCAGTTAGGCCTTGTACAAGAAGGTATACTTCGTTTTTTTAAGTTGAGAATAAGTGCCTGTATTTTACACCCGTTTCACCCTTTAATGAAGCCAAATTAGAAATTAAAAACAATATTGTCTCTACTTTAAGTAATAACAAGAATTAGAATATTTGCACAATATATCTAAGGGCTGGGATTCTACATGGTAATAACAATATCGTACTTGACGTGTTTCCGTATTGTGAACGTTTTGATAACTCTTAAGGTAACAACGGCAATGTTCGACACTTTTAGCTGACATGCACCAATAATCGACAGAAGCTTTTAATTCTAAGATCATAGGGTTATAAATTGATTGTTGCAAAACAAATGAATAACTCTTATCTTCTTTGAGTAAGAATCAATGTCGAACATTGGTCCTTTGTCGACTACTAGTGCCTTAACCTTATGTCATTTTCAATAATGGCGACTGTGACATAAGCGATTCTAAAACACGTCAAACGCGATATCGTTTTAACCATGTAGAATTGAGGCCCAGTATTGGCTACGTTATGAAAGGAAACATGTGCGAATTGGACCGTTTATTATTCTTTAAAATAAGTAGTCTAAAATAACGAAGTAGTGTTAATTACCTCACAAATTGGACTGTCTGTATTTTCTACAACTTCTTTGCACTTGGTGCAGCGTGTTTTAAACAGGTTACCATGCAGCTCAAGAATGTTCTTAGTTCCTGCTCTAACATGCAATCCATCTACATTCTGTGTAATCACTGTGATTTTCTTCTTTAAGCCAGACACTTTTTCGTAGTTTGCAATTGCTTCATGTGCCTGAAATTATATGACAACAACTCAATAAAATAAGATATAGTGAAAAATTTGCTACAGGCTACAGCGTAGCACTCGGCATCAACCAGTGGTAAATCTGTTAAACGGCCCAACCAAATTTTATCAAACCTCACTAAGAACCACCATAGTGTTCTATGTAAAACTGAATTGAAATTTGTTACTGTGGTTGGGAGTTGCTATGCCACAGTAAGGTATGCAAACACACATATGTTAAACTTATAACTAGGGTTCGGAAAATCGGGAGCTAATATACCTAAACTTCGGGCTCAGTACCTACATCGCGTAGATGTTGACTAATATGGAAGCGGACTCAGTTTAATTTTACTAACAAATTTTCCGGGATTTCCCGGAACATCGGAAATTAGAATAATAGCCATACCAATGTATGAAAGTATTTAAATAGGCTCATTTTATATATGCTGTGATCAAAATTTTATGTAATTCATGTGATTTTCATTTAACTGACAGTACAGTATTAGCAGACATCAAACGAAAGTTGTATTGTTACTTTTCGTAAAAGTAATGGTATAAAGGGACGTATCTTCGTTAAACCAGTAAATCAAAACAAAATGTACATTGTACATTACATGCTATGCAAAAGTAAACAGGTAATCAACAAACCGCGGCACACGTGGTATATTTTTGTATTTCCGTCATTGTTTGATGTTTAGCAGGTAAATAAAAAAGGACAGCAAGACTGCAATTGCCTGACATCGGAATCTATTGTTTTAAGATAAGAACTTTTTGAAGGGGTGGGATACAGATAAGAATGTCGCTTAGTGATCTAGGGAAGTTTATGATTAATTCGTTGCTGTGTTTGACATGCTTCGGGTGTCAAATGTGTGCTCTGTTTTTACGTATTCTCAACGGTTACGAAACTAGTATTGTATCGGTTAGTAATTTTCTGCTTACACTTTTTGATTTTGATTGAAATGGCAGATTCCACGCAGAGTGAAGACATCGCTCAATCATGGATACGAGATTACCCAGAAATGTTATACGACGCGGCAAGTGGAACAATAACATGTACAAAATGTGAAGTCAGTTTAAAGGCTAAGAAGAGCAATTTTACTCGGCATTTAAACTCAAAGACGCATCGAGGTATTAAAGTTGACTCGCCGGCTGATTTTTACTATGACCTGACATATTTTTTAATCATGTGCAACATACCATGGATACAGGTCGAGAATCCTGTGTTTAGAACTTTTTTCGATAAATATATTTGCAAGTGTTACCATAAAAACCGAACGCTTCCGAGCGAGAGCACATTAAGAAAGAATTTGGATAAAGTGTTTGAATCCCAACTACGGCCCATTAAAAATTAAGTCAAATCTAGAAATAGACTTACTATGGCTAATCTTGAAAAAATAATTATAATTTACTATAATTTGAAGCAAGCTTCACATATGTCAAATACATTGAATGTTACAGATTCCTCATATCTTGAACCCACCCCTGGCCCTAGTAATAGTAGTAATTAGGTCGCACTTAAACTGTTTTTCGATTCTTTACAACTCCTCTGATATTATCGGGCTCAAGCAAATTAAAGTCTATTTTGTGACCTTTTGTTAATGTAAAAAGTCTATTTTGTTAATGTAAAATTTAGCCAAATGATAGTGCTTAAGAGTGTTAAAAATAAGGCTGGTACCGCGACCATAGTAAATTGTAAATTATTTTATTAGCATTCACACTAAACTTGTATTCGAATGAATACAGATATGCGAAATTTACGATGTTGGCAGTACTGACACAAATTTCAATATTTGTTGATGTTATTAAAAAATTAAAGTTGTTTTATTTTCAGTGAATACATGTTATTAAAAAAAATGATTTGATTTTTCCACCACCCATATAACCGATGTATAAATGTACGTATGTAGTATATGTTAGTAAAAACGATTTATTCGCATATACTACGGTTACTTTATGCATTAAGCAATACAAAAGAACTGGTGATCCGTTTAAGTGGATAAAGGGCATCGTGTTTTCGTAAGAAATAATTAGTGAAGTGAAGAAACAACTATACCATAATTCTTTTCACAAAAGAATATCTAATATATCCTAAGACGGTTTTCCTGTATCTCCTATACTTCAGGATTTCCATAATATACTGAAAACCACTCAAAAATACCCTGTTTAAAAAAACACGTTAAAAATATTGTTTGTTTGATATTATATTATCAATATTATCATCTTAACACAATACCTATAATTATTTAAGCCCTTATAATATAACGGATTAACACGTGCCTTTTTGATACATTTTGTATGTCGTTAAAACATCTTGTATGTTGAGGAAATTCGCTAAAAAGGCATAACCCAATGACAATTGATACATATAAACTATTTTCTGATGTTGCATACAATCCCGGAAACCCGGAATTTCAATAATAAAAAATATTATTTTTGAGAAGCCGACTCCATACTTTCTTAGCTTTTTCCGGAATTTTGTTAGTTGTAGGTATAATAGCTCCCGATTTTCCGAACCCTACTTATAACACCCCATATTTGCATTATAAATTGGTAATAAATTGCAGAACATTAATAATTTGAGTACATTACTTACCCCAACGAAAATGTTGAGTGCTCTAGTGCATTGTCATAGTATACTTCAAACTAAACACAATGACACAACAATTAAGTTATTGACATTTACAACAATAACAATACAAGCTGACTAAACATAAACCATAACTGAATTATAGGCTGCTTGCTCATTAGTTTGGGGTCAGGGAGAAAAGGAAGTAAAAGAATTGGGTGCTTTATCTTGTTCTACTACTACTATGAGTTAGAGCGAAATTATTTCATAGATGTATAACAACCATAAAACAACTTAAGTGGAAACAGACAAGTCGCATGCTATGAATTTGAATGGACAAGAATCCTCACAGGTTAGTATCTAAGAGCAAACAAATGAAACAGTAGAAGACAAACAATAAAATGGGAGACTAACAAAGTATACTAAGTGCCACAGAAAAGCCAGTAAGAGGTTTCAATGTCTTTCCTTATCTACAGTGAGTTTTTATCACCATCTATAGCAGTTATAATTATATCTATAGCAATCAACAATAATTAACCTTTGAGCACCAAAGCTGGCAAATCACGTCATTGGCAATTCATAGCACTGACGCCAAACGTCAAAAATTGCCATCAATCTTCATTGATCAAATACATAGTGGCATATGAGACACGTTGTATTACTTCACTCCTTGGCTTTCAAAGGGTTAATGGGACGTTTTTGAAACAAAAGTACATAGTTAAGGGCTTTAATTAAAACAAAACTAAATTGATTCCTTTATTTTATGAAAGTTACCCATATAGTTTGTATGACTAACTTTCTTTACACAAAGGAAGCAATCGTGGTTTTTTTTACCTTAATAACAATAGTTATATTACCACATTTTTTATATTACCTGGTTAGGTTTTGCTTTCGCTGCAACCTCTCTCCTATAATGATAAAACTCCCAAACAAGAGATGGGTTTGTCGCAAATGCTTCTGGAGTCGCTAAAGAAGCAGCCTTGTATTTCCTCCACATGCCTCCTGCACCACGGAAAGTTGGAATACCGGACTCCGCACTGACACCAGCTCCAGAACAGATGACAATATTCTTTGCCGGCTCTAAAGCCTTCTTTAACTTCGCCATGTTGTTTGAAATCATCTCTGTGGGTCACGACATAATAGTCTCCTATTTAATATGGAAAAAACACTTGTGCTCATAACACTAAAACGCGATAGCTTGCTGTCACAAAGAGTAACACATACTTTACATACAAATTAAAGATAAATGCAACCTAATACCTTCCATAAATATTTATACACCTTGATTATTTATTTATTATAATAATATATTGTTCGGTCAAGGAAAGCTTCTTCTTTTTTTATTAATGGCGGTCCACCGCAATATTCCGCAGTGATTTCTTCAATGTCAAGTGAGTAGAGTAAAACAGTAAACAGAATAAAATAAATTAAAAGCAAAAGCCGGACATTTTTCAATATCTTCACCACAATCAGCTGTTTTCCAACTAACAGCACAGCAGCAGTGACACTACTTACAGCTGTCACATTGACATAATAATGTCATGTCATGTACGTTCAAAAAGCATTGTTAATATTGCAGCCACGCCATAGAACATTATCATCCTATCGGGCTTCGGTGAAAATTGAGCATATATATGTTTGCGACATTATCGCGACATGACATGAGTGGTCAAAAACTTCGCTGTCATACATTCAGGCCAAGACCTACCTACTTTGCAGCGCTGTCACTAAACGGAACTTACCGCCCTAACGGTCCTTGACTCTTAGCGATAGTGCGCACAGTCTCTCCGAGTGTAAAGCCGGATCTACATGTTTCGTGTTTGCCACAAACACTGCAAGATGCGACTATACGTTAGAGTGAGATGGAAATACATCGTGCTCACTCTAACATACAGTTGCGTCCTGCAGTGTTTACTTGCGGCAAACACCAAACAAGTATGTGGATCTAGCTTAAGATCTACCGCAACTGTATTCCACCTTATACAGACCGAGGAAAGGAAAGGAAAGGAATGTCCCTAGGTGTTCTAACATGCCCAACTGACCTTTTATAATACGAGGCAAGAACGCGAGTCTGTTTTGCAGTCTAACTGGTGAAACAAACTTGAGAACATTTTGCTAGTTTCAAAACGTAGGATGGACCTCCCATTTTTATTTATGTTGTATGAAAACGACACGTATTGAGAAAACTATATTAAAATTCACACATATTTGTACTTATTATGTACTCGTATATGAACAAACATACCTGATTTCGCTGCTTTGCAGGCCATAGAAAACCCGGTGAACGGTAAAATAGTTAACCAAATAAAAAAAGCTTTCATTCGGATCAAGAGTAAATTCAGTAGGTACATTCCGCTAGTTGTGTACTTTTCTTATTCCACTTTGGTACATGGAGGTGATATAGAAGACCGGACCGCATGTACAGTTGCCATTTATATATATAAGGGTATACAGGGTGCTCAAAAGGCTCAGGGTGTAAAAAAAAAAAACTGAATACACGAATACGATCTACCGCTTTAAATAATAGTCTTGAGTATATAGGTATACCCAGTCTGCTTCACTTCTGTAACTTATAATGTATCTAAGCGAGATTAGCGAGAAAAAGTCAATGAGAAATTGAACCCGTAGCCAGGCGCGGCTCACTCCACGATTTACGTTCATCGCTACAAGTACATGCCGGTCACCCGGATTCCGGGTACTATTCAGTGGCTGCCACGCTGCGCATCCGATCGCACACGCACGCTACTTCGCGCGCACAGGCTTACATAATCACTACATAGTATAAAACAAAGTCGCTTTTTCTGTCCCTATATCCCTATGTATGCTTAAATCTTTAAAACTACGTAACGGATTTTGATGTTGTTTTTTTTAATAGATAGAGTGATTAAAGAGGAAGGTGTATAATGTATAATACTTTAATCCGGAGCGAAGCGAGGGCGGGTCGCTAGTTCGTAATATATCGCAAGTGAACGTACCGCATTCATTTGTTTGTGTGATGCACTGTTTCTGTTGAAATGTATAAAAAGACACTTAAAAGGTCGTATTAAGGCAACACATTATTAATTTATTTTTAGTCGTTGACAGCCCTCACCATCGGTGACGCGGCGAGTGATCCAATTCATATTCCCCGTTCGTTCACAGCCTTAACGTTCCGTTTGGCTTGCGCTGGAGTCGACGATGTCAGAGGGCCATGAATCATAATGGTTTGGCTAAGAAAAAACCGGCTTTTGTAAAGATCAAAAGAGTGCCTTCTGTGCTTGTATCTTTTCTGTGCCGTAGCTCCTGTCGGAACCGACCCAGGCACTATTACATTATTATAATTTCTCATAGTTATTATGGATTCACAATAAGACCGTCAGTGTAAAAATAAAAATGTAAATAACAATAATCACAGCTCAAAATTAATCATCGCTTCCAAATCCACCAAGACGTTCCTGACTACTAAAATGACGCAATTGTTGCTATCTAATTAAAAATAAGTTAGTAAATTGACGATGATAGCCTGAAACTACCAAACTACGTAAAATTAAGTGGTGGGGAGCGGACGTGAATTAAAAACTTACTGCGTACTATACAAATGTAAACAACACTAGACAACGCCATCTATCGCTGTACCTATAGTATAAACGGTTCATACACACTCTTAAAAACAAAAGTTGTCTTTCCTGTGGTCAATAGTTAAAAGCTTGTGTGCATATAAGTTATGTTTTTATATGATAGGTCTGAAGCAGTCCTGACGCCGTTTATGCGGGAATCGGCTTAGCCAGAGAATTAGGTCTTAAAAACGTTAACTTTCGGTGTGTCCACAGGAAAGACGGTAACCTAAATCTGTGTATGACCCAAACAGACTCAACATATGTCACACTATGTTTCTTACGTACTTATATGTGTAGATGTAGTAACTACAGCTGTTGCATTATATTCTAACAAAGCTTCATATATTTCTGTTAAACACCATCATTAACAAGATAAAAGCGATAAAAACGTCGAACAACGGATAAATAAAGCCTTCACAGATAAGCGTGCGTCCAAACTTTAAGGGCTTTACGGTTGCGGTATCTCATAATATAATAAACACCTGTATGCTTTGTGAACGAGCCATTGACGTCAGCATTAACATTTAGTTCTAACACACAATATGTCGTAACCCCAATCCATTGAAAACCGACCATGTGGCAACCTTCACAGAGTCCGAATTGGGCTTGATGGTTCATAGAGTTGTGCTGTCTTGTGATGGTTGCTTCCTCGAAGGGTTGCACATGCGCAATAAAGGACGACGCCACAGATTGACAGAACGCGGTATTCTCTCCCAGAAGACGGTCGCGATCCAAGTTGCTCTCGAACTTGCCACAACGCGGGAACATCTCACCGGTAAGTAATTTGAAATGTATTATTATTGTTTACGGTTGAGTGTTGTTTTTATTGATTTCAACGATGGAAAGTTTTATACTGGTTTTCGCTGTGAATTACGAGGCGTGTACGAATATAATTTGTTTTTATGTTGAACTAAATGGTGTTTTGGAATTTATGCTTAAAACTCGTTCAGTGCCGCGATTTGGATTCCTATCAACTTTCGAGTCAATATCAAGTTCTTGAACTGGTTGTACAGAAGTAGCTACGCAACCGAAAAGCTCAAAATGATCTGAACTCAACTCTATTGTCAAGAGGATAACTCGATTCTTAATAATTTTGAGCATGTTATTCGGCTTAGTTACTTTGGATGCTGACTGTATCTGTGAAAAAAATAATTATCACTTTACGGCACGCTTAGACAAGTGACCATACCGTGCTTCCGACTTTACCGTTAATTTGCGTACATCAAAAGCGTTTCGATTCAACAAATGGTAATAAAATAACATTTTAAATTAGTAATACCATACAAAAAAAGAACGGCATCATATTTCAAATTTTATTACTCTTTGCCGCAAATGAGTTTAGTGTTAAAATACAAAACCGTAAAGAACAACTTTTCGAATTTATACTTGTGACTGAATTAGATTTACTGAAATAAATATTGGGACGAAAATAGACGTTGACTGGCATTCGTGAAATACGAATGAAGATGAATTCCTCTTTTAGTCGTTTTCGACGCTTTTAACGACGCGAGCGACGCCCACTCCTGTACGGACCCATTATCTCAAATGGCGCAGCATTTTTTTCTACAAGTACATGATTTTCCGAGTATCTAAATAACTTTGAAAAATAATCAGTGTTTTTAATTTAAAGGATCCCTGTGTAAGGTACTTCTCTCAATTTTAATACTCGTGTCCACCGGTCGAATTTAATTTTAACTACGGTTAGCGCTACGGCGGCGCTACGCTACCTCGCCGTGCTACGACGTAGCGCTCTGCATTTTAAAGAAATACTCGTAGCTGCGACGGTTTTCTTTTATTAATGTAGAAGTTTGTTAATTATATTACTTTAGCATACTAAATTCCTGTTAAGTTATACAGGGTGACTTCAAATTGGTAATACAAAACACTTGATTGTGGCTTAGTTAATGCCACACAGTATAATACATTAACCCCTTTGTTAAAATTAACTGTATTTAATTAATGCTAATTTTCGAACAAAACAAATAATTAAAGTCCCAAAGTGTGGTTACACTACATTTAAAATACAATCTTATTTTCTTTGATAAGTGACAATTACTAATCAAAACACGTTTTCTCTGATACATCGGATAACCAAAGAGGAAAGTGTTCATTCGAAATTCTTTAAACTTCTTTGTTAATTATTATGGTAGGATAACCATGTTAAGCCAACAAAAATGGGATAATTTAAAAATTAAAAAAAAATACTTCTGATTATTTTAAAAGTATGAGACTTAATTGAGGGGCTAAGTTTAGGGGAAATGTGTGTAAAACATTGATTTTGTGTTACCAATTAGAAGTCACCCTGTATATTACTATGCGTAAATAATATAACTAGGGCCCCTTTGTTTCATTAACAAGGCTTTATTATACGTCAATTTGAATTCATCGAGTGGCCTAAATATCTTAATTTATGGTTTCGAGAATGATTGCTAAAAGTGCCGCGTCGCTGCGTCGTCCGCGCTATAACTAATTCCAATGTGTTTTTTGGTAATTGCAGTTATTCTAAGAGACATTTTATAGAAATTACTAGAGCCGTGAAGCCGTGAAGTATACGTGACTGTTGTGTAATGACATGTATTATAACACTAGTATTATAATAACGAAAGATAATATATTTAATTTTGAGATGTGTTCAGGAATCGCTGGTTATGACTTGTGCATGTCCACCAGTGATACCGGTATACCGGTATGAAGGTAGGCCAATAACACATTAGTTTAATTTAAACTAATTAAAATGATATATTTAACTATATAACATTTTCACTGAATTTAAATTGTAAAGAAAATTAAAACCTCGTTAGATCTCCAAAATAGCACGTTTAAATTGGTTTGTTTAAAGCTTGACAACTAACTAATACTTACTGGTTTAGTTATACCTACAACTTGAAGTCATAACAACATGCAGTTACCTCCGCAGTATCCGCAGTCCTGAAATTCAAAGTCTTCTGTACTTACTAAGGACTCTGAATTTCAGGTTGAGGTTAGGACTTTCAAACTGTTTCAAGGGAAGTTTCCCCGGTATCTGGAAAGTTTCATACTGATATTATTTTAGTAAATGAGCATAAGGTAACATTTAAAATTAAAAAAACCGAGCAAGATTAGGACCATGCTCAGTGTAGGGCTCCGAAGCCGTTAACTACTACAAATATAAAAATCAACAAGTAATAACTAATTTTCTATTTAAAGTCAATTGGTGCCGTATTAGATGATTTTAGTAGGTTTAAACACTTTAATCGCCTGTATCTCAAGAAGCAATGATGTCTACTTAGTAGTGATAGTTTTTCTTTAAAATTCTGTTTAATAAGGTGTTTTAGGTGTTTAATTTGGTGTTTAACTTGTTAGCTTTTTATCAAACCGTAAATGAGCAATGTGTTTACGACAAGGATCGTTACCGGTATTCTGACTACCGGTTTTAAATGAGGTATAACCGGTTATACTTGTATTTCGCTATTTATATCGCTAAAGCTCTGATTAGCGGTATAATGAATACCGGTATTCAAGTATATTATCGGTTTAGCCAATTGAGAACAATACCTCTTTTTGATACTTTACCCCTAAAAACCATAACCAGTAAACCTGTCAGTGTCAATATACTCGTTTATTTGTTTCTGTAAATGCTTTTGGCGTTATTTCAAAAAATCTCAGACACGCCTTAGACATGTCTGAAATTACAATTTATTACAGTCCAATTGACATCTTACTTATCAGGTGCAATGAATAGCGGTATTGAATACAGGTATTTAATGCTGTAAATAGTGTATACATAGCGATAAAAACAAAAGCGGAATGACAATAATACCTCTAATTCAAATATAGGTATTACTTTTTTAGCGGTAACAATTTGTCATTTTAAATACAGGTATTGAATAAAACCGGTTTTACAATCCCTGGTTTACGAGAGCAGGGCCTCTATTCAACTGCGTTATAACGATATCGTTTTTGACCTGTTTCCGTATTGTCAACGTTTTGATAACTCTTATGTCATTTACAATAATGGCGACTGTGACATAAACGATTCTTAAACGTGTCAAACACGATATCGTTTTAACGCACCTGAATAGAGGCCCAGAGCTGGGATTCTACACAGTAATAACGATATCGTCTTTGACCCGTTTCCTTATTGTCAACGGTTTGATAATTCTTATATCATTACAATAATGGCGACTGTGACATAAACGATCCTAAAACACGTCAAACGCAATATCGTTATAACGATGCAGAATAGAAGCCCTGGATGGGTGAAAAAAATAACAAAGATTCAGACTCTTAAAACAATATACCATGTTTTACTTAAAAACAGAGAATGGTAAAACAAGTTTGATTTGTTAAAATATTAAAAGTTGCATCTAAAGTATGTTTTATAAAAGCACAGTTTGCACTCTGAGCAGCATTACTCATTGCCATCTCTGCTTACTCGCGTCTCTGATGTGAACTAACGAACTAACCTTAATTAACCCTTAAGGGGTCGAGGCTTTAGTTTTTTTTTTATACCACTTTAAAATGCGACAAAACTTTACTTCACTCTGTATAATAGAAATATAAAACTCTCTTGTAGACTCACAGCCGGTTCCTATATTTAAACCGCGGATAGATTAGGTTACCTCGAGTCAAAATTAAAACAGAAATTTCTTTGTTTATTAGTTTCACAAAATTAAATATCGACAAGTTTATCGACATCGATAAAAAGCAATTTTTAATTATCACCATAACTAATAGCCAAGTTTGAATACCTTTTAACAAAGTGCAAACCTCTTTTAGTTATACTTATCGCAACTATAAACAACCGGTATCTGACATTGACTCTGGACTCGAGTCACTTTAACAACCATTGAAATTACATTTAATAACAATTCATTCAACAATATTCTTTAGCATTCTGACGAATTGAGAACCTTTTTTGTTTTTCAAGTCGGTTAAAAATACCTCACAAGAAAAAAGATCGTTTATCATCATGGAACGCTGATCATTCTGATATAGAAGATAAAGTTACGGCTTAAATTTGCAAGAAAATTTAAAAGCCATATGTCACTAAAAATGCTATCGATATGTAATGTAATGAATCACTAGCACCGGTACATTTTTGGCGTTTGATTATTATACATAAGGCTATACTGAAATTTTCCTTAGATGATTAGAATGACAGATGAAAAACTGACCTTTCTACTATAACAGTGCCTTAACCTTCAAATCTTAATCTTATGATCTACGAGATTGAGTGTTCGAGCAATCTGCTTTTTAGATTAGATTTTATATTACTAGTTGTGACCCACAACTCAGTCTGGGTAAAAGCCGTTTATCGTTAATCCCCCAGGAACCGTCTAATTTTTAGGAATAGTAGAGATAAAAGTAAACTATGTCCTATTTCAGACTATAATCTATCTATGTGCCATTTCATCTAGATCTGTTTATCAGTTCTGCCGTGATTGACTAACAAACATCCATCCATCCAAACTTGCGCATGTATGAATTATAATTATAATGATCTATTATTGATCGCGAGCGCAATCAAAAATCATTTTCCAATACTCTATACTTCATCATGAAGTTTGAGCGAAATAATATTCGGTAAACTTTCAAATTCAATTTATTTCTAGTTAAAGCTTGAATAAACACAATTTTACCCGCTAACTTTACCAGACCAGTAAGCATGAAAGTATCCCGAGGGAAAAAAAACCGGCCAAGTGCGAGTCGTACACCCACACGAAGGGTTCCCTACGATTGGTTCCCGATTGAAAGAGCCATTACCTTTTAGGGTTTATTAGCTACAGCCCGTTGACAGACAGACGGACGGAAGGATGGATGAATAGCGGAGGCTTAGTAATAGGGTCCCGTTGGTACCCTTTGGAGTCTTTAAGGAATCCGTTGTTTATATTTTCATTCCATTGTTTATGTTTTGGATATTTGGAATCAGTACTCCTATCGATTTTTTATATTTTAATGTAGCCTCGTGTCGCGTGCTGTCTCTTTGTGACCAAAATACATCATAATTAATGGGTTCATTAATTATCGTGCTCATTTTGTTTTTGTGCAGCAGGAATTTAGTCGTTTCTAAATATTTCCCCGAGTGGTTGCCGGGCTTGCAACCTGTCACTAATACACTGGTAAACTTCTTGGCCTGATTGTGCAAAATGTGGTTACAGAGTTATCAACAAGTCTTTTTGGAGTTGTTGGTATTTCTGTAGCTCTGCCTACCCCACTCTGGGAATGAAGGCGTGATGTTATGCATGTATGTATAAATATTTAATTTATAACCGTAACAACGTGAAACCTGTTGTACTATAAAGTCAAGACATGCTGATAGTTTTAAGTATATTACACTAGCTGTTTCCCGTCCGCTTAAAAGTCGCTTATCGCTATTCCCTCAAGAACCATCCAATTTTTCGGGATAAAAAGCACCTTATGTATTTCCCCGGGACTCAAACTATCTCCATACCAAATTTAATCTAAGATGGTCCAGCGGTTTATCTCTTATATAATAATAGTCCTTCTAGATTTTTCATATTTCTGCCATAGATTTTTTCCTGTCATTAAGTTAGCGTAAAACATGTTTTATCATATTGTACTTAACCATTGTGTTTCTTTTAAGGGTAAAAGATTCAAAAGGCACCTTTTTTATTGCTTCAAGTATATCAATTTTGCCTTTAAATTTAATGATCTTATTTTCAGATGAATAAGACTCCGTTGTTTGTTAACCAGTCAATTAGGCAGTCAGTGAACTCGTATGGCTTTTTAACAATACACAAATAATTTCATAAACAAGTGAATCCATGAATTTTTCTAAGAAAATCTCCTTTCATTAGGCATGAGAACAGAAATAAAAAAGTTAACTATAATATGTTACAATAAGGTATATATTCATTTATTTATTTTAATTCTCCTATTAACCATTAATGCTTGTTAGTTATTAATTTAAATACGAGTAGACTGCGTTTTTAGGGTTCCGTAGTCAAACTAGGAACCCATATAGTTTCGCCATGTCCGTCCGTCCGTCCGTACGTCCATCCGTCCGTCTGTCCGCAGCCTAGCGCAGAGACTCTTAGTACTAGAAAGCTGCAATATGGCATGAATATGCATATTAGTCACGCCAACAAAGTGGTACTTACAATAAAAGGTAAAAAAAAAATTTTTTTTAGGGTACCTCCCCTGCACGTAACTTGGGGATTTGTTTTGTTTTCTCGTCTACCTTATACTGTGGGATGTCGTTGGATAGGTCTTTTAAAAATATTACGGGTTTGTGCAAAAGGTTTTTCGATTAAGTTATCCGTTTATGAAATATTAAGCTTTAAAGCACTAATTGTTGTTAGACCCAAGCCCCCCCCCCCTCTTTCCCTACAGCCAAAACTACAAACACTAAAAACTAAAAAAAAAAACTTAAATGAAAGAGCATATAACGAATTTCAAAGGAAAACTATCACGACTCAGTAGACATCATTGGTTCTTGAGATACAGACATAAGACATAATTTATTTATTTCTCTTTTTACAACAGTAATCTTAATCAGTAAGCAGTAGGTACATAGACACACCACTATTGTTAAAAAGAGACATGACATATTGCTAAATGGATATTACTGGTTCCTAAAGTAGGCTAAGCCTGTCTCTTAGGTAACCTACTAAAATCATCTAAGACTTGTTGATTTTTATGTTTGTAGTACTTAACGGCTTCGGAACCCTACACTGAGCATGGTCCGACATGCTCTTGCCCGGTTTTTTAAACTATCACGAGTATTATTTATGCATCTCGAAACAAACTTTTTAGGGTTACATACCAATAAGGTCCTTGGGCGGTTTTCAAGCATAGTGTTCATCGTTAAGGACAAAAATTGAGAAACCATTGCGTCACGAAAGTCATTACCTTAAGTACGTTAATTTTCGTTATGTACACTTTTTTTGAAAACTGCCCTGTTGCTAAACCTCCGCTGTCCGTGCGTCCGTCCGTCTGTCCGTCAGCGGGTTATATTCTTTTGAATTTCTAACGCCGTGAAAATAAATAAAAAATGTAAATGGGACCCATAAAAGAATGGTACATAAGGAAGGGTCCCTTCCTTCATGTGCAGATCCGTCATTTTTATTAAATAATCTCAAATTAATTTTCAATTAACTTGCTTCAGATTCATGCAATATCAATAATCAATGTTTTTACTCCCTAGACCAGTAACCAATTAATTTTTCACCTGCTAGTGCCTGACTTTTTCCTCTTAAAATTATTACCGGGAATAAAAGAGGCAATCAGAGTGTAACAGAGCATGAGCCATCGAACCGGAGATGGCTGCTAATGGGTTTTTATCAGCTAGGGAGGATATTGATATCCTTGGTGCCTATGGGAGTCAATTATGAAAGGCATTCGTGAACTTTTATTTTAATTTTGCAGTGGCCCCATTCCATACTTCAGGAAAATTTACGGTGTAAAACAATGGATTGGTGAAGAGGCTTAAGGGTAGATCAATACTGTAATTTCAGTGCATGCCACGCACGCAAACGGGTGTACACGTAAGGCACGTGGATCAATAAGGATGCGAACTAAGTAAAAAATACTCTAATTATTTAGTACGTTAGTGAGGTAAAAATATTGAACACGATTTTTTTGCTTTATCAAAATAAATCACAATTTACAAAGATAACGAGCATTAAATTTCATGACGTCATAACGTGTTAAAAAATGTGAACTTCAATGCACTAGACCGCCTGTTGTATACCCATGATTCAAATGTACTGTTCCGTGTTCTGTTTTTATTTTTTATTTTTTGGTGTTCAATAAAGAGTGTTTGTATGGTATTGTATATACAATGGGATCAGTAAGGAATTGAGGGAACTCCTCAAATATTGTAGGCGAACATATAATGATTTAAGTATTTTTAGTAACAAGTCTAGCATTTGCATTCAGAAAGTATCATTTGGGGAAGTGGAACTGATGATGAAGACCACAGATGGCCATCGGAACTCCTCAACGGTACGGCCTCACAGGGTGGCGATCAGATATCTCGATTAAGATAGTTGAGCGACTATGACTTTCGGGCGGCGTTGCTTGCGGCGCGCTTGAAACTTAAAGTTTCATATCAACTAGTAAGTTGGACTTCGGAACAGCGTATTATGATCACTAAAAAGTATAAAATAAAATAAATGTTTTAAAAAACAAAAACCGCCTTCAAAAACGCAAAAAAAACCTTGTTTTTAAATTGTAGGCACCTACCTAATTGGTTAGTCCAGTTTTTTGTTTTATAAATCTTTTTTTTTAAGCGTAAATATTTGCTCCTGATAATTATTATCTTTCTTTGTAGGTTTGTTTAGTATATCGGTATCTTACACCCATAATACGAAAATAGCGCTTAGTTTAGTTAGTGTAGCATTGCCCTCATATAGTTATTTAATATCCATGGAAAGCAAAGAAAAAATAAAAAAAGTGGAACTCCATTTTGTATTCTGCAGCGTATTATCTTAGAATATATAAGTCTAAAGGGCGGACAATGGATGCAATATGGTGACGAAAGTATAAGATGGATAAGACTTTTACTAAATTTCGAGTAATGCTTATGTATAAAAATATATGCTGATTTTTGTAGTCATATCCATATTACGTATATTGTTTGACATGATTATGACGTAATTTGCATCCGTTGTCCGCCCATTATTTATAACAACAAAGCGTATTTTCACAAGCTTTTTCTTAACTTGCAATGTTTGTATGTATGTTCGGGTCAAATCTTGCAAGGAAGATTTGAACCAGATCCCGAGATCGATTGATCTGAAGTTTGGTATAGCTACGTAACCTCGATGACAGTATAATAACATGGCACCATGGCGATAGGATCTCCGCTGAACTTAACGTAGACACACCTTATTTGGATTCATTAGGTCTTGATAAGTAGGTAGTAATTAGTTTCTGCATTGTGTTCAAATGTATGTATTATGTTTGTATTAAATACTTATTTAATTTTACGTATATGTATTATTGCATGAACTATTTATTTACTTATAGTTTTATTTAATTGCCTTGTGTCATTAAGAGTATTTTTTTGGTTGTAACTTTCTCAGCACCAACCTTATTTTGTTTCTGTTGGGCCCATTGGTTGACTGGTAGAGAATGCCTTAAGGAATTAAGTCCGCCATTTGTACCTACTTTGTGCATTGTGCAATAAAGTTAAAATAAATAAATGAATAAATATCAAAGGAAGGCAGCAAAATTTTGTCCCCAAAATTAAATTTTTGACAGAGGCTTTCATTACATTAGTTTTGGGAGTTGGTCCCGGTAGACCAGGAGGTGGTTCAGTTAGGAGGAAAATAGGAGTTCAAAATCGTTTTCCAATGATGAAAGTTTCGGAGAACTTCGACAAACTTGGCCGCAAGCTCGATTAAATTATACTTACCCTTGATACTATTTCGATACTGAATAAATTGTTTAAGTTACAGATGAGATATGTAATTAAACATGAAGGAAAAGTTAAGAAATTAAACTCTGTTGCATCAATTAAATTTTGTTGCATCCGTCAGATTCTAATAGCGGTCATTGAAAAACCTACCCATCCATGATATAACGATAGGTAATGTTGAATTTAAGTGATTCTTAGGCAAACTTGTTAGAGATTTTTAAATAAAAGTAAAAATCAATTTGAATAAATACTATTTTATTATTAACGTTGTTCTTACAAAAACTTTTTTTAATGCTATTTAATCGGTTTATCTTGTAACAAAGGCCTATTTAGGTAAATTATACGACATATACATATACAATACCTACTCAGTTTTCTGAAATATATGAAAAAGACTAAAAAAATGAAAAAAAAGGAGGTATTCATTTGTTTTTATCGTTGCATTAAACGTTATCTCATAGTCATAATCATAACAGAACTGCCATAAAAAAGTTCAATTTATCGATAAATTAATATCGCTCGGAAGTCCCTAAGACGACTTATTCATTCCACAAAAACTTTTACGCCTGCAAATCGTGTTTATTAGGGCTCACGCTTTAAGCCCTTTAAATATATGTTCGTAGAGAAGAACCGTATAGCCTATTATATGTAATAGGCAACTAGGTTCTTGCATGAAAAAGCAGACATTAACCTTCATAGTGACTTAAATCAACGGCTTTTCCAATCTATTTCTCACAAAAGGGAATAAAATCAGTGTTGCGTGAAATTTGGCCTCATATACCGAAGAATTGAACGATAATGTGAGAATTATTTCATATTTTCCTCTCTATTCTTCACTTCAGGGCTTACTGAAGAGGAAGTGAGTATGATAGAAATTAACGTGCTCTTTTCATGTACAAAGTTAATGTGAATAATTCTTGATGTATTAAGATTAATAATAAGGTAAATAGGAGAGAAACACTAACAAATCATATTTAACACATTAGATTAATAAAACTGGAAACTATTATAGACGAGTTTGACTTTCTTAATTGTAAATTTTGTCATTTTTATGGTCCCGTAGTTAAATTATGTTTAGCTAAGTGTTACTTTGTAAAATTCAAGTGTCCCCCCACTATAGCCTAAACTATAAATTCTAAAAATCAGAAAAATATCTTAAATGAAAGCGCACATAACGTTAATATCTAGGTACTAAAAAACATCTAAGATGGCATCAAACAACTCTAAATACAAAATTAGGTCATACTTTTTGTTTTTTGAGATTTGTGTTTATAGTAACGGCTTCAGAGCCCTACACTGAGCATGGTCCGATAACCTTTAGCCCGGTTTTTAGGGTTCCGTATCCAAAGGGTAAAACCCTATTACTAAGACTCCGCTGTACCCTATTACTAAGACTCCGCTGTCTGTCCGTCTGTCTGTCCGTCTATCACCAGGCTGAATCTAATGAACCGTGATAGTTAGATAGTTTCAATTTTCAGATGATGTATTTCTGTTGTCGCTATAACAACAAGTAGGTAGCTTCTAAAAAACAGAATAAAATCAATATATAAGGGGGCTCCTATACAACAAACGTGATGTTGTTTTTTTATGTTAAGGAGAAGGCACACGAGCACTCAGGCCACCTGATGGTAAGTGGAATCTGAGACCCATAGACATTTGAATTCTCAAGACTATAATCTTAAGACCTTAAATGCGTCGCCAACCCTGAGGGCTAAGATGGAATGCCTCTATGCTAGTCATTTCACCGGTTTTTTTTATGTTAATGAGAAGGCACACGAGCACTCAGGCCACCTGATGGTAAGTGGAATCTGAGACCCATAGACATTTGAATTCTCAAGAGTAACTAGTATAATCTACCATTGACATGTATCCTCTCAGACTAAATTACTAAATTAGGTAAGGCAATATGCATTTGATAAGTATGTAATTCTGCTGTGCCCTAGCAGGGTTCATGTTCTGAGCTGTATTTTATTTTAAGACCAAATTGTAACAACATGAAACGCAATTAAATGATTGATTGATTGATTGATTGATTGATTGACTATAATCCTAAGACTTCAAATGCGTCGCCAACCCTGAGGGCTAAGATGGAATGCCTCTATGCTAGTAATTTCACCGGTTGTCTTATCCCCACTCCGGAACACAACAATGTGAACTATGTTGCTAGGCGGGTGGTGGATAAGATGGTGGTTGCTAGATTTTGCTCAATATTAATAACGGCAACGCTTGCAATATTCACAGAATATTTAGTTATATATTCACTTTAAATAAATAATTCACTTAAAATACATCAATCATTTAAGGGGGGGCTCCCGTACAAAAGACATAATATTTTAGGCATTTTTTTAGATATTAGTACGGAACCCTTCGTGCGCGAGTCTGACTTGCACTTGGCCGGTTTAATAAATGATATATTAGTCTGCAGTCCAATTAGGCAAACAGTTTGCGGCTAAATATTCGCAATCTCACATTGTGGGAACAGAATGGGAGGGCAGTTAGCCGCAAACTGTCAGCATAATTGGACCGCAATCTAACAGTTTCGAATTTGACCGAATGTTAGTCTATAGATTGGTTAACAAGAGACAAAAGGGATGCCTTTATGTGCTTCCGTGCGAAGAAAGTGAGATGGAGAAGGTTTGCACGCGCCTTGATTGCAACTTCAAATTCAAATAATTGCTGTTTACATTAAAAACGCAAAAATTATAAAAACTACGAATTAAATAAGACTTAAAACTTATAAGTGTACTCAACTAATTGATTCAAGCATCATGGTTAAAGATAAAAAACCGGGCAAGAGCATGTCAGACCATGCTCAGTATAGGGTTCCGAAGCCGTTAAATACTACAACAACAAGTAACAACTAATTTTCTACTTAAAATCAATTGGTGCCAAAAGTAAAAAAAATAGTAGGTATAAACACTTTAATCGCCTGTATCTTAAGAACCAATGATGTCTTTTACTGAGTCATGATAGTTTTCCTTTAAAATTCGTTATATGTCCTTTCATTTAAGATATTTTTCAGATTTTTAGCATTTGTAGTTTTGGCTTTAGGGGGGGGGGGGGCACACTAGAGTCTAACAAAAATTAGCGCTTTAAAGCTTAATATTTTATGAACGGTTTGCTTAATCGAAAAACTGTTCTTACAACCCTGTACTATTTTTGAAAGACCTATCCAACGACACCCCACACGATGGGGTCGACACAAAAAAAAAAATACATCCTCATGTTACGTGTAGGGGAGGTACCCTAAAAAAAAAAAGCCAAATTACAGCTTCCTAGTACTAAGAGTCTCTGCGCTAGGCTGCGGACGGACGGGCGGACATGGAGAAACTATAAGGGTTTATAGTTTGACTACGGAACCCTAGAAAAAGGTGTCATGACTTTGTTTGTAATCATGTTTTCACAGTCTTAAGGAAATCTGATCAAGTTTAATATATCCAAAGGACAGACACATAGGCGTTATGGTTATTTGAATCCAGATCGCGGAAAATTACTGGCCTCTTAATTTACCTGTGACACCAAAAATTACTTCATTTATTTATACATCTCATTCGAAATCACACAAACATGCCTCGCCATATTCCCTGCATAATAAACACCGTGTCACTAAGGATAGTGTGTCATTTGTGACTCAATTACCTAAAGGAAGAGGCCAATGATACTCAATGAATTGTACCTAGGTCGTTCGTATCACCTACAGGAGCAGCTGATTTATAAGTACGTGCCGGTTATGCACTTGTGATTCGTTAACAATGCATAGATCGTGCATAGGTCAGTCAATTGGCTAGAATATTTGCAATGTATGGTAAACTACGCTAACGCAAGTAAAGAATAAGTGCTCGATGTAACATAAAAAAAAAAAAAAAAAAAAAATATCACGGGACAGTGTTACACAAATTGACCTAGTCCCAAACAAAGAAAGAAAACTGAAAGAAAACTCTTTTACCGACTGTGCGAAACCAAAGCAGGAAAATGAGTTTAATAGTTTGTATTTTCTGACGAGCTAAAATCAAAGATTAACTGAAAGAGATTAAATCAAATCAAATTAAATCAAATTTATTTGCGTAAACAAGGGTATAAATACCTAGGTGTTACATTTCATTGGTTTCCAACCTCATTTTGCCATAGTGTGGCGTACAAATATTTAATGGTAAGATTAGACAATATCAGGGATCTACATTGAACATCAAACGTTAATTAATGTCATACTACGAATCATAATAATAAATAATACAAAGAAATCAATAATTACACATTATGCTTATAAATTACAATTACTTAAAAATTCTTCAGTTGAGTAATAACTGTTTTCCACAAGGTGATTCTATAATTTTTTCTTAAATAAATTAATAGGCAGTTCCTTAAAATTGTCAGTCAATGAATTAAAAAAAAATACTGCCATCCCGTGAACATTATTTCTGACTAAAGCGAGATTTGTGTTAAAAGATACAACTAAAATACAAAGACGTACCTATCCATTTAAGGATAAAGATAGTTCTTATTTTGTATTTATGTTCTTTTTATTTGTTTTTTTCCTGTTTCCACGATTAAGAATTTTACATACATACGAGTACAGTCAAAGGCTATACGAATATATAAATATATATTCGTATAGCCTTATAAATAATCGTTCTGATATATAAATGTTCCAATATATAAATATTTAGCAATAAAGTCCGTATATGTATTATACGTATACGCCTTGGCCTACCACGTCGCCATTTACTTTCTTTTGACACATCGTGTTATTTATTAATTGTACTAGAGGACGCCCGCGGCTTCGTACACGCATAATTATTTTCCTTCTACTTCTCATATATATTTAGTGCACCCATAAATATTGTACACATCCACGCATTTTCCCTCCAAATTTGAAGTCTCTAGAATCAACAGTTAAGGCTGGGCGATGTTTATGGACGACACGTTGGCCTAGTTGGGAGTGACCCTGCCTACGAAGCCAGCGGTCCCGGGTTCAAATCCCGGTAAGGGCAGATATTTGTGTGATCAGCACGAGTATTTGTTCCTGAGTCTTGGATGTTTTCTATGTATTAAGTATTTATTTCTCTATCTAAGTATGTTTATCGTTGTCTAGTACCCATAGTACAAGCCTAGAGCTTAGTTTGGGACTAGGTCAATTTGTGTGACATTGTCCCGAGATATTTATGTAGTCAGTCAGTCACGGAAGTTTTTGTATAGATTGTAATTATTATATCGTATTATGTCACAGGTAGGTATATTTTTTGATTTTGATTTTCTTTGTTTTTGCAATTAGTCTAAGTTTTGAGACGATCTCCTGCTTAACTACGCATGATATTTTAATTTTATATTTCTTGTTTTTATGTAATGCAAGTTTAATTACTCGTATTATCATTGTCCTAAGCAGTATTTAAAAAACCGGGCAAGAGCATGTCAGACCACGCTCAGTGTAGGGTTCCAAAGTAGTTAAGTACTACAAACATAAAAATCAACAAGTAATAACTAATTTTCTATTTAAATGCTATTGGTGCCATCTTAGATGATTGTAGTAGGTATAAACACTTTAATCGCCTGTATCTCAAGAACCAATGATGTCTATTAGTCGTGATAGTTTTGCTTTAAAATTCGTTATAATATACAATACAATACAATACAAAACAATTATATAAAACTTACTTAATATGTTCTTTCATTTTTGTTTTTTTTTAGATTTTTAGTATTTGTATAACGATGATTACTTAATCGAACAACTTGTAATATGATTGAAATACCTATTTAGCGAGTCCTCACACTATAAAGTAGACGAGAAAAAAAAAACCCTACGTTACGTGGAGGAGAAGTACACTAAAAAATATTTTTTTACATTTTATTGTACCACTTTGTTGGCGTGACTAATATGCATATTCATGCCAAATTACAGCTTTCTAGTACTAAGAGTCTGTGCGCTAGGCTGCGGACGGACGGACATGGAGGAACTATAAGGGTTGCTAGTTTGACTAAGAACCCTAAAAAATTACTGATTGTTGAGTTTCTTGCGGCCTTTCTTCTTAGCAGTGGTCTCCTCTTGGGAAGGTAGAATTTTGACGTGTAAAAGCGCCCGTGCGGCCTATTTACTAATGTATAAATAAAAAGCGCTTATGATTTAGAGCATCACCCTATATAACAAATAGCTCCTAGTTTTTCCATCATCGGACTTTTGAAAGAAAACTTTTTATCAAAGTCGTGGTAATCAATATGTCAAGAGGCACGGGTCATGCTCAGGATTCGATTGGCGAACAACGTCAGGCGTAGTTGTTGCGAAGTTATCTCATTTTGAGTTCGACCGCCTGACAGTCGTAAGTTTGTGTGCCTACTTGTTGATTTGAAGAGACAGTATAATATAAAAATATACTTTAGTGTATTCAATTTACGACAACGTGGTTAGCTATTTGGTTGTTGGTTGTAAAATTACGTAGCGGGGCAAACTGATACGTTGGCCGTTGGGCATTGAATTTAAAAAGTCCATTAGGGTGACGGCACCAGTGTTGGACACTTTAAGCTGACAGGCACTAGTAATGGACACTTTACTCTTAGTTCAAAGATCATAAGTTTATAAATTGATTGTTGCAAAACTTATGAATAACCTTTATCTCCTGTAAAATAAGAGTCAAGTATCCGTCATTGATGGACCTTGTTCATTACTAATAAATAATTAATAAATTAATATTGGTCTTCTTGTGAAATGCGCATTTAATTAACTTTATTTTTTTAATAAATTTTTCGTATAGCATAACCTGCACGCTTTACGAAAAAATAATAAAATAGATCCTTACTCTAAACCAACAACAAAAAACTCCTATACTTTGTTCTAAAACTTATATATCTCTGTAAAATGTGGCGTAATTTTTCCTATTAAGTATTCTACAATCCCAGTGTATGGTTATCCCTATTCTTTATTCGATTTGGTCGTTAAAAATACTGTCATAAATCCTTCAGCCGGCAATATGAGCTCATAACTCGAACTAATATTGACTCTCTGCGACCCAAATTGTGCCGGTACTCATCGCATCGTCACCCACTCAGCGTGATTTATTATCGTGGTACACGTGTTAAACATCAACCTGTATATACACTCATTTGTCAGTGGAAGCGAATTATCGGATAATTTCCGCGGAAATTTAGGTTAAAATTTACATACGCTTTTGTTGAACTATAATTTTGGTTCCAAACAGCGTAACTAAATCTGCATTTTAAAATGGCCATAAATATTGAAGTAGGTAGGTATTTGAAGTTAAATCGATGCAATTGCGGCGACTAATGAAACGTCAATTAATAAGAACAATATAGACAACCGAGCAAGCGGGCCAGTAAAGTAAGCTTTGTTATTTTCGATTAAACTTATATGTAAAAATGAAACAAGACAAAAGCATAATTAAAGCCTGACAAGATTCTATTTGGCCCTATTTTAATACAAACTTGTATTGAAATAGGGCCAAATAGAATCTTGTCAGGCTTTACTATGAGTAAACTGTAGTTATTGTGCGTTTATTATTAACTAGGCTATTCTAAACTGCCCACCGCCGTGCCGTCATCAAAACCTCAATTGACATTGCTATTGTTGACGTAACTACACCCGGGTGTTAGCCGGCTACCCGGGTGCCCGGGTTGCACCAGGTCATAGTCCCGGATGTGGGTCACCGTGCCAGCCCGAACCTACTAACACGGATTCGCTTAAAATCTATAACAATCTCCCAGAAAGCTGAAGGGTCCATTCAACAGGTAATTGAATCTGTTCACCTTGTTTACGTTGATGTATCGTAAGTTTGTTGTTTATTTTGTGGATTTGATGGTTTTTGTCACGCTTTTATTAGCATCACCCTGTAACTATCTATGGCTGTCATAAAATCTTAGAATTCCATTTTTAACTTCTAAGGCCGCATCTACACATGCAATAATCCTGTAAGTTTTGAAACAAAGCTATATGCGGATATTTGCCATTCACTCTTACCCATAGTTACGTCTCAAAACTGACAGCATTAAGTTGCATGTGTAAATGCGGCCTAGTGAGACTTTGTATACTTATGTAATGAGTATCCTCGATCCCGTATGGTGACAGAGACGGTAGGTAGCTATAGGAACTCCTCAATGGCTGTAGGTCCGACGAGTTTGAACTAGTTTAAATCGTCATTGAATATATATAACATAACATTTGGTGACCCCGACGTGATCAAATGTTCGGAGCAAGTGGGTTATTGTGAGGAAAACATTCCGAACTTAAAATATGTTTAATTTAAACAAAATGCAGATTACATTTTTTATCTAAGTAAGAGAGACGTGTTTTTCGTCCGGATGAAGTTAGCAAGATGGCGGCCGGAACTCCCCACCATCTCACGCGCAGCTGACGTTACGTCGGTATAGTGTTGCCAGTGGCAACAATAGTGATAAAGCTTGTATTGTTTTTAAATTACACGATTGTTTGTGGTAGAAATACAAATGTTTGCCGCAGATAATGAGCTGTGTAAGTACTGTCCTAGCGCGAAGTATACGTTTGTTTATAATTTCATATCAAGTCTGACGCTGCAGAAGTGAAATATTATAAAAAGGCGGTTAGTTAGGTATTTAGGTCGTTTTCAAAAAAAAGTGTACATTGTTAAGAACAAAAATTAAGAAACTAAAATTAGGCACACATTTAGATGCGTTAATTTAGGTGACGAAATGAAAAAGTATTTTTTTTTATTTTTTCCTTAATGATACTACACACTTATACTTTTTTTGACAAGCGCCCATTTCTTGACGTAATTTCATTGTCATTTTATGTATGTTGATACAAATAGGTAACAAAAGAAGTCAGGGATACTTTTGAGAGGTAATAAAGTTTCTAGGGTTAACGAAGGCGTCGTAAAACATACATTTACGATTCATTTCAGCGACGACAGCCAAAAATGACCCTTACTGTTATTAGCTTGGTTCTATAGCCTCTATTTTAGTTAAGAAAGTAAGGTAAGGAATTGCATAGCAACATCAAATTGTTCAAATAGCTCTTAGCATTGTCGTGATTGGGATCATTGTTTTAACTTTGTTACAACGCGACAAAGTTCTACGGCGCAAGTCAATAACTTCAATTGTTATGCTGCCATAGAACCCTATCATAATGACAGTATCAAGTCATGAAAAGTAAACTATGTGAAATCATTGGCCTTCGGTAATAGGGTTCCGTAATTAGATCAGTAATTTGACCCTTGAATGGATGTTTAATCGACTAATACCTTTATCACTTTTCGACTGTATCTCTATGACGTTAAGGTTCAAAAGTTAATGCGGACTATCAAAAGTTTTACACATCGATGTCATAATCATCTACGAGTCTATTATCACTAAACTCTTAACTCTTGATGGACCATGACGCCATCCATTACTGCCTTAGTTAGAGCGCTCTCACACTAAGTGGCATAGTCGCGCGTCAGCAGTGCTACAGCAGCGGATGCCCGCACATTACTGTGGTGGCTGCGCTAGTTAGTAATTCGAGTATACTCGTATTGAAGCGCCACAGTTACTGCCGTAATACTGAAGAAGGCGGCTAACGTAACAGTAGTATACAACGAACTTCACCGAACTGGTTGGTTGATGGATTTTATAATAAATTACATACATACATACATAACATCACGCCTTCATTCCCAGAGTGGGGTAGGCAGTAAGGTCCGACCGAGATCTCGGTCTCGGTCTCGGTCTCGGCAAATCTCGGCCAAAAATCGTGCTGAGATCTCGGTCTCGGTCTCGGCCCAAAACGGCCGAGATTCTCGACCGCGGCCGAGACTCCGTGGCAATCGAAAAATCTGAACAGCTGTTCAGTCGAGCTGGACTTGTACGACGAAAGACGGCATAATTTGACAGGGCAGGAATGCTGAAAAATTGCTTTTTTTGTCGTACAATATTGCTCTTTTCAATTTTGAGTATTAAGTTTGTTAAAACCATAATAAAACCTTTTTTTTTTTCATTATTAACGAGGTTTTTTTTTGTAAAAAAAATCGCAATTATAGAAAAAATAACCATTTTTCCGTTTCTCGGTCTCGGTCTCGGTCTCGGCCGAGAATTTATTTTATTCTCGGTCTCGGTCTCGGTCTCGGCCGAGATTAAAAAAGCGGTCTCGGTCGGACCTTAGTAGGCAGAGCTACAGAAATACCAACAACTCTAAAAAGACTTGTTGATAATTCTGTAACCACATTTTGCACAATCAGGCCAAGAAGTTTACTAGTGTATTAGTGACAGGTTGCAAGCTCATCGCCTAACAGTACTACAAGCCCTTATTCCCTTAGTCGCCTCTTACGACCTCCACGGGAATGCATGGAATGGCACTATTCTAACCCGGCAACCACACGGTCTATAAATTAAACATGTTTAAAATATACTGCGAGTACGTTATCTTAGAAAATTCAGTCCAGCATATGTTTTTGTTTCAATTTCACCGTTTAGGTTAATAGACAAATGACATACCCATCAAAAGTATGAAGCCTATACAATATACAAACGTTAGGTTGCGTGGTGAATATTTAAGGTTGTTTAGAAGATATTCTATGTCACTTATATGTCTGTCATACCATGTAGAATTTTGCTAAATAAAACCTAAATTCTACGGGTTCATTACAATTATCATTGACTATTTTTTCCCGTCATAACTTTTGGGTAGACAGGTATAAACTGGTAAATCGATGTTAGTAATTTGCATTGGTCTGGGCCTCTATTCTACTGCGTTATAACGATATCGCGTTTGACGGGTTTTAGAATCGTTTATGTCACAGTCGCCATTATTGTAAATGACATAAGAGTTATCAAAACGTTGACAATACGGAAACAGGTCCAAAACGGTATCGTTATTACTGTGTAGAATCCCAACGCTGGTTAATGAATAACCTTTATGTCAAAATAACGATTGTCATTTTAATTTCCGAACCACATTCCGCACAATCAGGCCAAGAAGTTAACTAGTATATATTAGTGACAGGTTGCAAGCCCATCGCCTAACAGTACTACAAGCCCTTATTCCCTTAGTCGCCTCTTACGACATCCACGGGAAAACATGTGGCATTATACCACCCCGGCAACCACACATTTAAGATATCCTGAAAACATTTACTCATTCTAATATTAATTAATGGCTTTTATTTCTGTTAAGGTGTATTTCACCAATGTCGAGTTATTTATAGACACTCCCATGGATTTAGTAGAGGAATAAGTCCTTGGATATCACACGCGAGGACAATTGTTCGGTAAAGAGTATATTCTCTTGTGGACTAAACAGAAGCACATGGGGTTAGCTCCAAGTGCTAGGCTAGTGCATGGTTACCTTAAAATTAACTTCCTTTTTGATTACATTGTTTGTTAGTCTGTCAGATTAATAAAAGATTATTTGTTACAAGTGAATGTGACTGTATCCATTAATATTACTTAATACGGTAATATATCAACCCACAAAAGTTTCGGGTTAAGAAGGTATCTTTCACGGTACACCCTGTCCAATTGTGGAATGAGCTTTCACCGTGCTTGAGGCAATCTAGATCTGCCGGTTCATTGAAGGAAAGGTTAAAGAAGTTATGGCTAAATCAACAAGATGAGTCTGATTGTTGATCCTTAGCTCTGGTGTAGGTTTTAATTGCTGTTGACGTATGTGGTAGTGTATATTAGTATATCTAATTGTCTATGCAACTATGTATTTTATTTAAGCAGTTTTTTCTTATCTGCTTCTCGGATGTATGAACTATTAAATTTGTTATTTCTGTTATTTGGCCGTGTGGTTACCGGGTTAAAATAGTGCCACTCCATGTCTTCCCTTGGATGTCGTAAGAGGTGACTAAGGGAATGAAGGCTTGCAGTACTGTTAGGCGATGGGCTTGCAACCTGTCACTAATACACTGGTAAACATCTTAGCCTATTTGTGCAAAAATGTGATTACAGAATTACCAACCGCTCTTTTTGTAGTTGTTGGTATTTCTGTAGCTCTGCCTACTGATGACTAATGAAGGCGCGATAGTATGTATGTGTTATTTCGTTAATGCGTAAGGACCAAAAAGTTGGCCATGCTAACTCACTCAATTAAATTTTCTATGGAACTTTTCCGTTGTAACACGAAAATTAGCCATACATTTGTAGGGATAATTTTCGTGTCACAACGGAACTTTTTTCACTTTTGTTGTTTGTATGGTTAACTACGCTTAACTATGGTCAAACTATTTGGTCCTTACCCTAATTTGTATATCCTCTTGCATTGTCTTTGCTTATTCTACCACTACTCCAGGGTTAACTGAAGAGATCCCATATGTACATGATGCAAACATGTCTTGTTATTGTTTATGTGCAATAAAGTGTTTACATATATACATACATATTCAAGATAACGTTTGCATATATTTTATTTTTCTCTTATTTCTTGATGTTCTACTCAGTTATTTTTATTGTTATTGTCGTGTTTTATTTTGTACTTATGTGAAAATGTTTTTTTATGACAATCCTTATGGAGAAAACTTCATACTTGCTATTATCATGAAGTCACTTTGATTTCATTGTTTGAAGTTTTAAGTAATTGTTTTATAAATGCTTTTATATTTTTATTTGTAATTCTGACAACCTCAATGTAATTTATAATAATGTGACATGCTTTACAATGTATGCTGTAACATTACATTGAGAAATACATAATCTAATTTAATGTATTATATTTAAGTTGTTTTGTTTGAGCAAGATCCGCTTCTAAATGATAAAGTCCGTTTATGGGTAGTTGAGTCAGCAACAAAGCGTAAATTTAGTAAAATATGAGCCCTCGGTCGAGTTAAAGATGTGGAACTAATTCATTTGGGTTCGTTGCGTTTACGTATTTGGGTATGAAACTGAATTAAATGAATATGATTTAAATTGTGCAACCGTGAAATTTCAATAGTGCGGTGTTCTGTAAAACGTGCTCAGAGGAGTTTTTTTTACTTCATTTTAGTAACACGTTTTTATTACTAACAATGATGATAATAAACTATCTTTTAAAAGAAAAGTTAATTAATCCAAAATCTATGGGTCATTGAGGAGTTCCTATGGTCACCTTCAATCTTCATCATTATACTAAGGTTGATAGTGTCAGATTGTTTTGTCATCGAAATCGCTAAAGAATGGTGATCTTTTAAGTCAATCCGATGACTATAATTAGGCTGAAATCAATTTTCAAACTTGCGTATGAATAAATAAAGGGTAATCAACGAATTATGCTGTTAATCGTCATTAAGGACCTGACAGAAGCGCGTGGATCTAACCCCACGTGCTTCTGTTTAGTCCACCAGAGTAAATACTCTTTATCCGAACCATTGTCCTCGCGTGTGATATCCATGGACTTATCTCTCTAATATGTCCACCGTGATTATCTCAAACTCAACATTGCCGAAATACACAATATTAAAACAAGGCGTGAAAGCCATTATTTAAGGAAAAAAAAGTCATTAACTGACTCAGTGCAGTTGTAAAAAAGTAGGGGTTGAAGAGTCTCAACGCAGCACTGTTTAATTCCCCAGGAATAAGTAGTTTCAATATTTAATGGCCTGTGTGGTTGCCGGGTTAGAATAGTGCCACTCCATGTCTTCCAGTGGATGTCGTAAGAGGCGTCTAAGGGAATAAGAGCTTGTATTGTAGTACTGTTAGGTAATGGGCTTGCGACCTGTCACTAATACACTGGTAAACATGTTAGCCTATTTGTGTAAAATTTGACTACGGAATTATTAACAAGTCTTTTTAGAGTTATTGGTATTTCTGTAGCTCTGCCTACATCACTCTGGGAATGAAGGCGTGTATGTAATCTTTAAATAAAACATTAGGTACTATTTCGCTTAGTCACTCTGATCGTGAACAGAAAATAGATTTATCCATTATTATAGTTAATCGCGTGATACCAGCCGCGTGGCTCAAAGGCACGCGGCGACATATTGATAAGCCATAAATTGCGAAGCTTTCATATTGATACGAACAGTTTTATTATAGATCGTACAAATACGTGGATAGAAGTCGGATTTGCTCGTAAAGAAACACAATGTTTACAGATTACATGTTAGTTGGTTGAATATCCTTTTAATTTTACAGCGACTTCAAAAAAGGAGGTTCTCAATTCGACTGTATGTGGGTTTTTTGTTTGTTTGTTAGGGTATCCTCCCAAGGGTGGTCCCATTGTTACCAAGTTGGCATCTGAAGAATTGAGAGAACTCCTCAAATATTATAGGCATACATACTGGGTGATTTTGAGGTCATGATCTGGAATGGCCAAAAGTGAATAAGATGGTCTTACTGAATAAATTTTCCGATAGGACCAACCACGAAATCGCCAAGAAAAAAACAGCTGTTCCATACATTAACGGTGAATTAATTAAGAGTTATTCAGGATCAGAGGTAGTCCGAAACCGCTCTGAGGGATCACCTTAATAGGATAGTGAGAAATGTTAAGTTAAGTTAGGCTGCTCTATGGGTTGGTTATTGGTGCGACGATCAACTGTTATTCTTCCAAATTAGGGATACCTGGAAAACATTGTTTTTTCAAGATTTTACTTGTCTTTTTTTTCGGCGTAGTTTAAGTGTATAACTAAGCCAAATTACAGTTTTGTAGTACCAAGGGTCTTTGAGATTGCCCGAGGACGAATAGACAGACGGACATGGCGAAATTAGAAGGGTTTTGTTGATTAGCGAACTCTAACAAGCATATGAAAAATAATGCTCATTTTTATCAATTTATGTACAAAATATTTTTTATTCTGCTGCACGTTGTCCTTGCCTTGTACAAATTGTCAGTACCACAATATATCTAATATTTAGTGCGGATAGACGGACAGATGGATAGACGGACATGACTAAAAGGTTTCCTACATAGTTTGACTTCTGAAGCTTAAAAGCTGAATGAAGCTTCAAATTCTCAATTATATAATGTTTTTTTGCACATTCCGTCCTCGCGTGGATTCTTTGATTTTTAAGTGTTATTCCACTTAAATATCTAATACGACATAGGACGTCCGTTCAATAATGCTGAGACTTCCTTGCACTTGCACGGCTTCTATTCACTGTGATTTAACTTAAAGGTGCGTAGGGTTGCTACTCGATATAGAAGTGTTTTTATTTATCCGACTGCGTCACGTTTCTCAAGTGTATGTACCTACTCGTATGTCTGGTTTACCCTTGTTTCACCGACACTCATTTCATACAACGTATCACTTTACAGAATTTTCATTTCATAGACAAGCTTTTCTAGGCGCAGGGGTTTAGATTTCGTGATAGTCACAAGTCTAACCCAACCTAACCTACGTAATTAATGTTTTAGATAACCTGAAAACAACAGGCTTTCAGCAGAAAACTGCTTTTGATGAAGTGAAATTCGCTGAAACGATACGTTCTATGAAATGCGTCTAGGTGAAACAAGAGGACACCTTGAACAGCTTGATGGAATTCAATATATGAGGAGTCCTTAGATTCATTTTGGTTGTGGAAGTGACATACCTGGGCTTTGTAATTAAACGATTACGTGTCAAAAGCAATATGGTTTTACTCAGAAGAATAGAGGCCCTGGAATTCCATCATGGAGTGAAAACAACTAAGCTGAGATTCTACACTGTAAAAACTATATTGCCTTTGACTTGTTTCCGTACTGGGCCTCTATTCTACTGCGTTACAACGATATCGCGTTTGACATGTTTTAGAATCGTTTATGTCACAGTCGCCATTATTGTAAATGACATAAGAGTTATCAAAACGTTGACAATGCGGAAATACGTCAAAGATGATATCGTTACTACCGTGTACCGTGTACCGTGTGATGTATCGTTATCCCAGCCCTGTCAACGTTTTGATTACTCTTATTGACAGTAATGGCGGCTGAGTTGAAACAATACTAAAACACGACCAACGCTATATTGTTTTAACCTAGTAGAAGAGGGGCCCAGAATATTTAAAACTATCCGTTGTTTCATATGTGTATATAATACACACATGAAACATCAAACCTACTTTTGTACAATATCTATCTACAACATAATAATATTATGTCATGAACATAATCAAAAATAGTGGAAAACGGACTTGATTTAGGGGATGAGAAATTTAATCGCCCGGAGCTTAAAATTTATGGGATCAATTTGAAAGCTACGCGATTTAAGCGTGTCACATTCCTTTTAAATGCAAAATCTAACACTGGTTAAAACCATGTCAGGGCTGTCTGGGTAATAAACACTTATTAATGTATGAAGATATCTATCAGCATTGAATATAGACATTAATATGGATAATGTGACTATGGGAAAACTATCTCCTTGACAAGTTAATTGTGTAGAAAGCTCTTGAAATGTGTCAAGGACTCTATACTTTCACCTTCGCCCACTTATTCGAGTAATAACTATTAATTAGATAAAGACCTCCGATATATTAGTGACCCATAGTTTCAGAGCCAATATATCTTAACAGAGTATCTATTATTTGGACAGAATTTTCATTTCATAGGAAGGCATTTCTCGCCACATTTTTATCTAACTTAACCTAACTTGCGTAGTTAATGTTAATACATACATACATACATAGCATCACGCTTTCCTTCCCAGAGTGGGATAGGCAGATCTACAGAAATACCAACAACTCTAAAAATATTTGTTAATAATTCTGTAACCAAATTTTACACAATCAAGCCAAGAAGATTACTAGTATTTGTGACAGGTCGTAAGCCCAACTCCTAACAGTACTACAAGCCTTTATTCCCTCTTATAACATCCACAGGAAGAATGGTAGATAGTGGTAAAATTCTAACCCAGCAACCACACGGAGATTAATGTTAATATATCATAAAAACATCGTGGTTGTTGAAAAAAGCTTTTGAAGAAATGTTACAATCGATGAAGTGTAATTAGGGTTAACCGATTTTCATAAAACATAGCTAAGAACCATCCTTCTTTTTGCTTTGAAAGCAAAAACCATAGATATGGAAATGTGCAAGGTTGTTAAACCTGTCATGTCAGATGCAAAAGATTTCCCCCACACGCCAATGACAGGTTAAAACCAGAGCTAATGCCAACCTTTGCTCATATATACTCAGGTCTATTTTGCGCTGGCAATCTTGATGGAAATTAACGTCGTTGGCTTTAAACCAGTGAAGCGGATATATCCGTCCGTTAATAGTCACAGATACAGGGTCCCAAAAACAAGGCAGTAAATTGCAGTAATGAAAGCTTTTTTCGAACGTCTCTATGGCTCTTAACAAGATGCATTTGGCGAACGTTATCGGTTATCAGTACCCTTACCATGAGTTGCAATTACCATACTCGCTAGCGAGTTGAATGCTCTGTCCCTTACAGTATTGTAGTAGCTTGAAAGGGACAGAGCATTAGTATCTCTAGCAAGTATCATAACTGTAACTCATGGTAAGGGTACTATATCGAAAATGTCGCATTTACGTAAACTGTTGGCCGCGTCGAGCAGTTATGACATTTCGATACTTTCGTCAGTTACCGAAAAACGTTTACATTGGAATCATCTTGTCTAAGGCCCGAGATTTCATTTTTAACATCTCATTCATCATTGATAACTTAAGAGCTATGTTCTTGTCGGTGAGTGCCCGCCATGTCTATTAGTTGCTAGGTTCTTGACATCTTGATTCAACACGGCTTTAGCTTTCTCTTTCACTTGTTCAAAGTAACTTTGTCAGGGTCGTCCTCTGCCTCTTTTGCCTACATCTATTAGTCATATATTCTATTCGGAGTATACTTTTTTCCTCATGTGCGACCCTAACTATTTTTTCTTCGCACCGCCACTTACTGCTATTGAGACGTAACAAGCGCGAACTGCCAGTAGCCCGCGAATGCGTACAATAGACAGCATTGAAATCACGTGCGTGCGCGTCGAATGTAGTGCCACTCTAATATAAAGCTGGAAAATAACTATTGAGGTAATGTTGTAGAATTTAAAAGAAAAAAAGTAAAACATTTATTCGCAACAATCAAACATCAAATAACATAGAAGAAGGAAGAGACAACAGAAAATAATTATCGCGAAACTACTACTGTTAAATTAAAGTGGTCTGTTGTTGTTGTCGGCAAATAAGGCAAAGTATAACATGTAGGTTATGAAAATCGGTTCAACCAATCAAGAGATAAACTGAATGATTCTACCTACAATACGGGTATGTTTAAATTTATAGTTATCGCAACATATGTATGGATTCGGATCGGTTATTTTAAATTACAACTATTAATTCAAAACATTTCTCTTTAACAACTAATTATTCAAACCACTGAAAGCTGTTTAATTAAACTAACTAACAAGTAAAGTTTAAATTGCAGACGAAGTCTTAACTTATAATCATGGCATCTTCATTTTTATTATCATTTCATTCGCTTTTATTCACAACCCGAATCTTGATACCGCGAATTTGGCATTTCGATTTGAATTTCAAATGCTTATCGTGGTAAAGTGAAAAGACCCGACGCGTGACTGAGGCAAGGCTACGTGTCAAATTACCCCAGATCGTGGCTTACTGTAAAAGAATATAGTACAGTCAAGGGCAAAAATATGTATACACTTTAGTTTCTTGCCGCTTTAATCGCTGTCACAATTTCATATGACAGCTTAAACATGACGTTAAATAGACAAGGTACTAAAGTGTATACATATTTTTGCCCTTGACTGTACAATGCATACATATAATATATCCCCAGCCTACATATGGTACAAAAGGAATAACTTTAAAGTGTTTCCGCATGAACATCGTGAGATGGAGACTGTTTGCAGCGTCAAAATCAAATACTCGTAACTGCTGTTTAGAATAAAACCACAACACATATTTGAAAACTCGTTTACAAGGATCAAAAACTTATAAGAACTCAAATACTTAACTAAAAATCATCTTTAAATCCGTACGATGTCATATTGTTTCTAAACGTGATTTCACGTTTGTCAGTTTCAGAAAAATAATCCATTTTAATATTACAGACATATAGGCATTATGTACAAACAGCCACACAAATAACTGCCCATTAAAGACGGAAGGGAGAAAATGTAGAAAGAGATGAATATAGATTTTACATAAGAATCTCATGTGCACGACCAAGACAGTTTCTCTCTGTTTATTTTCATTGGTCACTCAGCTGTGTGGGCGATTGTATCCATAGTACAAGCCTAGTTCGGGATGTGTGAGATTGTAAGACTAAACAACAAATAAAAATTAAACCTACCTATAATATAATACTAAAAGGTCACTAGTAGAATGACTCGGTCGCAAAATTACCGACTCGCAAAATGACCTCATCGCTTGTAGCCCACATCTCAAAATGTCTGAGTCGTAAAATGACCACATCGCTTGTAGCCTACTTCTCAAAACGTCCGAGTCGCAAAATGACCACATCGCTTGTAGCCTACTTCTCAAAATGTCTGAGTCGCAAAATGACCACTTCGTTTGCGTTACTAGGTAGGTTAGGTTCGTCAGGTAACTTCAAATGCCCGAAGGGCAAATTTCCCAAGAATAGCAGCCCCGCCATGCGGGGCTGCGTCGACTTTGCTAAGACAGGCATAAAATGAAAAAGCAAAATGGTCATTTTGCGGCTCAGTCATTTTGAGATGTGGGCTACAAGCGATGTGGTCATTTTGCGACTCGGACGTTTTGAGAAGTAGGCTACAAGCGATGTGGTCATTTTACGACTCAGTCATTTTGAGATGTTGGCTACAAGCGATGTGGTAATTTTGCGATGTGGTAATGTTTCGATCTAGTCACTCTACTAGTGACCCATACTAAATCGCTGTAAATATGAAACGCTAATTTAAAATGGCCCCTGAGGCATTGTCGCGAATATTCTAGATTTTTTCCTCGCTGAATTGTTAAACTAATGCGTTGAACTAGGAAACTGCCGGCTCCCCGGTCTCCCGTGACGTCAAGGAGCATCTTCAAAATTATTTTAAAGAGGATTAGAGCGCTATTGACCCCACGAACAAAAAAAAAAGAAGTTAATAAACAACAATTGTCTGAAACATCCTGACATTTTCCGACCCTTGAGATGGTGGATCATTAGGAGGTTCCAAAGAATATTTTATGTCTTACAAAGTTTGAAATTTATATTTTGTGGGTACTGGCTCCAGCTATTTTAGATCGTAATTTTCTGAAACAACAAAACGAAAAGGTACAAAGTGTTGTGTAAGCAATCTTAAACTGGGAGAGTTGAGGCTAAATTTAGCTTTTCGTTTAGATAGCGCCGTTTTTGTTCGAAGTCGCATTTACACCTTCCGGCAGTTGTCTCTCTAATGTCGACAATTTAAGGGAATAAATCTTTGTACTTCTCTTGGGTTTTTTTTGCATAAATAATGGTTACTTTCGCCATTGAATCCACAAGAAATTTTAGAAAGTTCTGTTAAGTTCGAACGAGATACGAAAGGGTTTTCTTTTCGCTTGAGGTAAATTAATCAATGTTGTTTCAAGATTAATTTTCTACGATTGACTTACGTTTGTTTTTAATATTCAAACCGTGGAGAGAATTGGTGTTACTTAAATTTAAAATTAAATATATTATAGTGTTCATGAAGCAATTTCCTTATTCACAATAATATGTAAAGTACCTTTTCTCCATAAAATATAGTCGCAGGGCACCATTTTTAAGGTTCCGTACCCAAAGGTAACCCTATTACCAAGAATCCGCTGTCCGTCCATCTGTCTCTTGTATCTCACGAGCCGCGAATAGTTACACAGTTGAAATTTTTACAGATGATGTATTTCTGTTACCACTTTACAAGAAATACTAAAAATTAAAATAAAATAAATATTTAAGGGGTCTCCCATACAACAAACGTGATTTTTGCTCGTTTTTGCTTGATAATTCACAGAAAATTAAGTTATATATTCATTTAAAAAATAAACAATTAAATAAAAATAAAACAATAAAATTATTTCAGGGCCCATACAATAGATATGTTTTTTTGGCGCTTCTGAAATACATTTACATTGATTCTTCCTCCACGCCATTGTTGGCGAGGAGCACAGGCTGCTTGTGCATTTGACTACGACCATCACAGACGTGAGGCACCCTGTATTAATTAATATACTAAACATAAGTAAATAAATAAATAAATAAATAAATAAATAAGTGCAAGACTAAAGCAATTTATTTCTTGTGTTCGTAATGACTGCGGCCAGCAATGGCGGCGCGGTGAATCCGGGTATTTCCATTGATGACTACGCTTGTTTATTTATGTACATGAATAAGCTATAACACTAACGTAATTAACTTATAACTTGCTTAGGGTTCCGTTTTAAAATATTTAAGAAGCTTGTCTGTCCATCCGTAGATCACAGCTGATTTGCTCATGCAAGTTCCCCTGTCGACATATTCGGCACTTAATAAAAACTTACTTGCCTGTAAATTACCGTTATTATATACACTTCAAATTAAAATAAGAATTGAATGCAATTCTATATTTTGTAACAGCCGGTTCCTAATTCGAGCTGTGGATAAATTAGGTTACTTCGAGTCAAAATTTGACAAATTTTGTGCGTGGCAACTGTCAAAATTTGACGCATTTTGTACGTGGCAACTGTCAAAATTTGACAAATTTTGTGCGTGGCAACTGTCAAAATTTGACACATTTTGTGCGTGGCAACTGTCAAATTTTGACTCGAAGTAACATAATCATTCCGCGGTTTAAATGTAGGAACCGGACTTTAGATAATTGGTAGTCCAAAAATGAATATTGGGACCAATATTATTGAGTGTCATCAATGTTATTAAAATAAACATGTAGGATTTTTTCCTTATTATTCTGTGTCAAAAAAACACGCCTTCCATGCTCAAAGTAAGTTAAAAAAGCAAAAACGACCTATTTTAATTATTAAGCTGCATTCACAATGGGATGTGCGTCCGATTTGTAGAGCTACTACAGTTAGCGTCCATGACCGTTTCTACCGATTAGAAGAAACAATGTGATGTACTTTGCGTTTTGTATTGACTACATTATCACCTACAAAGTATGCAGATTTAGAATCCAGCTTCATTGAATGGGAACAAACCGGGTAAATAGTGAACAAATTTTTTTCATTGCAAATAATAATTTGGTCATCTCGTGATTCCCTCTTTTGTTTGCCATATTGTCACATTGTCATTTGTGCAACAAGAGAGCGAAGCTTGTATTTTTCTTCGAGTGTTGTTTTTGAATCCCGAGCAAGTAAAGGATTATAGGTTAGAATCCTAAGTGAAGCGAGGGATTAAAAGACAAAAAATGCAAATAACTTTGGTCTCGTTTTGCACATACAATTGTTCACGTCAGCAGCGAGAAAATATAACCTTAAGGTAAAAGAGACAACGGGGTTAAAATAAATCGCCTCCCCAGCCGCCCGCGTGGCGCTGCAACACGACCGCCATATTGTGAACAAAAATTAAATTAAATGTGTCTCACGCTCGCAGCAAAATCGATTTTGGCTCACTGTCTTTAAACAGCATAACAACCCTATTTGAGGTGATCAGGTGAAAATGTTTTGTTTACTTCTTTATTAGTTTTTTAGGCAGTTGTGTCTAAACATTACACTCCTTTGTTTGGGCAGTTGTGTTAAAAGGGCCAAATCGTACTGTAACGTTTTTTTCATTTGTTGGCAGACAAAATGGCGGCTGCTATTTGGCTGGCGTTAGCGCTGCTCGTGCTCGGCTCCTCGGTGCACTCGGCCCCCGCTCCGCAGCATACAGGTAAATTAGACCTTATTTTACTCCGTAGGACCTAAAGTATTATTAGGCCTAGGGTATTAAAGCAAATTTACTGTTGATTGGTTGGTTGTTAGGGTTGTAGGGTTTATGTATACTTCATATTGTACTAAGCAAAAGAAGTACGTTGAAAGATAGTATTCATTACGCATCACTTTTAGTGTCTAAAAGTTTTGTGATGTGTAAGGTGAAGTTAAGACATTTATTAGCTACCTAAAAAAATTGCAAAATAAAAATAATTGGCTTTAAAATACATATAAGTAATCAAAATATAACATTTGCATATAATTGGGTGCATTATGATTTTAGAAAATTCTCGACGAATAATGTTTTAAATAGCTTAGGAATAATAGAACCGAATTGAAAGTGATTGAACAACAAGACAACAACGAAGTTACCGCGCAGGAAGCTTTCATGGCATCGATCATCATCCTTCATATCGAGTGATATTGGAGCTCGACGTGTGTGCCTACTACTAAACAACAATATGATTTATTTTGGAGTACTAACTTTCAAACATAATTAAATATTATGTAAGGTAGGTAATATAAAATATTTTATTGTTATGTCTGTACGTTAACTCTTTATTGCACGCACATAAACGATAACAGGACATGTTTGCATCAATATAGATAATGTACAGTCAAGGACTTTAATTGTTACGCCACTATGGAACTCTGTCATAACAACTGGCAACTTCAAACCACATGAAAGAAAGCTGAAATTAATGATTTACGCTGTCGTTGTGACAGGGTTCCATAGTGGCACAACAATTAAAGTCCTTAGCCGTACATAGGCGAACCAATCCTGCAGTTAAACTTGGAGTAGAATAAGCATGGAGAATGCAAGAGGATAGACAAATTAACAAATTAACAGATAATTACAAATGCTCGTAGTACCTACAAACATCCGATAAACTGATAAAAAAATTGCTTTATGAAAATTCATACCTAGGATAAATAAATAAATATACTAATATATACTACCACATACGGGAACAACAATTAAAGCCTGCAACAGAAGATATTTTTATTTTCTTCAATCAACCGACACATCTAGATTGCCTCAAGTACGGTGGAAGCCCATTCCACAATTGTAAAGAGCGTAAAGTGAACGATTTAGCATGGGTACGAATTTTGCTGGGTATTCCCTGGGTCCATTCCCTTACCGTTCCGGTAAGGGAATGGATAGCACCTAGACCATTGAACAAAAAACTAAACCTTTCCTTGAGAGATAAAAAGAATAAGGAGTGAAAAGTACAGTCGAGTTCATAAATACATGTATATTTTAGTACCTTGTCACTTTAATCGCTGTGACAATTCATATATGGCAGTTCTAGCATGACATTAATTAGACAAGGTACTAATGTGTGCACATATTTACAAACTCGACTGTACGTTGAAAATGAGTGACAGAACATAAACATCTCGGGTTATTCCCATCATACAACCTATCCAACCCAGGTATATCGCGAATTTCTTTATAGCTTGGATAAGTCTCAAGATAGGAATAACACTACATCTCTGAGACGACGGATGGGCAACCAGTTAAGTTGCACACGGTATTGGGATACATGGTTATATTCCGCAAAAGTGAATCTTTTTAAAACATTATCGTGCATTTATTTAAGAATATTGGTATAGGCCTATGTTTAGCAGCAAACCTCCTACCTCCTAACGTCAGGGCATCATAAGATTTCCCGTAAAAATCGATTATTAGACTAATGCGATGTAATTTTGTAAGTAACTAAGTAATTATAATAGTAAGTAAAGGGTTGTGATGCATGTTTAATGTCTAAATGTCGATATAGTTTGACAGTAATTCTTCTGTCACGGTTCTCCTTGAGTTTTTAAGCGCCTGCTGGGGGGGTTATTATGAGATAACTACGCAATTCTGTTTACGTTCAGAGAAAAGAACAGAGCTATATAACTGCCATAGCTCTGTCCTTTTCGCTCACCGTAAAATGAACTGCATAGCTAGGTCATAATAACCCCCCTGGTCTGTATTTTAAGTTATGACCTTGAACTTAACACCATTTTGACATTGAATACAAAGATACTTACTACAATTAGTAATAAAGGTTTGCGTAAAGCCATCTTGGTTCTTTTAAAGGAGACATTATTTTTTTTCATACCTGCGTACATAAAATCACGCCTTCATTCCCAGAGTACCCCACTCTGGGAATGAAGGCGTGTGTTAAGAGAAAAGAAATTATTATTATTATTATTATATAGCTAGGTCATAATAACCGCCCTGGTCTGTATTTTAAGTTATGACCTTGAACTTAACACCATTTTGACATTGAATACAAAGATACTACTACAATTTTATTAGTAATAAATGTTGCGTAAAGCCATCTTGGTTCTTTTAAAGGAGACATATTTTTTTTTACATATCTGCGTACATAAAATCACGCCTTCATTCCCAGAGTGGGGTAGGCAGAGCTACAGAAATACTAACAACTTTAAAAAGACTTTTGTAACAACTTTTTGCACAATCAGGCCAAGAAGTTTACAAGTGTATTATTAGTGACAGGTTGCAAGCCCATCGTCTAACAGTACTACAAGCCCTTATTACCTTAGTCGCCTCTTACGACATCCACGGGATGACATGGGGTGTCACCACAAGGGGTAAATACTCGTAATTGTAATAATATTTACTAATAATACCCTGTCATCTCCAAGCTCATTGTGTTGCGTCAAGTTACTGAGGCCGTGCCACCCTGCATAATCTAGATCAGGGCCTCTATTCAACTGCGTTATAACGATATCGTTTTTGACCGGTTTCCGTATTGTCAACGTTTTGATAACTTTTATGTCATTTGCAATAATGGCGACTGTGACATAAACGATTCTTAAACGTGTCAAATACGATATCGTTTTAACGCACCTGAATAGAGGCCCTGTGGGGTTAATATGACGTGGCTAAGCAATTCAGTTTACGGTGAGAGAAAGAGAAAGAGCCGTGTAACTGCAATAGCACTATCCCTACCTAACCTGAATTGCTTAGGAATGTCAAAAAAAACCCCCAAGGCTTTTCAAACTTATTTCGTTAACCGCCTCTTAAAATTACAACCGCAATAATTACTATAATTTTATTATATCGTGCCATGATCATCTTATCCTGTTTAGGGCCCTTTTCGCCCACTGTAGGCCTCCAGCGCCCACAAGGGAGCGTTAGATGAGAAAGACTAATCTAGATTATGTTGAGCGAACCCCTTCGAGACTTCCAACAATATTATAATATTGTTTGCCCTTGCGTGCAAATTATCCGTATTACGTACCGGGTGATGTTATTTATATTACTTACTGCCACTCTGTTCTTGACATTGAGGGCGATTTGCTTCGTAATGCGTCCCCTTGACAGCTGTGAGAGGAACCGACATTGAGGATTGGTTTTGTGTAACAACGCTACAGATTAAATATAAGTCGTGAATAGAAACAAATAAAAACCGGCCAAGTGCGAGTCGGACCCGCGCACGAAGGGTTCCGTACCATTATCTATACTACCACGGTGTCTGTATTAAGATTGAGCAAAAAACGGCAAGAAAACGCGTTTGTTGTATGGGTTGCCCCTCAAATATGATTTTAATTATTTATTTTTCTAGAGAATATACAACTAAATATTCTGTGAATATTTCAATAGTCTACCAGTTGCCGTTATTAAATCGAGCAAAAAACGACAAAAAAATAAGTTTGTTGTATGGGGGGCCTCCTCAAATATTTATTTTATTTTGTTTTTATAGCGGCAACAGAAGTACATAATTTGTGAAAATTTCAACTATCTAGCTATCGCGGTTCTTGAGATACAGCCTGGTGACAGACAGACGGACGGACAGACAGCGAAGTCTTAGTAATAGGGTCCCGTTTTTACTCTTTGGGTAAGGAACCCTAAAAAAGTGAACATACTGATATGTTTATGATGTACCGAAATATGAAAAATATACCATTAAATAAATGAAAATGAGAATTATAAAATGTTTATTGTTAAATAAACAAATACAATAATAATAGCGACACTGGGCCCTGAACGAGGTGTCCCTGTGTTCCAGAGACCAATAGAGAGAGAGAGAGATTTAATGGTTATCAATATAATTTCCGATCCAGACGCCCTAGCCAAGATGCGTACGCTAACTGGAATTCTATTCATTTTGTTTTTAACCCAATCGCGTCACTGGTAGATCACGTGACTTTTCGTATGACGTGATCTACCAGCAACGCGGTTAGTTAAAAACCAGGCAAGAGCGCGTCGGACCTTGCTCAGTGTATCTATGTATATATCTATCTATATCTATCAACAGCGGATCCCTTATTTGAAAAACTGTTCTTACAAATCTCAAAAGACCTATCCAAGGACACACCAATCTATGGGATGGATGAGAAAATTTTTTTTCAACATTTTATTTTACTACTAATCTTTGTTTGCATGAATATGTATATTCATGCCAAATTACATACAGCTTTCTAGTACTAAGACTCTTAAAGTCTCTGAGTTAGGTTGCGGACGGACGGACGGACAGATATGGCCAAACTATAAGGTTTCCTAGTTTGGCTACGGAACCCTATGAGCAAAACAAACTTGTTGCTTGTTTTTAATCTGTGTATTAGTATACAGGCTGTACCATTATATTGATTTTGAGGATTTAACGTAAAATGTAACGTGTATTTCATTAAACTTTCATCGGTAGATATGAATTATGTAAAGCGTGGTCCAAATAAAGAAGCTGTGAGCATAAGCTAGTATGAACACACACTAACTAATTACTCTCGTTCTTTGATGGTTTAACGGAATATAAATTAAAGCCTTCATTAGTCCATGACTATTTTGACTCTTTATAATATTAGTACAGAAAGTGTCTTTGAGACCTATTCGCACCTTCGGTTGGACAAGGGCATAATTTCCCCTTTAGTCACATTGTACATTGTGCCTTTGTTCTACCGGACAAGGCACAATTTCCCCTTTAGTCACATTGTACATTGTGCCTTTGTTCTACCGGACAAGGCACAATTTCCCCTTTAGTCACATTGTACATTGAGCCTTTGTTCTACCGGACAAGGTACAATTTCCCCTTTAGTCACATTGTACATTGTGCCCTTGTTCTACCGAAGGTGCGGCTTGTAGACGATGTTGCTTAAAATAACAACGTCCAGGGCCCATGTTATGGTCGCGTTTGTCACGGTGGATAAAGCCTCCGGCACTCTCATACTGTACTTGTCAGAAAGTGACGGATGTTTTATCCACGTTAAGTCAAGCGATAAACACGGCCATAATAAGCCCCCAGGGATCATGTTATCGTATGGTCAACGTTACTATAGCTCTTATTTACTTTACAGTAATGGCTGCCAAATTTAAAACGATACGATAACTGGTCTAACGCGATATGGTTTTATCTAGAATGGAGGCCAAGCCGAAACTCGCCGGGTCTATAATATTATTAACGCGTAACTTGAGTAATAAATTTGCGTGAAAGCCGTTTATCATAAAAAAGATCTTGTCATATAGTAAAAAGAAAATACAAATAACATAAAGAATTCGCGTTATATCCCGCTGTGTCAATCTAATTGCAAGCCGCTTTGAAATTGTAACAAGATGGCTTTGACATTATATTATATAATTATCGCAAAAGGAAAAAAACGGGAAGAGGCTGCGTAGGCGGCGTGGCGTGTGTGACTGAAGTTTTTTAATCGTGCCGAGAATGAGTATTTTATTTAAATATTTATGTCTTTTATGACGGAATTTCCTTATAACTTTGCTTTGAATACTCAGTGATTTATTTTTATGCGAAAAGTCTAATCTTAAATGGAGCTTTCTAATGAAGAAAGGTTGGCAACTGGTAATTTTTTCATGCTTCTCCGATTATATTGCATTTTATAATAACTAACCCGTCAGTACCCGGTAACACTTCATGATGTCATACCCTTAAATACTGATTTCAAACTTAACTGTTGATTGACAGAAGATTTAAAATTAGAATTTTAATACATACATATATAATATCACGCCTTTATTCCCAGAGTGGGGTAGGCAGAGCTACAGATTTTCCTACACCTCTAAAAAAACTAATAATTCTGTAATCATATTTTGCATAATCAGGCTGAGATGTTTCTCAGTGTATTAGTGACAGGTTGCAAGCCCACGGCCAAACAATACTACGAGCCTTTATTCCCTTAGTCGCCTCTTACGTCATCCAAGGGAAGACATGGAGTGGCACTATTCTAACCCGGCAACAACACGAATTATAATGTTTTTTTTTGGGTTTAATTATGATTCAATTAAATATCTCACGGGGCTCAGATAGCTTAAGGTATGCTTAAAAATATTGTTACATTACATAATTTAGATACTGTTTAAGTTAGTTGTACTTATCGGGCCATCCGGTTTTTTATCCACAAACCGCGTTGTGCATTAGACAGAACTTAAGGGTTTTGGAGATAGATTTTTTATGTTCATAGCGTCTTTGTTTAAAAATTAAACGTAATACAGGCCTTGGTCACTGTATTGTGATGTTTATTTCTAACAGAAACAGCTAAAAAAATTACATTACTTGAACTTGATGCTTTTTAATATCTAATAATCAATGTCTGTTTGTTCGTATTTTTTGCGCTCCTATACCGTTGATCCAATTGCGATGAAATTTAGTATAGACATAGTTTGAGTCCAAGAGAAGGTCATAGGTAACTTTTTACAGACAGTTCTCGAGGGAATAGTGGTGAACCACTTCTACAGTCTCATACGATATATCAGTACCATAAATCATTTTTAAACCTAAAGTAATAACGAAATGTTCTCACCTTCCAAACAATCTAATTGTGCGTCACTAATTAAGATTTAGCATCAATTAAAACACCTCACTTTCTCGGGTTACCCCGAAACGTTCTTTACAAAGACTATTGACCTCAAGGTCGTTACCCTTAAGGGATGACTGTACACCTTTTTCATGCGACCTCTCTCCGGGAGATACACCTGATGTCCTGTGGATAAATTCGGTGTTTCATGTTTATTTTCGTCTGAAAGTGATTTATTGAGTGAACTGAATAAAATGGACGCGAAGCTCAAAAAGAACTTGATGATACGGTAGTTTATTAACTTTAACGTGACTGTATTTTTGCTATTTATTCGAATCCTTCCATTCGAATTCAATTTTTTAACATACTCTCAGTCTGAACTTAGTTGACATTGATCTCGGTTCTTGAGTTAGAAAATCATTAAACAGTATCTGAACCTCTAGGTTACAGTTTTCTATTGCACAGGGTGTCTAAACCAATTTGCCATAAATCATATCTTTATAATATTCGTGAGGCTAACGTTAATATACGTCCAAGGTTCAACATAATTATAATAATAGATAAATAAATATCTCGGGACAATGTCACACAAATTGACCTAGTCCCAAACTAAGCTCTAGGCTTGTACTATGGGTATGTACTAGACAACAATAAGCATACTTAGATAGAGAAATAAATACTTAAATACATAGAAAACATCTAAGACTCACGAACAAATACTCGTGCTGATCACACAAATATCTGCCCTTACCGGGATTTAAACCCGGGACCGCTGGCTTCGGAGGCAGGGTCACTCCCAACTAGGCTAACGTGTCGTCAATACCTCTATATTACTTTGATAACTTGTGATACTATGTATCGCAAAGCATATTATATATTCGTAATGTCAGTGTCACTTTCCGTGTTTTAACCGACCGGTCCCAGCGGAAGATCAGCGCTAGCTTCACAGCCAGCACATGCTGAGTTGGGACCGTTTCGCGACAAATGTCACTTTTCTGTTGTCTTTTCCTTTTTTTATGTTATTTGATGTGTTTATAAATAAATAAATACATACATACACATAACATCACGCCTTCATTCCCATAGTGGGGTAGGCAGAGCTACAGAAATACCAACAACTCTAAAAACTTACTGATATTTCTGTAACCACATTTTGCACTAACAGGCTAAGAGGTTTACTAGTGTATTAGTGACAGGTTGCAAGCCCATCGCCTAACAGTACTACAAGCCCTTATTCCCTTAGTCGCCTCTTACGACATCCACGGGAAGACATGGAGTGGCACTATTCTAACCCGGCAACCACACAGGGGAAATAAATAAATAATAATAAATAAAACACAGGACAATGTCACACAAACTGACCTAGTCCCAAACTAAGCTGTAGGCTTGTACTATAGGTACTAGACAACGATAAACTTACTTATATAGAGAAATATATACTTAAATACATAGAAAACATCCATGTTATTGTTGCGAATAAATGTATTTCTTTCTTTCTTTCTTTATTAATAACTAGAGGACGCCCGCAACTTTGCGTAGAGTTAATTTTCCACTACTCCCCCTTTTATCCCCGTGCCAAATTTTGTCAGTTATCTGATAGCGTATGTAGTTGTATGAGCGAGTTCACACACAATACAGTATTCCGGATCCAGTAAAACAATCGTACACGTCTCTATTCTACTGCGATATAACGATATCGCATTTGGCGTGTTTTAGAATAATTTATGTCACCGTCGCCATTATTGTAAATGACATAAGATTTATCAAAACGTTGACAGTACGGAAACACGTCGATATCGTTATTACCGTGTAGAATCCCACCCCTAGGCCTCTTTTCTACTGCGTTATAACGATATCGCATTTGTCGTGTTTTAGAATCGTTTATGTCACAGTCGCCATTATTGTAAATGACATAAGAATTATCAAAACATTGACAATACGAAAACACGTCAAAAGCGATATCGTTATAAGGCAGTGGAATAGAGGCCCTGTTCTACAGGTCCGTTTTTAAACGTATACGTTGTTGGTGTATGAAGTTGTATGAGCTAGTTCACACACAAGACAGTGTTCCGGATTACCTCCAGTAGCGACGGATCTGTTTAAATTGATCCTGTGAAAACGGACGTTCTATGTGTACGCGCCCTAAGGGGTTAGGGAGGTGCGCCCCACTGGCTGGGAAATCCTAAAATAGAACTTTAAGGAAAACTACAAATTTACGCGTTGATACACAGGCGATGCCGATATAGGGTAATTCCGGGAGAGACGGACCGCAGAAATTTCTACCACAAAGCATTTTTTTTTTAAGCTAACAGGGTTTGCGTTGGGCTGTAAACTCAGTCTTGACGTGTAAACAACAATAATACCGTATTTCTTCCGCGTATTTTCAAATTAAACCGGTATAAAGATTTGAGAAGTGCCAAATTTCTTTTTTTATGCTTTTATTAGGCAAGTACGCAACAAATATTGGGTTTGTGTTATTAGAATAATTATCTCTGCATTATTTTTATCTAAAAGAAATATAATAATAATTATAATCACAGGACAATGTCACACAAATTGACCTAGTCCCAAACTAAGCTCTAGGCTTGTACTATGGGTACTAGACAACGATAAACTTACTTATATAGAGAAATATATACTTAATTACATAGAAAACATCCAAGACTCAGGAACAAATACTCGTGCTCATCACACAAATATCTGCCCTTACCGGGATTTGACCCAGGACCCCTAGCTTCGAAGGCAGGGTCACTCCCAACTAGGCTAGCGTGTCGTCAATAACGTCAATAATATAATAACGTCCAAAATGTTTACAAATATAGATTCCAATGGTGTGACGGGGCGGTCCGTCTCTTCGTATATTTTAGGAGAGATGGACCATATTAAGTAGTGGTGAGACGGAACATTTGAAACACATATTTTTTGCAGAATTTGATACTAAAAGATGTACAATTAGACCAGAATATTAATTTAAAACATGTTTTTATAAAATTTCATATAAGGTAAATGCAGCTATTAACGACCCTCCTAAGGCAATTATGAAATTGATCATACTTATTAGGAACATTGGTAGCCCTCACAGTATTTTTATAATTTTTATATGGTAATATTGAATATTGGGTTTATATTTACCACGTTAAATGCTTCAAAATAAAGCATTTTGTTGTGAAAAATAATTAATAAAGTGGGTAAGTCGATTGTTTCTATTACCGACCCATAGTAACAGCTGTGAAGCTATTAACGTTTTTTTGCAGCTATTAACGACTGTCAGAAAATGATACAACTGTAAATGGTGAAAAATACTTTAATAAAAGTACAAAAGATCCCTTATTGTACTACTTTCAAAAAAAAAAAAACTGTTATAAACCAATCGAATACCATCGCAGAATTAAATAATCTGTTTATTGTTGAAATATCCCAAAAGTTTCAAATAACTCAGAAACCAATGAAAATCGCTGAACATACACGGGGGTGTTTCAGATTGGCCTAGGCATGATGCATCTAGATTCTCAATTATGTCGTAAATTTTTGGACCACCAATGTACACCAATATAAATAATATTACTTAACATGAAATACTTAAGTATAATAATTTGTGTAGGGTCGCTAATAGTTACCCATCGTTGCTATTACCGACCCACATGGGTCGGTAATAGAATATGTAGGTATAATAGTAAAATGTATTACCGACTCATAAAAAGTACATAATATTTATAATAAATTGTTTCCTGACTGTAAAAGAGACCATGATTGATTAAAGTAATACAACATTTAACTACGAAAACAACTTTTTATTATGGTTTATGGTTAGTTAATTATTGTCTCTAAAGTAAATCGAGTTATGAATAATGTAGTCATTTTCAATAAATTTACAACGCAAAAACAAGAAAACTACACAAATTATTGTATAACGCTAATTGATTTATACAAAGGCTGATTGTTTGTTATTAAAATGGTTTATACAAATACTTGGATAATGGTCAAATTTCAACAGAAAAGATATAAAAATGAAAGTCTACGTGGCGGCCATTACCGACTCATGGGTCGTTAATGGCTGCAACTAGTAAAATTGAAGAAGCTATCACCGCCCTATTTTCAGTTAAAGTTTTATCAATAAAGTGACGTTTTATCAATAAAATGCATTACAAACTCGAGAATTTATATGTAAATGAATACATTTAATACTACACGATAATTGTAGGTACCGTTAATGTGCATTAAATATCTTAAGCAGAAAAATTGGGTACTTACCTGCCGGAACAAGGGCCAGTACGACAAGACCTGCGTCCACGCCGGCCGCACAGAAACTGATGTATTTTATCTCCTTTTCGCACTGCCACGCAAACTAAAGTAAGTTTATCCGATGCTCAACAAACAAAGGCGTGTATTTCTTCTATTAGGTACCTGTGGCTCAATCAGTTGCAGAAACGTTAAAATTTAGAATTACACTAATGAGTCGGTAATACTTGCAGATTTTCGATGGGTCGTTGATAGCTGCGTTTACCTTACCAATGCCTTTATCATAAAATAGAAAAGGAGAGGGTTAATCTGTTAACGCTGGTCTCATGAAGGCTGTACTAAATATGCCAATCCATTCATCTAATGTGAAAGATGCGGAGAATTTAAAAATAACGATTTAAATGTTTACTCCACCTAATTATTAAAAGATTAAGTTAGTTTTGGTTAACTTCAGAGATTATTTTTGCCAGGTCCATATGCCCTTATAGTGTGGGGGAGACGGACCGCGGCAAACTATTTTTGATCTCATTTTTTTCTTATCCAACTTATAATATTGACAATTATATTTTTAAAATGTTGATTTTTACTAAAAGTATATATAACATTTAAAGATTGTGTTTTATTTACCCAAGAACAAATTTATGACACTTTCAAAAAATGTAGTCCATAGCTCCGGGAATAACCCTAGACCGGTTCTCTATTGGATGGCATAAAAATATTTGTAATAACAGTGTTACGCATAATTGCTTTTAGCCGAAATAATGATGTGCATAATCATCTTTACGCATATATTATTACGCATAACATTAAAAAGCATAAATACAGTAAGCATAATTGCCATCAAGACTTACGTCAAATAGCATAATTGCAAAAAGTCATGATAATTCATTGGCATCATTACAAAATGGATATCATACTAACCTAACCTAACCTGATGTACCTAACGTGACCTAATTTAACCTTAAGTATCTAATAATTATTAGCCCAAACAATAATATGCATAATGTGTATTAGTCAAATACAAATTAGTCCAACTAAAATGATTCTAATAGCCCAATATGCTAAAAAAGGAGTATGCTAAAGTATTATTATGCGACAGTACAATTAAGCCAATACAAATTATACGAAAACAATTATGCGAAAAAATATTAGTCTAAAACACATTATGCGATCCAACGGGATCCCCCCTAGACCATTACCGAGTTTAAGGAGCCATTTCTCTCACTTCAAGCGAAAGGGTTTAATGTGTTGTAAAATTTCTTGTTAATTTACGTCAGTACGAAGCTTTAGTACATGTGGCATCGCAAAAACATTAGCTCGTCGGCCATTACACGGAATGGCACTCGGAATACCTCAGGGTCTGTGGTCGTTGTTAGCATTCCTTCATACGTTGTTCGGATGACAGAATCGGAACGGAATTTATTGTTTTATACCTAGTACGAGTATAGCTCTTCAGTCGCGATGTTGTATATAATTGGTTTATAGGTTTCCTCCGGAAAAAACTTTTACCGAACGAAATTTCCAGAATTCAATTAAGCTTGTGATACTCTCTGTCAATTTCGCTGCTGGCTATTATGACTAATAGTATAAAATAAAGTCGCTAGTTCTGTTTATGCGTAAAGTTCTTTTAATATAATCAATAGAATAAAAAACGACAAAGTGCGAGTCAGACTTGCGCATGAAGGATTCCGAATCATCATCTAACCACGGTGTCTGTATTTAGATGGAGCAAAAAACGGCAAAAAAAACACGTTTGTTGTATGGGAGCCCCCTGAAATATTTATTTTACTTTATTTTAATTATTTATCCTTAAAATGAATATATGACTAAATATTCTGTGAATATTTTACCTATTGCCATTATTAATATCGATCAGAAAACGGCAAAAAAATCGTATGAAAGTTGTATTCAATATTTATAGTATTCGCTGTTATAGCGGCCACAGATATAAATCATCTGTGAAAATTGCAACTGTCTAGCTATCACGATGAGATTCAGCCTAATGACAGACGGACAGACAGACTGACAGCGGAGTATTAGTAATAGGGCCCGTTTTTACCCTTTTCGGTACGGAACCCTAAAAAGACTGATAAAACTTTTATTCACAGCAATAAACACAAAACGAAAAATTTAATATACGCTTCTAAAAATAAAACATATTCCGGTCTCTGGCTTTATATTAGACACACGTATACTCGTATATACTCAGCTGCTCGAATGTGCAGGTATTATCTCGTCGCTTTTGTTCACCGATAATAGAAAAACTGCATTTACATGGTAAACAGAGGTTTGAACTTAGAACGCTCTCTGATGGTCTCATTACTTGAGGCGTCATAATTAGTTAGCGCCTGTGACGTCATGAATGTTTGATAAGGGAAGCGAGATGTGTTAGTATTCATGTTTCATACGCCAAATGAAACGTGACGTGTAAAAGCAGCCTTATCTTTACTTTCTTTGCAATACATTTTAATTGTACACCTGCCTTAGTTTTTTTTGTTTGGGGGGGGGGGGGGGGGGGAGGGGGGCTCCAAAGAAACCACTGATTACTGACCCAGTCCCAAACTAAGCTCTAAGCTTGTACTTCGGTTCTAGACAACGATAAACATACAAATTTACATAAATACGTAGAAAAAAAACAAGACTCAGGAACAAATACTCGTGCTTACCACATACTATTTCTTCTGTTCCGTATAACGTACATTAAGTCGTATATTGATTATATTTTATTAACTGTTCTCCACAAAAATAGCATATAAAATGCAAATATAAACTGACCAAGTGATGCTAGGTTCATCACACGGCATCAAAATCTTACTGTATTCGATTACTGCTCAATAATATTAGTGTGGAAAAAGCATGCAGGACAATATTGTGTGTTCGACCTCTGAGTGCGTCGGGCTGGTACAGTCGAAGTCATAAATATGTTTACACATTAATACCTTGTCACCGTACCTTAATTAACATACAAACTTAATGATATTCGTACGCACTTCACCGAATAACACACGTACACTGTAATAATTTTCGATTTTTTTAAAAATAATACACGCCGTATAAATTGCAAGTCTCTACCGCTGTGACAGATAATTGGATAACGGAGCCCTAGGAGCCCATTGACACGCTTTCGGTATTAAACCCTAAAACACATTACAACAAAAAAAAAAAAAAAAAAAAAAAAAATACAAAAAATATAAATAAATGACTAGCTACCCGTCAGCGGCTTCGCCCCGCTGCAAATTTTTCAGTTTTCCAGTGGATTTTAATTTTTTCTTTCATAAAAACCTTCTCCTGACGATAACAAACACAACAAAAAAATGAATAGAATTTTTTTAATTTATAAAACAATAAGGATTCATTAGAGAGTCACACAATTCTGGAACACCCTGTTGAGATATGACAGCTCTATATAAATACGCATTCGAATTAACATTCTACTGAATATGCCTCAATATGTTAATGTTTTGCGTAGGACGGAGTCTATTATTAGCAGTCTATTATAACATAAATTATTCAATATTCGCCTTGCTTGTTCATACCTACACATTAAAACCAAAGTATTGATACACTCACGAGCAATGAAAACGGGTCACTTTCTATGGAAATTCTTTTTTTTTTTTTTTATGTTAAGGAGAAGGCACCCGTGCACTCAGGCCACCTGATGGTAAGTGGAATCTGAGACCCATAGATATTTGAATTCTCAAGACTATAATCCTAAGATCTCAAATGCGTTGCCAACCCTGAGGACTAAGATGGAATGCCTCTATGCTAGTAATTTCACCTGTTGTGTTATCACCACACCGGAACACAACAATGCGGACACTGTTGCTTGGCGGGTGGTTAATGGATAAGATGGTGGTAGCGATCCGGACGGACCCTGCACAGGGTCCTACCACCACTAAATTCTGTACTAAGTGGCCCGTTTATTGATCTTGACTATAGTTCGTGGCCGTCTATCACTTTAACACTCTGTCAAGGGGCCTATTCAGTACGGTAAAACCATATTGTTTTTGAGGTGTTATCGTATTGAGTCAAATGTATTGTTTTAAGGCATAGAAAAGGCAAATGAGCACACCGGCCACCTGCTCCCTATTTCACCACGTGATCGGTGACATTTCAGTGTACATGGCACAGCTTATATGAAACCCTGTATGTATCAGCGTAGTAACTTTGCTATGTATACCGAATCGACACCTGCTATATGCCACTGTGAAGATAAATAGAGGGTCGATGGTAAGTGGCAGTTTCCGAGGACATTTTTAAACTCATGATTGTAATCTTACAATATTTTTCACACTCCAGACCTTTTACTGTCTTTAGCTGAACTAATGTTTAAAAATAACGCTCAAAATACGTTGTTTGAAAAGTGTGGGTTTAGTAAAAATGTGTTGGTCCGTTGAAAGAAATTGAAACTATATGTTTTCGTAAATTACTTTGAACTTAAAGCCCACCAAGGAGTGGGTGTTTTATTAATATTTAACAAGTCTAGTCAAGTTTCTTGAGTTGAATCCTCATTTGTTAATTATTTGATTTATACAACATTTTTGGAAAATACTATTCTATTAACTGCAAGTGTGAACATTTCCTTATAATTACTACATCAATGCGCTTTGTAGGTTTTCATATTAAATATTGCAGTGCGATTGACAGGAAATTTAAGATCGATGGCGGAAATTACTCGAGTGCACGCCATTCTCGCCATTCTGGATGGCTAATTAGTATGTAACGACAGAGACGCACTAAGCAAAAAGCGAGAAAATACAAATATATTGTAGCCGCTCATAATCTTTATGTTCTACCACAAGGGCCTCTATTCAGGTGCGTTAAAACGATATCGTGTTTGACACGTTTAAGAATCGTTTATGTCACAGTCGCCATTATTGTAAATGACACAAGAGTTATCAAAACGTTGACAATACGGAAACAGGTCAATAACGATATCGTTATAACGCAGTTGAATAGAGGCACGATCGATATAGTTCTGTGTTCTACCAAGTATAAGTGCTACGAACACGTAGGCGTTCGTAGACGCCTACGCCTACGAGCTACGATCAATTAGCGGTAAATGCGAGAAGAAAATGGTCAGCTGGTGAGATGGGGGATGAATTACAAAACGGAATGGAATATTCAATGCCTAGATACCTGATTGTAATACGAAATGGACCCGCAATGGAGTCGGTGAACTGCCGTCATTGGAGCCAGAATGAGTTTCTTAACTAATTTGAAAAAGTTTTGACACTTTTAAGGCGATGAAAGGCAAAGACAGAACTCAGCTTTAAGTTATCATTTATACTTAGAAAGATACTTTGAGATACGAGACAATATCTCGCATCTTTAGAATTGTAGTGACCTAATCCATATATTTTGATTTTCGACTTAGGTCTCTATAGTACTAAATTTATGACTCGAAATCGAAAGCTGAAAATGTTTGAATTAGGTCACTATAATTCTAAAAGTGCGTTCTGTGATTGAAGGTAAAAATAAAACAACGAATGCTACTTTTTGTAGTACGTCGTAATTTCAGTACTTAACTACATGTTGATAATTTTTATTTGAACAGTATTTGAATTTAAATTACTCTTCGACACAATTCATTTTTGGATTTTGATAAGAGGTGTTCTTTATTAAGTGTACTAACATGTTTTAATTAGTAAGCCTTGAGTTGAGTTAATAATTATTAAACACAAATTAAATAAAAAAGTTAATATTTTTTTCTCCTCTTTCGGCCAGCACAAAATTTTGTTTATATTTTAAATGTTGATTGTCCATTTTAAATCCAATTGATAAAAAATAGTTTTGTAATAATATAAAGTAAAATGTGTAAGTAAAAATTAATTAACTCTTTAGAAAATAATGCAATAATTAAATTACTGAAACCCCTGTTTATGGAAAATATATTCCAAGCCTACTAATTTGCATGCCTAGCCTGCAACATCAAAAACTGCAATCTCACAAATCCTTAGTTAGGGTGGAAATTAACAGAGCGACTTTTATAAATACCCGCTAGATCCCTTTATAGAAAGTAAAATGCTTTGTTTGCCTTCGTACTTAATAATTGTTTTGCACAAAGTTCTCTTAAAAACTTCACCAAAACTTAGAAAGTGTATTACGGTTTAAGCTCAAACAGAAAAAGCCGGTCAAGTGAATGTTAGACTCGCGCACTGAGGGTCCCATATCGCAACTCAGTAGATATATTTCGATTTAAATTTGATTTCAAATCTAATCAGCGCGAGCCCAACTTACACATATAAATTTTTAGTAGTTTTTTTCTTCAGAGTTTGAACATACCAAAATTGACACTTGTATGTTTCGCCGTTTTTACGTTACAACAAATTCAAAATACATTTAAAGTGAACGTTTTTTGTATTGGAACACCCTTTATTACTTCACTTTTTTTAATTTCTTTATAACCTTTTCGATGCCATTAGTGGACAATGCGCACCACTGGTTTAACGCCACTGACGGATATTTACGTTATATTTGATAGCGTAAAATAGACCTGACTGTCTTTGACACAAGGTTGACATTCGCTCTGGGTTTTAAGCTATCATTGGCGTGTGAGTGACTTATTTTGTATTTTGCTTAATTTAGTAAATTTTGACAAAAAGCAATCCGCTATGTATTGTAATTCAAATGATACAGCTCTATAAAGTTAGGTCTCGTCGGAACCCTAAAAACAAGCACAGTTAAGCACTCACCCTTTTAAAAATATTCGCTAAAATAGCAACCAAGTAGTTATTTTACTTCCTTTTTTTTTTTACGAAGTAATTTTCCTCCGTTCTGAGAAACGTGCGTTGCACTAGAATACAAGACTTATTTTCTAATAATTCAACATTTTTTCCAACTACTTTTTCTTGTATTTATCAATTGCTTTGTGAAAACGAGTGGGGCTGAGATTTTACACAGTTGTTTTTTACGTGTTTCTGTTTTTCCAATGCTTTGATAGCTCTTATTTACTTGACAGTAATGGCCGCCGAATTAAAAACAATACCATAACACGTCAAATGTTTTTACTGAGTTAATTAGAGACTCAGTCTATTTCTACGTTTACTACAGTGGATGCCTGGACCCTTACCATGAGTGGCAATTACTGTACTCGCTAGCTAGTCGAATGCTCTGTCCCTCACATCACTGTAGTAGATTGAAAGAGAGAGAGCATTCGACTCTCTAGCGAGTATTGTAACTGTAATAAGATGAGGGTACTCATGACGTTTTTTAGGCATAAATAAGGCAAACGAATACACAGGCCACCTGAAGGACTAACATGCTGAAATAGGACAAGATTTTGACATAGGCTAGGAACTTTAATCCGTCTATTCCATTCAACAACGTAAGAATAAAGTGTTAATAAAAGTGTGTTTTGTGTGACTTGAATCCTTTTATTACTAAGCAACTTAAACTCCGGGTGGCTGTCATTTTTAGAAAGCTAATTTTTAGGGACCCTTACCTAAAGGGTAAAAACGACTAAGACTTCGCTGTCAGTCCGTCCATCTCTCTCTCAACAGGCTGTAAATTTTCACAAATTAAGTAATTCTGTTGCCGCTATAACAACAAATACTAAAAAACAAAATAAAATAAATACTTAAGGATAAAACATACAACAAACGTGTTTTTTTTTGTTGTTTTTTGCTCGCTATTAATAACGGCAACAGGTAGATATTGAAATATTCACAGAATATTTAGTTGTGTAATCTATTTAAGAATAAATAATAAAATTTAAATTAAATTAATATTTAAGGGGGGCTCCCCCTTCATACAGCAAAAGTGATTTTTTTTGCCGTTTTTTTCTTGATTTTAATACAGACACCGTGGTTGTATAGATAATGGTACGGAACCCTTCGTGCGCGAGTCCGGCTTGAAATTCAAACCCTATTTGAATTCGAACCAACATAAAAAAATATCAATTAAAAAAAACAGAAGGTGAACAGTATGTATCCTGTAGTGCACACCGCCAAGTTAAGGGTCATCGCATAGTGAAATTGATACAAAGCCAGTTATTTGAACAAGTCCTGTCGATTGAAAAAACCTTCCACTTTGATTACCTCCACTCGACTTCATCAGCATTATCAATGAGTTCAATATAAACCCGGCTGTTCACGTGCACAAAGCCATCCCGACAAAAGATTACAAAAGAAAGGAAAACGCGTAATTACGTTTCTTTGTTTACTCAGAATATCGGCATATTGCAGGAGTTGATAACCTTTTGCAGCGGGCTTCGAAAATTGATTTTAACAGATCCGGTAATTAAATCTTGTAATTATTAAGAACCAAAGGTTTGGATTTGAACAATTTGAATTTGATGTTGCAAAATATTTAATCGGCGTCGGCATATTTATTCTGCAAACAAATACCAGTATTATGTAGAAAATATTACACAGGCATAAAAATAAGATATTTTGACAACTTTACATTATTTTATACATATTTTGCCGTTTAGCCTCAAAAGTACAATGAAACTACGAGTACATTCGCCTACTAGATACAATCTTTAATTTTTCTCAATTTCTTAAATGTAAGCTAGAAGGTTAGCTGTTAAAGGGACAATTTCGCCTCTATCTATTTATTTACTTTATTTGGGACATCAACAGCGATACATTTAAATAGATACTTAAGGTATGGATGCATTTGAGTAAGCCAATAACAGATGACCACAGGAAATAGGGTTAATAGGTTTTAGTGGTGGGAGGACCCTGTGCAGGGTCCGTCCGGATCGCTACCACCATCTTATCCATTAACCACCCGCCAAGCAACAGTGTTCGCATTGTTGTGTTCCGGCGTGGGGATAAGACAACCGGTGAAATTGCTAGCATAGAGGCATTCTATCTTAGTCCTCAGGGTTGGCGACGCATTTGAGGTCTTAGGATTATAGTCTTGAGAATTCAAATGTCTATGGGTCTCAGATTCCACTTACCATCAGGTGGCCTGAGTACTCGTGTGCCTTCTCCTTAACATAAAAAAAAAAAAAAAAAAAATACAAAAATACAAGTGGACTTATAACTAAGTATACATTTTGTACAATAAAGTCTTAACATACATAACACTCACTTGCATTTTGACAACTCAAATATTTGACGTTGCATTTGTGATAATGAATTTTCATGTTTCGGAACTTTCTCTATTTATACCCGTTACATCTTTAGAACGTTGTCAATCCTTATTAAAACATAGGTACTACAGCAATAGTGAAGACAAAAGTAAAAAATATCTTTATCTACTTCTAAGGGAAATATCTTCCAGCAATATTTTTTTGCAATTTATACATGTAAATGTATGTCGGCAAATCAATGTTCGTATTAAACATACATAATTCCGAAGAATCATAACTCCAAATTGATCAAAATTCCGAATGCAATTTTTGAATAGAAGACTTTATTTTTTGCTGTCACTCATTAATCAAACCTAACCTTACCTACGTACCTATAGCATTTGATATTCAGAAAAAAAATACTTTGGAATTTTAAGGAGTTCCCATTCAAATGGCTCTAAAAATCACCAGAGCAAACGTTAACGCTACTACACCACCCGTCTCGCTCACAAACGCAAACGCTAATGTCACTTGGTTATATGCACAGAACTCCTGTGGCCCGTTTCATGAAGCTACAAGTTACAAATTACATGCGGCAGTCTCTTTCTAACTCATTTTGCTAAAAAGAGAGTTCCGCTTGTAATTTGTAACTTATAGCTTCGTGAAATGGGCCTCCGGTCAAGTTTCATCACTCTAAGTTATCGATTTTAGAAAATCGACAATGTGTGATTTACGTAAGCGATGACGGATCGCGTCAACCATTGGAAAGAAAATAGAAACGCTAGCAGCGTTTGCAAGAGAGGGAATTTCCACCGTATTTATATTTATTCCATAGCCATTTCATAGATAAAGCAAGTCTAGTTTAGTCCAAGGTAGGTGTAGTGCATGATTTGATTAACGCACAGCTGGATGGCGACCGGACCGCTAGTAGACGCTTTGATCTCGACAGGAGCTAGCTAAACCTGATTGCGAGGGTACACCGAGAGAAAAGGTACGGTACTCGTATCTATACCACAGACTCTATTTCTAACTGAAGTAAAAACATATTGCCTTTGACGTGTTTTAGGGTCTACGCTAGCTGACTTCTCGGGTTCTCGGAGCGGGTAAAAGCCTGCTGTTCGAAATCTATGAAAAAGCCGTCGCACGCGTCTCCGCACCAGTAGCGCTCTGCCGTAATACCAAAGAAGGCAGCTAACTGCGATGTTATGGTCAACGCATTCTATACTCTATTTGTAACCGTTTTAAATTCAATATGCTTATACTATTACTATGAAGTTAGTCGCCTTTTTAGGGTTCCGTAGTCAAACTAGGAACCCTTATAGTTTCGCCATGTCCGTCCGTCCGTCCACAGCCTAGCGCAGAGACTCTTAGTACTAGAAAGCTGTAATTTGGCATGAATATACATATTAGTCACGCCAACAAAGTGGTACAAAAAAGGTTGATTTTTTTTTCCGTGTACCTCCCCTACTCGTAACGTGGGGACGTTTTTTTTCTCATCTACCTCATAGTGTTAGGTGTCATTGGATAGGTCTTTTAAATATACTCTTGTTTTGTAAAACAATTTTTCGATCAAGGGATTCGTTTAAGAAATATTATGCTTTAAAACGCTAATTTTTGTTAGAGTCAAGTGTCCCCCTACAGACCAAACTACAAATACTAAAAATCTGATAAATATCCTAAATGAAAGCGCATATAACGAATTTAAAAGGAAAACTATCACGAATTAGTAGACATCATTGGTTCTTGAGATACAGGCGATTAAAGTGTTTATACCTAATAAAATCGTCGAAGACGGCATAAGTAACGATTCAAATAAAATGTAAATACTAAATGAAATCAATTAACATCGAGAGCCATTGTAACATTTGACACATTTCTGAAATTTCTTGACGTCTGAAGCTTTATTCTGTACTGGTTCCCTGGAATTCAACAAAATATCAAATTTAACGTTGGCTGAATTCGTGACGTCGTAATGCAATTATCGTAAAAGCCGTAGATACCGTACAATTTTATTTACATTTTCGCTTTCGCCAAGATGGAAATACAATCACGGCTACCTGATTGCGTTGGCACAGCTTCTCGATAGCCAAATACTCAACAACGAACAATGGCTGTTAAGTTGAGGGACTGATTACTCTTTTAACTTATTCGACCGTGTGTTCTGAATGTACTACTCATGCATGTAAATACAATTAATATAAATAAAATAAAGGATGTACAAAGGCAAACTCTCCTTTTAAGGAACCTTTTCCAGCTAATACTCGTACTTGAGAGATTGAGAAAAGGCAGAGGTTGTACATTAAAGCCACTTGCTTCAATGCACAATCTGCATGTACAATTTAAGAGAACATAAAAATCTATGTTATAAAATATTACATTCAAATACCTACATAAATAGATACAGAGTTGTTTGTAAATATCAATATAAGTACATACTTAAACTAACATTAACTACTTATATAAATATAACTATTCCTTTCCACCCTGTAGAGTTGTTACAATGATTAGGAACTGGAGTCAAGCCAGTACTTCTTCAATTTGTTTTTAATGGTTCAGTTTCATTGGTCGTCAACCAATGTCATGCTACCCGCATGCTAGTAGCAATACATTGACGAGTTGGTATTAACGTTGTTGTGTCGGGAGCTATTGCAACAACACATAGGAACGGTACAAGAAAAAATAAAGAAATTGAGGCGTTAGGAATCTACAGCCTAACCCAAGAAGCTTATACATGATACTGGATATTGCACGGCCAACGTTTTGAAGCGAAAGAAAATGACCATGAATGACGTCGCTAATGTTTTTTGTCCTTTCTTTAGCGTGATCTTGAGTTTTTGAGAAAGGGACAAAAAACATAACCTAATGCTGACCGGTAGCAGATTCTTCAATCTGAGTGCAACATGAAGGCTTTGGAATAAAAAATTGCTTTATAATTAATCTTAGAGTTATTTTTTTGGTAATTTGTTAAATATATATTTAATAAGTGACAAGATCAGCCTTTGTATCCCGTTTACATGCAGTTATTTTTGTTGGTGCGGGATTCATCTACTGAAGCTAGCAGCTGTCCCAGGTTTAATCCCAAAATATGTTTAATTAGTACGCATGCGTGTGGGTAAGCCTTAGATGTTTTCTAAGCAGGGTAGGATTTATTTATTTAGAAGTATTACTAAGAATGAAAATGAAAATGAAAATATTTATTTTGGATATATATTTCCAGTATCCATAATCACATCACAAATTTTAGTATCACAAACTAGATTAGTAAAACTTAAAAATATACTCCCTTCCTTATTATCGTGGAGTAACCGTTGGGCAGTTTACGCCATGCGTTGTCGCTTTCTGTCAGATGCAAATGTCACAATTACAGATGAGGACAACGCATGGCATAAGCTACCGTACGGTTATTCCACGTTTGCCCCGCACGCAATAAAAAATAATCTATTTTTATACTTATTCAAATAATTCCACGTTAAATGAAAACTCTGCCCTCATAAGGCAATACGCATTGTATCTAATTCAAAAAAAAAAAAAAAGACAAAAAAAAATGAATTTGATTTTTTTTTTTATTTTTTTTATTTTTAAAGAAAGAATTTTAATGAAATCGTATCCCATTAGTAATAATGTTGCATTTTCTATAGGAGTTTTGTCTGAGATACTGCAATTTTTCTTAGGAAGGCAGCGTTGTTAATCGTTTCTACCCGGAAACTAGCCAGACAAAAGCCAAATTACTTTTAGTAAAGTGCTTTGTTTTGGTATTCGCTGCCGTTACCGTACCCGCTAATAATTGTACCAGCAAGTGATTAACCTATTTAAGGACTTTAATTTTCGCCAGTCACTCCTAAATTAACGACGAACGCTACCTTATCCTTAGGTTCGGTGTAAAGTTTAATAAAAATGGCTACTAAGGGATTATTCCCTTCCCAGAATCCCAGGCATGGACGAATGCTCAAGGTGATAATGTTATTATTATAAACATGTTGAACGTAAAAGGAAGCAAGGATAAAATTACATTAACACGTTTTCACTTTCACTGTATTTCTGTACCCCTAGAACGATTTGACTTTCTATCGAGTAAGTAACGTTATCTTTATCCACAAAATGTGTCTGGCGATTGATATCAGCGCTCTCTTGTATATATTTACTTCTTAAATTTGATAGCAAGTTGTCATTTACGTCGAGTTTCGTATCGTCATCAAAAAGAAAGGGTGAAGTATACGTAAACTGAAAATGCGACTTTATTTGGACCCAATTTGGAGTTCGTGCTTCAAATAGGGTACCAATCGTATATAGATCACGTGTTACGAAAAGTCACGCTAATCACGCAGTCAAGCTATCTTATCGCTGAGTAACATAGGTTTTATTTGTTTTTTCGACGCGGACGGACTCGCGGGCAATCAGATCTGTTTTTTTTGTTTCATGCCACTATGATCTATGTGAAATTTATTACTGAGGTAGTTAATAGCGTATGAAAAGACATAGGGTACTTTTTACGCCAAATAAAATACAGTTCCCGAGTTCTAGGGTTTGCGGGCAAAAGTTAATAAAATAAATAAATATCACGGGACAATGTCACACAAATTGACCTAGCCCCAAACTAAGCTCTAGGCTTGTACTATGGGTACCACGATAAACATACTTAGATAGAGACATAAATACATAAATACATAGAAAACATCCAAGACTCAGGAACAAATACTCGTGCTAATCACACAAATATCTGCCCTTACCGGGATTTGAACCCAGGACCCCTAGCTTCGAAGGCAGGGTAACTCCAAACTAGACCCTCGTGTCGTCAAATATTATTATTATGTAGCCCACCGAGATCCCTTGCAGCCACAACCCAAAGTCTATAAGCCTAGAGGTTACGTTATACGATATGTATGTAATAAGGGCTGGATTGCGGAGTAAATATTTTGATACGGCTCCGCCTAGACGACGCCGGGAAGTGGATATTGTCGAACATGCTGCGTGTGTTGAATACTTTATAGTACACTTGGGGATAAATATATCGGGCCTTGAACTCAGTGAACTGTTTATAAGTGTCGTGTGTGTACGCTTCTATCTTTAGTCTTAATTGTATAGGAAAAGCGTAACATGCTGCAGATTATTTTGATGTCTGTTTTTTTTGTTGATTAAGTAATTTATCAAGTGGCCTAGTGTGTGGTCGTATGGCATATCTCAATAAAAATACATATTTCCGTTTTTTTTACATACTATGCATTAAGCGAAGCAGTCGTTATTACAGTCTTGCACACATTACTGCTTTTATTTAGCTTAACAACACAACAGTTTCGTTTTATTTACATCTTAAAAGCTTTTCCTGTACATATTTAGTGGAAAAACGCTTTAGCTCCCGTAAACGTGGAATCCACTTTCCTAAATGGAAGGATATGTCCCGCCCGAGGATACGTAGATGTTACATGCCATAATTACTGCTTGTTCTAATGTTGACTTTGTTCGAATGGTCATTTGTCCTAATGGGTTTTTTCTCTCTATTTAATGCAATATTGCATAGTATAGCCAGGAAGTAGATATGTTGCCGCACCCAAGTTGAAGATTTATAAATTAAGTCCCAATTCAGCACTCAGAGGCCCTAGCTAAGATGCGTTCGCTAACTGACGTTCCTTTTCGTTTGCTTTTTAAACCAATCGCGTCACTGGTAGATCACGTGACTTTTCGTATTGCGTGAAAAACAAAACGAATCGAAGCGCTAGTTAGCGAACTGTTACGCCAAATGAGTCGACTATAGCTATTATCGCTTATCTCTTACTCTTGTGTTTTCATATTAATTTGCAAAACAATTGAACATACTGTAATTTGTCTATTTTCATACTCGGTAACATCGTTGATTTAATGCTGACTCTGCATTAAAAAACCTTTGTATTTTTTATTACTTGTTTTAATCTAGTTCTATACTCGAATGATATATAACTTATTGAACACACAATCTTAACCACTACACCATGTTGCCAACAATATGACACTGACGTTGATTTTCGTATCATCATCGAGTAATAAGGGTGAGATTATAGACATCAAGCTGGCACTGACGCTGATTTTCGTATCGTCATCGAGTATAAAAGGTAAGTTTATTTTAGACAATCGTGCTAAGGATAGGTTCAGATCACGTTTTTGAATATTAAACGCGAAGTTTTCATGCACGAGCAGACTTGCTAAGACAAATTGCAGTATCTCAGACAAAACTCTTGTAGCAAATGCAACCTTCTTATAAGGCGATAGGATTGAATCTGCTTTAGCCATTGAATTTGAGATACTGCCTTTTAGCTTATGAGGTTGCTACTGGTGGTCACGAGTCACTAGTTACGTCAGTGACAGTACCTAGCTCGAGTTCGCCTAATGAAAGCGCGGATTATCCCGGCTTATTTCAGCCCGATCCGATCAAAGCGGAGTTTAAAGTCCTATATACTGATTTCCGTATGTTTCAGCACGTGACTGTTATATGATAAAAGAGACTAATTGAAAACTGATCACGTGGCTCAAAATTTCATGAAATTAGGGTTTGTTCTTATTGTTTAGTAAATCGGATGCATGTTTGTTTTTAGCTTGTTTTTTTGTGAGTGTATTGACACTGATAATAAACAGGTTCTTGCTACGGTTTGAATAAATTTTGAGTTTACGATATTTCAACGATGCTGCATGCAATCCACGATGACGTGAAAATCTAAAACGTTTAACTTCAATGTATAAAATAACTTTGCGTCAACGTACGTATTGTATCATTATGTATAATGACAGAGCCACTGGTTTTATTGCAAATTCGGTAAAAACATATACAGAAGATTGAAATAAATAGTTTTGTCGTGCGTTATAATATAATTCATAATGACTCTAGTGGAATAACGAGTCCAGTGTTCTCAATCCTGATGTAGACTTTATTTTGTTTAAAAATCAAACTTTACTCGTCATTCTCTCTGTTTATTTCCACTAACTACTCTTTACTATTAAAAAATACGGCTTTTCAACTTTTGAGCCTTTGAGATTCAAAACTAGGTCAACTGCCCCTTATTGTAGACTCATCATTCGAATGATATTCGACCCAAATATTAACAGTATACGTAAAAAGGAAACTATGTTTTATTTCCGTCCCAGTCTCGTCAAACCCATTTCACTGAGCATTTCGACGATAATTATCACTGTCTCCTTCATGAGGGAGAAAATTGGATTTTTCCAGGGAAGTCCCTGAGATGACACTAATATTAGTGTTTTCCTTTCCGAGTGTAATAGAATGTTGGACGCTCCCTCTTGTATTTTGTGTGGTTTTATCGAATCCTTAGGTAATGTATTGGATTAATTACTTCTCCGCTTTTACTTAACCATCATATCGACGTCTGTAATTGATTGTTTTTCCCACTAAAAATGCAAAAGAAGTAAATAAATAGTTTTAAGTATATTTTTAAATAACTTAAAAAGAGAACTCTGATGTTGTCAAATATTGACACATACTAGTATACAAGGCTAAAAAAATATCGTCCGAGTTTCTTACATTTTTTTACATTATTATCAGTGATCGGAATAGGTAGTGCAATTTCGGGTGAATGACCTTAAACATTATACATAATATGGATAAGACCCCAGATTCTGGGACTCGTATTATTTCACAAAATATTTTCTTGACTTTCCTTAATTAAATGCATCCTTAAGTTAAATGGGTGCATGCGAAAAATCTAAAAAAAAAATGTTATTGTAAATAGTTTTTTACTTTATGTCATTGCAAGTGTCTACATATTTCGTCAATGCGATATTTTATGCTACCAAAATAATCGTTAAAATCATATTTTAATCACCTTTCTGAATTAAACACAAACTTTAACACTTTGCAAATGTAATACCGGGGTTACAAGCTATATCCATACTAAACTTACGCACCGAAGTCTCGCGAAATTGCACTACCTATTCCGATCACTGATTATTATTTAAAGATAATTCTGAAAATTATTGTTGTAAATATTCGTATTGTTGTTGTTGATTTCTGATTTTAGTAAGGTTAAAGCAAAATGTATTTAAAAAAAAAACAAAAAAAACGCCTTCATAAAACGCGAAAAGACGATGAGAAACGAAATCCTCAATAGTTTTATTTTTCGGCCATGAGACGTTTTTTGTGTGTTTTGGTTTAATCTTCGAAACGTTATGATTGTTAACGATGATTTTTTATTGAATGGTTGAGTATTTATACATTATTAATCGTGCTAAACCATTTTTTAAAGTTCCGTAGTCAAACAAGGAACCCTTATAGATTCGCCATGTCCGTCCGTCCGTCCATCCACAGCCTAGCTCAGAGACTCTTAGTACTAGAAAGCTGTAATTTGGCATGAACATACCTACATATTTTATAACAATTTTTCGATTAAGGAATCCGTTTATGAAATATTAAGCTTTAAAGCGCGAATTTTTGTTATAATCAAGTGTCACGTTTTATCTGAAAAAATCTTACATGAAAGCGCACATAACGAATTTAAAAGGAAAACTATCACGACTAAGTAGACATCTTTGTTTCTTGAGATACAGGCGATTAAAGTGTTTATACCTACTAAAATCATCTAAGACCAAATTACTTTAAATAGGAAATTAGTTATTCTTGTTGATTTTTATGTTTATAGTGCATAACGGCTTCGGCACCCTACACTGGTCCGACATGCTCTTGCCCGGTTTTTAATGTTGTGGTTTAAAAGTAAAAACAATTATTTGAATTCGACGCTATCATCAAGGTGCGCTCTCAGATTTTTCGCGCGCAAGCACATAACGCCATCCCATTTCATTTTTATGCAGCGTGGCAGCATGCTATGTGGCCTTTGATTCTACATAATCAAGCATTAAACTCCTTAAGGTGAGACCTATTTCCTCCGAGTACGTTTCTGTTATGAATACCGTTACCCCTGACCCAATTTGATTGTTCACTGGTGGAAACGATTCCGATACGTTTAAATCCCTTGCCACTTTCAATATTCAAGGATGGAGTACACAAACATGTTTTCTCGTATCGTGTTGAAAGGGCGTTGTCGGGATTGGAGTCAATACATGAATACGCACTCAATCGAAAAAAGTAGCAATGTGTTGTTTTTTAAGACTGGAAGTAAAAAGAGGGTGTTATAAGACTTATATAAGTTTTTTATCACACTTGCTCGGAAAGGGTGATTTTTACACGCAGGCGTATAGAGTAGGTAGATATAGCCGATTTACCTCCCAGGGGAGTTATGGATTTTTATAACTCTCGATATCGTCGAAAGAGCCCTGTATCGCACGTCATTTCAGTCTATCGAGGTTTAAAATCAGCCAAGGTTCTTCAAAACTTGACTTATACATTTAACTGCATTATATTTATATTTTACTATAATTTCAGAGATATTTATAATTATTCCCCCGTGTGGTTGCCGGGTTATAATAATGCCACTCCATGTCTTCCTGTGGATGTCGTAAGAAGCGACTTCGGGTATAACGGCTTGTAGTACTGTTAGGCGATGGGCGTGCAACCTGTCACTAATAAAGTAGTAAACTTCTTGGCCTGATAGTGCAAAATGAGATTGCAGAATTTTAAACAGGTCTTTTTACAGGTTTTGGTATTTCTGTAGCTCTGCCTACCACTCTGGGAATGAAGGCGTGATATTAATGGTATTATGTATGTGTGTGTATGTACATTTGTAATAATTTTTAATAAATGTCCGTTTTTAAAATCGGTACAATAGTATGGCCTGTCAAGTTTGAAAACTAAACGCAATTCTTAGCATTATCTGTGAAGACTATATTGATAATGATAAAAGTCGACAATTTCTTGAAGCGATTCGAGTGCCATTAATTGTTTTGGTTGTCTATAAAAGTCAAATATTTTTTGTTTCCTCGCAAATGTGATGAAAAACATTGTGTGTATCACGGAAAGTAAGGAGAATATCTCTGCAGTACTGATTTTTCTTACTTTTTGGGGTTCCGTAGGTAAACTAGGAACCTTCATAGTTTCGCCATGTCCGTCCGTCCGTTCGTCCGCAGCCTAGCGCAGACACTCTTAGAACTGGAAAGCTGTAATTTGGCATGAACATGCATATTAGTCACAGCAACAAAGTGGTACAATAAATGTAAAAAAAAAAACGGGTATTTCCCCTACACGTAACGTGGGGATGTATTTTTTTTCTCGTCTACCCTATAGAGTGGGTGTCGTTGGATAAGTCTTTCAAAAATATTACGAAAAAAAATTAAACGAAAGAGCGTATAACGAATTTTAAAGGAAAACTAACACGACTAAGTAGACATCATTGGTTCTTGAGATTAAGTGTTAATACCTACTAAAATCATGTAAGTCGGCACCAATTGACTTTAAATAGAAAATTAGTTATTATTGGTTGATTTTTATATTGGTAGTACTTAACGGCTTCGGAACCCTACACTGAGTATGGTTCGACATGCTCTTGCCCGGTTTTTATTTGAACTTACGTGTATGATCTAACTTTCAAGGATGTGGTCAATATCAATTGGAACCATGCAGCGATATTGGAAACGTGACAACATCGCTAAAAGAGTAATATCGCAGTGGACATCCGATCTTGCGCAAGCAGACTTGTTCGGAATATTGCAAACTTATTTCCGTCGCCACGCCGTACGTTATCGAAAAGTTTGATAAATCCTTAACGGTAGGACACTTCACAGCAACACTACCTTAAGCTTTATTTAACTGTTTTGCATTATTTATAGTAAAACCGGGGTATTAATAATACTCGGCCTAATAGTAGCCTAATAGTATAAATAGTAAACCGGCTAAGTGTCGGTCGAGTCGGACTCGCATACTGAAGGTTCCGTACCGCCGCACAGTATTATTGAATTCCATTTTGAATTCGATTTCGACCATTTTTTCATTATTTGTTGTTTTAATTAAAGCCCTTAACTACGTAATTTAAAAAAAAGAAATACCCCATAACCGCACCGAACCAGTTTTTATTTATATTTGAATTGTAATAAATTAGTAAATGTATAAATTTCTTATTAGTCTTTATACCGTTTCATTGGTGGCGCGTGAGGGTTTTATAGCGCATAAGCTGTAATTTATATTCCTCAACTGAGATGTTAATGTGTTCTGGCAGTTTTCTGTCATTTGGTAAGAAAACGGTTCACAAACTGATGCATTTGCTTTTTCCGAAACTAAATATTTTAGAATTTATTTCACCATCGTGTAGAACCCTATAGGTTAGGATAGGATTATAAAAATCCTGAAATAAGTATTTACAGTTTCAGAAATAATGGTTTCCCAAATAATATGTTTGTGAAATTAATCAGTTTCTAAACCGATGTGGGCATATCAATTAAATAAATAGGCAAATAAGTAAATTGATACATTAGAAGACTAAAACTCAATAATTTTATACAGTACTAATTGTGTAACGTGGCCTTGAAAGTGTTCATCGTGATACCCTGCATTTGAACATGAATTATTCAAGTCCCACCGGGCTTCGTTAGCAGAACTAGGGTATTTTTAGATTCAATTAATTTTGCTTAGACAATGTCATTCTGAACGACCGTGTCGTTTGTTAAGCGAGTTAAAATTTAATAAATTAAAACAAAAGTAGATTTTGTGAAGATTGACTGTATTATACAACTTGAACTAGGGCATTTTCATTATAAATTGTACCCTAGTTAAGGAAAGTTAAAAAACGTTAACTTTGGTCAGTTTTCTGACGAAACAAGCCATACATTTATGTGACTAATATAGTCACAAAACTGACAAAAGTTAACGTTTCTTAATTATCCTTAACTTAGGGTACACTTTATTTTGAAAATGCCCACTAGCGTGAGGCCATCTATGCAACTATGTCAAAGTGACAAAATAATTAAAACCGTAAGACTTCTTAAGAATTGAATTAAAACGTAACTTTGACATAGTTGCATAGTGGCCTATGAATCAAGTTGGTTGAATGTACAAATAAACACTGCTACTTAAGGGTAAGGACCAAAAAGTTGGCCATGCTAACTCAATCAAATTTTCTATGAAACTTTTCCGTTGTGACACGAAAATTAGCCATACATTTGTAGGGATAATTTTCGTGTCACAACGGAACTTTTTTCACTTTTGTTGTTTGTATGGTTAACTACGCTTAACTATGGTCCAACTATTTGGTCCTTACCCGTATTTCGTGAGTTATAACACTAATAACTCACGCCTAGCCTAGTTGGGAGTGACCCTGCCTTCGAAGCTAGGGGTCCTGGGTTCAAATCCCGGTAAGGGCAGATATTTGTGTGATGAGCACGAGTATTTGTTCCTGAGTCTTGGATGTTTTCTATGTATTTAAGTATATATTTCTCTATATAAGTATGTTTATCGTTATCGTCGTACCCATAGTACAAGCCTAGAGCTTAGTTTGGGACTAGGTCAATTTGTGTGACATTGTCCCGTGATATTATTATTATTATTATTATTATTAATATGACTGTTTTCTAACATAATACGTGAGTACTGAGAAGTAAGCAATAGCAGTTATTGTTTTATTCATTGGAGATTTTACACGGTAAAAACGATATTGCGTTTGACATTGTAAACGTTTTGATAACTCTTATTTACTTGGCAATAATGGCGGCCGAGTTCAAAACAATACTAAAACACAATCGTTTACGACAGTAGAATAGAGGCCCAGGTATGTTTAGTACAAATGTAATTTAATTAGACACAATATTTTGGGTTTGGCGGAGAAAAATCAATTCTAATGCGTACGAAGTAATGTCAGCCACTTTTATTGTTTCTATTTGAGGTGTTATAGTGAGAAGAATTACGCAATTTTAAATTTAGCAACGTTGGCAAAACTTGAAGGAAGCAAGACTTTTCTTTTAAAGGTTTCTGCTAAAGGTTGGTCGCGACTATATCCGTTAGAATACTTTTCACATAATTCCCATTCTTTCTTAAATATCAGAGCAAGTTCAGTAGCATTTTTATACCAGAAATATGTATGTACAAATTTTATTTCTATATAATCAATATCATAATATTTCTATATAGTCATTCAGCAATAATCAATTCCAACAGCTCATAAAATTAAAAAATCTAGTGGAAAATTGGAAACTCATCATTTCATCGAATTTCACTTCATCGAATGTATTCTTTCATCGAACGCTATTTTCTGCTGAAACCATAATGTTTTAGGGTACTTAAACATTAATTACGTAGGTTAGGTTAGGTTAGGTTAGATGTTATAAATACCCTGAAAACATTATAGTGATGAAAATGAAATGATAGACACCCCTCAATGAACATAAGTCATCATTGACGATATAAAGAAGAAACAAATTGAAGAATTTATTGGGAGGTAAAATGGTTGAAATATCCTTGAGACCTATACCTAGAATGAGGAGTTTTCATGTTCTTTTTATTATCACTCAGTTCTTGATCCAAAACAAATTACACAAAGTGACTTTGATGTAGGCAGTTGCTAATGAGATAAGATGTCAAATACTATCCGAATACTCCACTTAAGTTTCGAGAGCTTTACTGCCCTGCTAAAATAAAAGCCAGTATCTCAGACAAAACTTCTGTAGCAAATGTAACCTTATTACTAACAGTATAGGATTGAATCTGCTTTGGACATTATATCTGAGATACTGTTTTTTTGCTTAGGAGGGCAGTTTAATTTATTTAAGAATAATTAGTTCTTACCCTAGTTAGTACTTCTTGGCCTGATTGTGCAAAATTTGGTTACAGAATTATTAACAAGTCTTTTTAGAGTTGTTCGTATTTTTATTGTAGCTCTACCTACCCCACTCTCGAAATGAAGGAGTGTTGCTACGTATGTATGTGTATGAATATTAGTTTTTAATCATCATGCCTGGGATAGCTCGGGGCACCTATACGAAAGTGATGTTGCAAAATATTTTATCGACAAAAAATATATCGATGTTACTGCTAAAATCTAAATGTTATTCGACATAAATAAATATTACTTATTTTCTCCTCATTTTAAAATAATACAAATAAACAAATTAAAACGTGTATTTATATGGTTATTTTTTAATCGTTTTCATAATTTACAATCAATATTTTTTCCATATTCGTCAGTATTAATTATTTCCGTCGAGATTAAAATATCCACTTTGAACTACTAAACGTTCTCTCAACGTCCACAGTGGTCAACGGGGCATTCTTAAAATATTTATATTGACTCAAAGCTAATTTCTCATTCATGTTGATTATTGAAATTTGCACACATTTTATAAGTGTTTACTTTTTTCATGGTTTCATAAACAGTATTTAACATCGACATCTTTTTTATCGATATCAAATCCCTAGAACTTGCCCCGAGTTATCCTAGGTATGTTAATCGTATCACCGACAGAATCAAAGTAGTTTTTTAATGAAGGCAAAATATAGCTGTTAATGATAATTCACACAAGCATTTCCCTTTGTCGTTTGTTACCGAATATAATTTGCGTAGTAGTTTCCTCACAAATACATTCCGTTTTATTATTTCAACGAAATCTGCAGAAAGGAAGTGTTAAGCTAAACCCTTTTGGGGATCGCGTAAAACGATAGGGGCCGGATTCATAAAGGTTTTAGGTCCGTTTTATGCAAGCGCTGTTATTAACGTATTTTTTCAAATTAGCTCTCTGTGTAAGTATATTATCAATGTTATAAATTATAGTCTTTGAGAATCCTTTATGTATTTGTAATAAAAATTGACTTTAGCCTCTTTTATAAGACACACACTGTTCAACTAAATCTGAACAAAACTTTGCAAATAAAATGAAAATTGTACAAACATAAACGGATTATATGGCTTTGTTGTTACTGTCTGACGTGTTAAGCTAGAACTTGATTACATTGCCAGAGGTCGTAGGATCGACTAATGTAAGAGACCAACGATTCTAAGCCAATAAACAGTATCTCAAATTCAATTGCCAAAGTAAACTCAATCCCCTCCTTTTAGTAATAAGGCTTTTATTGGTACAGGAGTTTTATTTGAGATACAGCTCTTTAGCTTAGCACAGTAGAACGACCGTACTCAGATAAATTATAAGGACAATTAACTGGTTCCTTTTACAAACTTGTGTATGAAAATCCGTCACTAAGAAATGACTTAATCGACATTAACTGACTGACTGAGTAACACTTAGATGTTTTTGCCCTATTTTCGGCTTAGAGACATCTCCACTGTGGGCGACTTTTGTTTTATACTATGACATGATAATCTCAAGATATCGGAAATGCATTTTGACTATCTTTTACCCACACTACTTATTTAGAATCTGTGTAGAATACTTTTGTCATCCCCTCGAAAATTATTATATTTTTAAAAAGAAAAATGTACTTTATGTCTTAGTTAACCACTTATTGAACGTTGATTTTAAAAAGATGGTTAATCCTAATTTCAAAACAATCTTCAATCTATTTAATGTTTTTTCCTACTCCTGTACTTTTATCTGTCATTTATATAGTCACGAACACAAATATAAGAATATAGATAATATGTCCGCAGAACATTCCGTAGAAAACTCTATCTAGTCTATTCTCCTTAACAGCACTTGTGCTTTTTTGAGCCAAAACGACATGCCTAGCTGCCAAAGCTTACACCTAGGTTAATTTGACCTATCAAAATACTTCACCAAATTAATCCACCAATCAGAATACACATTGACTGTCAATCGGAACGTTAGGTTCTTTTTGGTATGTAAACTCTTTTACTAATTTAACTCTTTAAAAACATGGTATCAACCAACCAGAATGCAGCTATATTAAAATCGACCAATCAGGTAAAAGAACTCATTTCTCAAATCATTAGGTGTTTTTAGTCCCTATTTCACAAGTTAAATCGATTGTGCAACTTTTTTTAAAAATATAAAACCTGGCAAGTGCACATCAATTTAAAAACAAAGTTAACCATAGACACATATTTTGTCGTTTTCGAATGTTTCCCGCTCGTTTGTTGTTCTGTGCTTCGGTCGTATTCTAACATAGGTATATTAATAAAATTTTGTGAATTTAATTTTGCATTTTATTTGAAACCTAGTCGTAGAAAAAGTATTGTATGCAACGGTGTATAACTAAGTCAAAAAATACTCGTGGCGTCTTGCTTTACGATGTTCGCCTGCGGCTCACATCGTAACCACACCACTCGTCTTTTTTGACCTCTCTTATACAACTGTTGCATAAACTACTATTATGTATGCCCTAGTGCAACAAGAAATAACATGCCACTTTTTATCCATAACTGAAAAGTTCACCAAGCACGAAGTGTTTTGTCAAAGAACTTTGCATAGTTAATGCCCCGGCTGCGTCGGCACGCGTCTCTGTTTGTGTTAGTCATCCTTATGTTATATAATGAATGCGGGACGTAATACGCTTGTTAATGCACGTTCAGATAATTTTGGCACGTTTCTTAAGAGTAGGTACACACTTTGCCGTAACAACATCGAAGAAATATAATTAAATTTGTAATGATGATATTGAGAAAGAAGATTGTAATTAAAAGTTGTATCCTTGTGTCTCCAGCATAATATTATGATATTGTACGGCTTACTTAAAAAAGTATGCTTCTTCTCTTTTATTAAACTGCTAAAGAGTGGAATTCGCTTCCATCATCCTAAGATATCAATTTTTTATTACATCTACTATCAGAATCCTTAGTGTAAGTTGCTAATGCAAAAAACGTCTTGAACGCGTTTTCCTTTCTCATATAAATAGCATGGAGGCAAATGCGTTCGAGACGGTTTGCCGCGTGAACAGCATACACTCAATGATCAGGTGAAATAGAGGGAGAAACTTTTATCAGACTAAAAAAAATATTTTAAATGAAATATAATATAGGTCATCATTTAATCCATGTTTCATGTTTAAAAAATTTAAACTCAACAAAACTGAAAACCTAATATTACCTATATCCTAGCCATTCAATGTCTTGTTTATTTAATCAAACCCGTCATAGGATAAATTCCCAAAAAACTTGCTAAACGAGGCACGAAATTATATACCGAGATGAAAATAAATTTACATACGTAATGAAATACATTTTCCGTATCATGCATTGTCAGCGTTGGTGTATTTTTAGAACTCCGCCGCACGCCTCCGGTCTACATTTACTTGAATGGAATGGTAATGTGAAAATGAGGTAGGCGCGATGAAATGTTTTTCACTCGCAGTAACGTGACAACCGCGTGTCAATCAGAAGATTGTCTTGAGGTAAAAAAAAGAGAAAGCAGTACCAATAACCTACGCAATTCAGTCATTGTCAGGGTTTTCCAATATTGTTTGTAAAGCTTGGTTAAGTATGTACACATAAGTATTGTTTAAATGTAAAATCGTAACCTCGATTGCGCACTTTTCAGGTAAGTTCTAAAATTGTACACCTCTTAAAACAAGCCCAGTAACGCTTTGTGGAACTATGTGAAATGTTTGTGTTCAAGATGTCTGTGCTAATACTGTAATAAGTGTGGAAGCATTTTAAAAACTCTTTTGTTTGAATGGACGAGTGTTATTTTTGTCTAGACAACTTCTAGTGACTTCGATCTAAAATGAGTTTGTGTTTTCAACGTCATCGTGTTTGTGTAATAGTGCATAAAATATTTTAAAGTCTTCTATTTTATTTATATTTTGAACTGCGAGTGATAATGTTTCTAAACCATGTTTTATATTTCCACTCCATTTCCATTGTTATCAGTTAGGCTGTGGTAATTAGGCATCTTTATCTTTAATGTAAACCATCTCATTAACTCCCTTGGGAATAATAATGAACGTTACGCGAAAATAATAAGGCCTGGCCTACTTAGGGTTTCACAGTTATTAATATTCACAATATTCTCCTTATTCTCTTGGGAATTATTTACCGCATCGAAAAAGATCTTAATCCCTCTGCATTGTTACCATCTAAACAGCTGTGAAATTTTTGTAGTCACCATTTTTGAGGTGTAAGGGTCGTCCAGACCACCATCTTAACCTAACCTACCATGAAACAGTAATTAGTTAGTTTTTTTATTTTATTTATTTATGTTGTCTACCATGTAAGAATTTCATGATTTTGTCATTCCTTGTTTACTTTTCTTTGTGTGGTGTTTAATAAACCATTTGTTTTGTATTGTGTAAATATATAAATATTAGGGGACCATCTCAAACAAAATAATCTAGTCTCAAACTAAGCTCTAGGCTTGTACTATGGGTACTAGACAACGATAACTTACTTATATAGAGAGATACATACAAATACAAAGAAAAAAAACCAAGACTCAGGAACAAATACTCGCGCTCATCACACAAATATGTGCCCAAATCGGAAATTAAACCCGGGCCCAATAGATTCGTAACCAACTAGGTTTTTTCCGCCGTTGAAATGTTGATTATTATCTATACGACGAATAATAACACCGCAACGTCGTGCTGGTAATGAATTTGACGACAACACCCTGGCCACCTACAAGTTTTATTGTTTCCGAGCCGTGACAAGCTAACTTTTCTCCCTAGGGCTTTTGTACGTGCAATGAATGTTTCAACTTTCTCGGTCTCAACACCTACACGTAGCAAAGACACTGTTGCTAAACTAATGCTGTGGGAAGTTAAAGGAAGCGGCACTCCTTGCGATGTTTAAAGCTTACTCTGTTTAAGTTACTTATTTATTTATTATATTTTTATGATAAGGAGAATGCACACGAGCACTCAGGCTATCTGATGGTAAGTGGAATTTGAGACCCATTACTTATTATAGTTGCGCCATTCTCATTACTGCGTATTTTTATTGTGCATTTGTATCAAAATATGAAATACTTATATTTCTGGATTTCCTATCTAGAATTAATTAAAGTAGTTTATATTTATAGGATTTATATTAAAACTTACTTGAAATAGGTATTCTTTTGAATCATCGTTAAGAAACTGACGAAAATGTCACCTCCATGTCGTGTGCAAAATCAAATTACGATAAAACAATATAAAGTAAGATATATTTACTAATAATGAATAAACTTTTTCATATAATTTAAAGGATAAAACAAAAAAAATAATTTTCAAATAAATACCAAATAATTAAACTACAAACAGAATAACGGATTCTAAATACTGGGTGTCCCAAAAATCGTCAAGCCGGAAATAGGTGATAAGGCAGCTCATAAGCTATCGATTTAATCCTCATGTATGTTCAGTACTTTCGGATATATTAATCATTTTAATCGGAATTATTGTAATTTTTCCTTATTTACATGTTTCGAAAAATCCTTAAGTTCATGTATTATTTCAATATATTTTCAGTGGATTCTTACAGCGATATAATCATTATAAACTGAGGTTGTTTTTAAAGCTATTTGCCAATTTTTTTATCACTTTTTTTTCTAAAATCGCACAAAGTTACTTTTTGAACCCTAGTTCCCTTTTCATTTAGTATTAGTTGTAATTCTGTATCCACATTTTCCACAATCAGGCTAAGATGTTTACCATTATACGAGTATTAGTGACAGGTTGCAAGCCCATCACCCTTACCAGTACTTACAAGCCTTTATTCCTTTAGTCATCTCTTACGACATCCACGGGAAGACATGGAGTGGCACTATTCTAACCCGGCAACCACACGGGGAACAAATAATACTAATGTACAATACTTATTATGGCATCATTTTAACCAACACGTGGACCAGTAGTAACGCCGCGGCTTACTCACTACTAGACAGAACATCCGCAAGATGCTCTTAACGTGCTCTTGAGTAATGCTCTAGATCCTAGAATTGCTAGCTTAAGCCCTCTAGAGACGGATGCTGTGCAATAAGCACTCTAAAATACTGGTGCCGTGACATTCGAGACATGCTCTGGATAAACGATATGTCTTGTTTATAAGATCATTATATGTACAGGTTGTCGCTAAATGCAAAGTCGACTTATGGGCTGCCTTAAGTAATTTTGATCTTTGCTTTATCCTTGGTGATATAGGACTTTATTAGCACTCGTTACATCAAAGTGTTAAGAGTTATTCGATACTTATTAACATACCTGAGATATTTTAGGGCATCTATACGAATGTGATGTAGCAAAATATATTATCGCCAAAAAAATATATCGATGATACTGCCAAAATCTAAATGTTATGCGACATAAATGAATATTACTTATTTTCTCCTCATTTTTAAATAAAAAAGAAACATAAAAAGTGTACCTATTTAAATGTTTATTTTAAAATAGTTTTCATGATATACATTCAATATTTTTTTCATGTTCGATGGTATTAATGATTGCCGTCTAGATGAAAATATCCACTTTAAACTGCTAAATGTTCTATCAACGTCCACAGTGGTCAACGGAGCTGTCTTTAAATATTTATTGAAATTTCCTCACCTTTTATAAGGCTGTTCACTTTTTCATGGTGTCATAATCAGTATTTAATTACATCGACATCTTTTTTATCGATATCAAATCCCTAGAACTTGCCCTGATTTATCCCAGGTATGCTTTAAGTAAAAGTACTCTTCATTTTTTTTATTAATTAAATCTTCCGACTTTCCAGTAACTTAACATGCGAGACTGACGGTTTAACCACAGAAATACCTTTAAATTTGTGTAAAATAATATATGATGCGCTTTATTATAGCCGACCGTATTTGTATCAAGATTAAAAGTTAGTCAACCGAAAGATTCCAATTACGACATACCTTTTTTACCCACTAAGTAATTCCAATTGGCACCTAGTCTTCTTCGTTATACCAGATCGATCCATCTTTATGCTGAATTTTAGGTCAATCCAACAGGCAGAAGTAAGCTTAAAATTGACAAGATTTTATAACACAGTAATGAGTGAAACTGTTAAAAGCGTGTTAGAAACACTTGAATTATGTCGATGTCTAATCAACACTAGCAAGCGAACACGAGCCTACGAGTCCTATTTAGATGCAAAAAAAACATTATGTATTTATACTTCATCTTTAAAGTTTCTTCATCCATCATCAACCAGTCAGTTACAGTCTTAAGAATGCAAAGGTCTATGGGTTTCCGATCCCACTTACCATCATGTGGCCTGTGTGCGTTTGCCTTCTCTATCCCATGATAATAATTGAAAAAAACCTAATATAACAGTAACTTCTTGTTTTTATTCTACACGAAATATTTGGGATCGCGCACTTCTAATATTATTACTTTTTACACACGTGACATAAATTCCGTAAAGCCACTCGGTCCTTAAATCGCTCGATATTGCGTAGGCACATTTTTATCTCGCCCATCTGGTGCGTCGACCTTTCCGTCCTTCAATTTTTCAATATCGGATGGGAAAGAACAGGAATTTTACAGGATGATCATTTTATTAATTCTTCTACAATGTCATTTTTAATTGAACTATCAAGCAAATATTATTTACTCGTAAGATTTAGTAGTCAATTAAAAACAATATGCTTCTTCAACTACCCCTAATCTTTGCATCAACTTAGAACTCGGTAAACGTTGAACCCGGTTAATTTGTTTGAATGTTGTACACGTTTGGAATTGAATCCTAAAAATCCTCAATACTGTCCGAACTTGACCCCTTGGCCCTTATTCCTTTTATTTGCTCCCTTGCTATTTCCAGTTATTTCCACTTCCTCCGACACTGTACCATAAAAGTTATTTTTGTCCAATGCGCCTCAAGGGATGTTTTATATTATTTCGGCATGTAATGTCCTCAGTATTTTGGGCACGCGAATCTTCTAAGCTTTATTTTCTCTTATATACAATGCTACAGTACAGAGTAAACGTTTTATGTGATGTGTAAAAAAGCCACTTGGGGTCCAAGTTTTTGGCAAAATACTTACTTCTACGCATATAGGGTGAACAGAGTTAATTCTACATTATTACTAGATATGCTTAATAGATTTCTAGTTCTGATACCAGTGCATACATAGTCATCATCCAGATGCATCACGATGTTACTAATCAAATTATGGACCATAATGTTGTCTTTTTTTTTTTTTTTATGTTAAGGAGAAGGCACCCGAGCACTCAGGCCACCTGATGGTAAGTGGAATCTGAGACCCATAGATATTTGAATTCTCAAGACTATAATCCTAAGACCTCAAATGCGTTGCCAACCCTGAGGACTAAGATGGAATGCCTCTATGCTAGTAGTATGTCTGAAATAAATGATTTAATAATAATAATACCTAATATTGTTATTGTGTAGTTATCGTAAGTGGTTGTAGGACCCTGTGCAGGGTCCGTCCGGATCGCTACCACCATCTTATCCTTTAACCACCCGCCAAGCAACAGTGTTTTCATTGTTGTGTTCCGGTGTGGGGATAAGACAACCGGTGAAATTACTAGCATAGAGGCATTCCATCTTAGTCCTCAGGGTTGGCAACGCATTTGAGGTCTTAGGATTATAGTTTTGAGAATTCAAATGTCTATGGGTCTCAGATTCCACTTACCATCAGGTGGCCCGAGTGCTGGTGTGCCTTCTCAATAACATTAAAAAAATACGTAAAACCATATCTAATGTATGTGTAAGGTTTAAGATGCGCTGTAGTTATTCAAAATGATTTTTTTCTTATTGAATAACATAGCCTAACGCATACCTACTCGTCATTATAACTCATGAAAACAAAGAAAATGTACTCAAGTAAAAATTTCAGCTGCTTAATAAATAAATAAATAAATATCAGGGACAATCTCACACAAATTGACCTAGTCCCAAACTAAGCTCTAGGCTTGTACTATGGGTACTAGACAACGATAAATATACTTAAATACATAGAAAACATCATAAATAACATAAATAGCTGTTCAATTGTATCACGGGCTTAATATATACTATTTGCTTTACAAACTTTAATGTAATCTTCTTTTATATACATGGTGTAGTTATTTTCTTTTACCAAAATTGGATAACCTTGAACATCACCATTACTCTGGGCTTCATCAGGCGCCTAGCTTTGTAGTGTGAAGTTTACAGACTGTAGGTGAGCTGTGAAGTTCGCGAGGAACAGCATGATTTTGCGACGACATTTCAGTGAGGGTCATTTACTGAACATGTTATCCCTTCCATTGAACGTTTATTGGATTTCCTGGAAGACGATACTTTATACTACTGGGTTGTGTCAAATTGGGTCACATTCAAATTTGGGTCAAGAATTCTCTTTGTAACAATCGGGATGCCTTTCAATCTTTACCTATGTCTATACGAATATCCGTGGAGGGTTTAGTGAAAGGGTTATTTCTATTTGACTGGCTCGATAATTCCATGGTTCCTAATGAAACTGTGCAAAGGTCCAGGGTTCAAAACCCGATAGAGCCAAACTTGGTGTTTCAATATTTGTACAGTCAAGGTTATAAATATGTATACACTTTAGTACCTTGTCTATTTAACGTCATGTTTCAACTGCCATATGAAATTGTCACAGCGATTAAAGTGACAAGGTACTAAAGTGTATACATATTTATGACCTTGACTGTACAGTCAAAAGTATAACAAGTATGGTAAGTATACAGCTATTGCGTGAAATAAATGTATACCCTTAACCTTTTCAACGCTATGTCAAATACAAAACCAGAGCGAATGTCAACTTTGCCTCATAGATACTACAGTCTATTTTGCGCCGTCAACCATGACGGAAATATCCGTCAATGGCATTGAAAAGGTTATATAATAATAATAATCACAGGACAATGTTACACAAATTGACCTAGTCCCAAACAGCTTTAGGCTTGTACTATGGGTACTAGACAACGATAAACATACTTATATAGATAAATATAAAGTTAAATACATAGAAAACATCAACAAATACTCGTGCTCATCACACAAATATCTGCCCTTACCGGGATTTGAACCCAGGACCCCTAGCTTCGAAGGCAGGGTCACTCCCAACAAGGCTAGCGTGTCGTCAACAAAAATTACCTTATCGTCAGTTATATAGAAGAGTGTAGATATTTTTGAAATCTTGGTAACGTTTATTTAGACCCTGACTGAACTCTACTTGTGGTTTTTTCATATTTACATGTTAACCAAGCTGTCTATTATATTCAAAGCCATTGGCTGTTCATCGTTTTTATACATGTTCTTGTATCTGACCGTACGACTACCTACATTATATTATTTGTCAAGATAGAAAGATAGAAATTGCCGATGGCTTTTCATGAATTAAACATCCTGTACAAATTCTTTAACCTGGAAAAACTAGGTCAATAGGATTTCGTTTTTATTTTCGTCCTAAATACCTGCAAACGAACTAAATGTATTAACAACAAAGAACTCGTGCGAATTTGTTTCGCCCACGCCTTAAATACTTAATTGGTACAAATTGATCCGACGTCTTGCTTTTTTGTATTCTCTTACCTACATTCTTTTAGTCTAATGTAACGTGTTCATTGTTTTACTTACTTACATTTATATTAATTTACCTTGATAATAAGGTTACAAAATCAACTTTATTTAGGCACATATTTAGTCCTTCTATAAAAAAATATCAATATTTAGTCAATATTTGATTTCAAAAGTATTTGTGATCATACTTATCCAATTCTATATATTCAACTGCTCAGGGACCCTAGCCAAGATGCAAACGCTCCTAACATTTTTATTTTCTATCGCTCAAAATGTATGGGATGGCAGTTGACCACGTGGTTTATCGAAACGCACGAGAATGTCATCCCATACATTTTGAGCGATAGAAAAGAAAAACGTTAGGAGCGTGTGCATCTTTGCTAGGGCCCCTGTAAATAACACAAAAAACATTCCTATTTTTAAACGCATGAAGCACCAAGTAAAAATGTACTTCAGTCATTTGTTCATTCAGTCATCAGTTTGCAAATTGCATAAAGATTTTTTTTTCTGCTGTAGAACTTGTTTGTAGTTGTTCAAACAATACAATCGCTTGTCATCAATACCATTCGGTACTCTACGTGAGCCATTCAACAGGCTGATCCATTTTATTGCAAATTGCTTTTGTAGTGGGAAATTTGAATTCAGAATACAAACGGAACGGGGATTGGATACAGGATGAAAAATAACTAGCTCGACAGTTTTATGCATTTGAGTGCTGCAAAAAATAAAGGGTGATTGTTTAGTCCATTTATTCAACCCTATTGCTTTATTAAGATTCATTGTATTAGCATAACTACTTGATAGTAACTAAGGTCACTTTTGAAAGGCAAGTTAACTAGTCCAAACTCGACGGTTTGACTATTAGTTTTCATTACTTCTCCCCCGTCATGCGTGTGCGATGAGCTTAATATTGTTTTACTATCACCGGGTTGTATAAGTATGTAAACTTAAAACTGGGCAAGAGCATCTCAGGCCATTCTCAGTGTGGGGTTCCGAAGCCGTTAAGTACTTACTACGAAAATAAAAATCACAATTAATAACTAATTTTCTATTTAAAGCCATTTGGTGCCGTCTTAGATGATTTTAATAGATATAAACACTTTAATCGCCTGTATCTCAAGAACTAATGATGAAGTTTTCCATTTAAATTCGTTATATGTACTTTCAAATCAGATTTTTAGTATTTGTAGTTCCCCAAGTTATGTGTAGGGGAGGTAAACTAAAATTTTTTTTTTTTACAATTTATTGTACTTTGTTATTGGCGTAACTAATATGTATATTCTTGCCAAATTACAACTTTGTGGTACTAAGAGTCTCTGCGCTAGGCTGCGGACGGACGGACGGACGGACATGGTGAAACTATAAGGTTTTAGACTACGGAACCCTAAAAATAAATGACAATTATACTTAGGTAGTTATTATCATCATCTAATACTGTGACTATATCAACCAATACCAGACCTGCAAGTTTGTCCACATCTTGTGCAGGTATATATTGTATAAGATGGGTTAGTGTGTAGTTTTTTTACACAGTGACATACAAGAAATAATTTGCCCGTGTGGTTGCCCGGTTAGAATAGTGCCACTTCCCGTGGATGTCGTAAGAGGCGACTAAGGGAATAAGGGCTTGTAGTAAACTTAGGCGATGGGCTTGCAGTCTGTCACTACCTGATTGTGTAAAACATGGTTACAGAATTACCAGCAAATCTGTTTTGAGTTGTTTGTATTTCCGTAGCTCTGTCTACCCCATTCTGGGAAAGCATGATGTATGCAAAATATAATTTTAAGCTGACACTGAATTAAATAGTTGTAATTTGTGGATATCATATGACTAGAATGATTTTATGTACTCAAAGTACATATTAAAGTGCAAGTTTTTTAATTTAAAAATTAAAATATTTTTCTTTTATTTTCAAGTTTTAAAATTTGTTTTTAGATGCATCCTGCCGTGTGACGTTTATTGTCACATCGTAAACTATTTGAACGAGCAATGTACTAAAAGCTGAATACCGTATTGTTTTAGTAGGATAGAACTTAAAGTTTATACTCGTAGATAAACTATACTGCCTTCCTAAGCCTATAAACAGTATATCAGATTCGATCACCATAGTAAATTCAACCCTACCTCGTTTGTAATAAGGTTGTGATTGCTACATGCGTTTTATTTGAAATGATGCTATTTGGCTTAGAAGGGCTGTACATTATCCATAATATTGTGGTACTCACAACTTACATAAAAGACCCTGGCAGAATAAAAATTATTTCACAAATCGTTTTATAAAAACATACTTACTCATAATACGAACAATATCGCGATTTTGAAAACAGCTAACGATTTTGATGAAAATTGTGATATGGATTTTTTTCGGGTCAAAAAATCGAGTTGTCGAGTTTTTATCTTCGGGAAAATTCGGTTTCATCCCGACCGAGGCTTGGTCACCCAAGTACTGACTGACTAAATCCGGTTAATAATAACAGCATCCTCTTAAATTTTATACATGCTGTTCTTTTATTTTTTCTCCCTTTCGCCACGTTGGTTCATCGCCTACTAATGCCAGCCTGAGCGATATTGTGTTTTTTATTGGTTCATATCGCTCTATAATTAAACTTAATCTTTCTTTACGGGAAAAATGAAAAAAGATAAGCTATGTATACGATGTTTATGAACATTACCTGAAAATTAACTCGGAAATATGACGTCGCAAACTGTCGAGAAATTGTGAATGAGGTTGTTACCTAAACAGCATACTCGTAGTTGATCGTTTAAATAGAAGTTTGAGTAATCACCAAGTATAATTACACACTAGGGGCACATTAGCAGGTAAACGCGTAGTACTGTCCGTAGTTTGAAATTCATGGGTAGTTATTTATTTATTTATTTATTTATTTATTAGGATCACCAACAGTGGATACAATGTTATTAATAACTTAGTATTATGCACATCACAATTGGTTTTAAATGTAATTGTTCCACCAATTACAGGTGAGCACAGCATGCTTTAACAGATATTTTACAGAAGAGAGTTGTACTATCTAAAGATACTTGTACTATCTAAGATCGAACTAAGACCTAAAGAAGACCCACTAAGACTTCACTAAGACTTAACTAAGACCTAACTAAGAACGTCAACAGATATTATCTTACGCTTGAAAGCAGGCAAACTGTCATGAAATATATCCACCGAGCTGAGTCGGCTAGTGAGCCGGTTGTACAGGCGAGCCATCCGGGGGACGGGCGCGTGCGCACCTACGTTCGTCCGGCTGAGGGGTACGTGCATCAGAGCGCAGGGGTGGCGCGGCATTCGACAAGGCACTTTCAAGCTAAATTTATTAAAGAGCATAGAACAGTCAACCTGATGGTTTAATAATTTGTACAAGAACACAAGATCCAGCAAGCTGCGCCTACTGCTGAGGGAGTTTAATTTAAAACGTTTAAGCCTAACATCATATGGCTGGTAACTTTCTTTGCAGCGATAGGTCAGGTGGCGAGTTAAACGCTTTTGCAGTCGCTCGATCCTGTCGCTATGCACCTTATAACTTGGGTTCCACACCATACTACAGTATTCCAATTTACTTCTTACGAAGCAATTAAAAAGAGTAATCAATGTAGAATTTTCTCTAAACTCTTTAGCACATCTTAGCACAAACCCTAACGATCTGTAAGAAGCATCCAGCATTTTGTCTATGTGGTTTACAAAGCGTAATTTGCTATCCATGGTCAATCCAAGGTCTTTAACTTCCTGAACCTCTTGCAAGCTCTCATTTCGAATAACATATTCAGACTCGATGGGCCTGCGCTTGCGGCCAAACTTAATGTGGTAACATTTTAGCGGGTTAAGCAGCATATTGTTGTCATCGCACCACTCCACCAGTCTGTCAACGTCACCCTGCAACCGGCCTACGTCGGACTGAGTTTTAATGACCATAGTCATTTTCAAATCATCGGCAAACAGGGAAGCGGCCGCATGCTCAAATGTAGTTTGTTTTTAAGTCAGCAACTGGGCAAGGCTCCCAGCTCAAACCTAAACACCCTCTATTTACGAATTGGAGAACAAGCAACGAGGTAGTTATTGGAAAGATAAGTTCTCACTGTTTTTAAGGGACAAAGATACAATTGTCATATTCTGTGAACTGCCCTTTTAAATACTTCCTTACCTATAATCAAATAAATGGGCTTAGTTTAGGATTACGTTAATTCCTGTAAGATTGCCTGCTAACTGCTACACTCTGTATAAAATGCGAATAGGTTATCTACTTAAGACATACGATATTTCCATGTAATGGTAAAGTCAACAGAATAATATTTCGGAACCAAATTACCGCCCACACGTTACGTAGCATGTGTAGGAGTAAATGTCAATTACATTTTGTCACCTATTTGTACACGTGTGAGTAAGCGAACACACACGTATACAATTGCAAAGTTAAAGCGATTTTAATAAGCCAACTGACTCTCGGACCGTGAGTTGAATTTATAATCGCATTGTTCGATCACTCGGCACGTGTTACAGGTGTCGCAAAGTGAAACAGAGCACGAGCTGAATTCGTTTATATTTATGGTTTTCTCTGTTGCTTTAACAAGGGAAAAAGACAAGGCAAAACATTATCAAAGTATTAATTTCCTATCAGTTGTAGAAAGTGACATCACGCTGTAGTTTTATTGTTCTAGAAATAAAGCCATCTTAAAACAGAGTCTTCAAAATCTTCTTATATCTTATTTACTAGTACTCTGTACATAATAAAATGGTAGTGAAACCTTAATAATGCCGCAATGTAATAAGCTTGATAATTGTGTTATGACAATTATTTTGCTTCATCAATTCTCCTCAAACCAAATCACATAATTCCTAATTTATCGAATAATCTTTATTTATATTACGCGGTCATTCGATATTTCCAATCATTGAGCAGGATCATTTGGACGTGAAAGCCTCTTTGAAACATGATATTTTATACTTATTTGTTCTCCCGTCACGGCACACTGGAGATGAACAACCTATTAGCGAATAAAAACATTATTACGCTGGACAAAAAGACATCCAGTTTTCCTTTTACTTATTATTCGGGACACGATTTTACTATGTCCTAATTATCGAGGTGAACTATTTTTGTGTCATATGACATAAAAATCGTACGTTTAACGATTTACGGGGTGAAAAATCGTTTTCAACCCGAGCGGCGCTCCGTCTTTCAGATACTACAAAGTTGAAAGACAAATGTCCAAATTACCTAAATGTTATAAAGATAAGTAAATACTTTTAAATATTGTTAAAACTTCTGTAGCTCTGCGTACCACTTTGCGCATGAAGGCGTGATGGGAGTCTATAATTTTATCGAATATATCATTTCATCTAACCTAACCTTACCTACGTATTACGTACGTTGTCGTACGTTAGTGAAGAAAATAGCGATCGATGAAATGAAACATACGATGAAGTGAAATTCGATGAACTGATGAGTTACCAGGCGTGATATTATTTATGTATGTAATTATTAAATATACTCACTTAACATACAAAAAATTGAGTAATACTTGTCATAGAAAATAAGTATGTACTAAGAGATTTGTGCTGTAGTTTGCATCTAGATCAATTGGTGTAAGATTTAAAATTACCGCCACGTTTGACTCTTATTCTTTGACATTTCATATTCATTTATACACTTACTAACACAAATTTATTTCGTTTTTCTTTCACCCGCATTATCTTGTTGATCAACCTGTATGTCAGAATTGGACATAAATTCTTCCTTTCCGTAAAACCGAGAGACATTTTCTCCTAACTACATGAACTTAAATCTTACTCTTATTCTCTACCCAAGGGTCACTATAAACTAAGTAACAAAGGACACCATGATTTGCGGACGGTCTTATATTACTTCCTTACCCCAAATTGCGTAAGTGGCCTAGTTTCTAGATGGAGACAAATTAGTGGGCTCGTGACCTGAGTAGGCTACTCTAGGACCAAATCGAATTCTACATTACTTTTTGCGACAAAAAACATAAGAGCTGTCTATCTTTTTTTGGTGGAAGTAGGCTTGTGGCCAATAATAGTGAGACTTATACAGGCTGATTACGTTAGGTATGTTGTGATTGAATGTTTTTTCTATTGCATGTATAATGCTAACGAGTACCACCACCTTATGCTAAAAAGCCTCTTAGACATTTCCAATCCTAAGACTGGAAATGCGTTGCCAAAAATATGGAATGTCTCTGTGCTAGTCATTTCACGGTGACTTGTCCGACACGGAAACACAAAAGGCAGCTGTTGTTTGAAGACAGCTTAAGGGATAAAATATTGGTATCAAACCAGACGGACCCTGGACATGATACCTTACCTAAGTTGATATTTTAATTCTCTGTTAGCAAGAAAATTCTTGAAATGTAATTCTTCCGAGAAACTACTTTATCTTTCCGATAGGTCGTATAAAAGTCACTTAAGTTCAAAATACATTTTAAACCCTAGAGTCATAACGCAAATGCAAAGTCATAGAAAGTTAGTTTCCCTTTCCGTTATGCAGAAGGTAGAGCGGAAGTTACTCGCCAAAGCCCCACCGGAAATTGCGGGCGGCAGGCTGTCGGTTGATTACCACGCTAGCTTCCGCTGAGTTAGAATTACATGTCACAGGCGGATATATCCTTGTACTACTAATATCGGGTATTGCAATCGTAGAATGAAGACCTCATATTTATTCTATAAGGTCTACTTAAGTATATATAGGTTAGGTAAAATGGTGTACTTAAGTGCAGGAGTTAACTAAACACTTTATAATAGCCGTCTAACACTGCTATAGTAACGTCTTAGCTAGATTAAGTATCACCCGACAGACTAGTACCAGTTGTACCTAACAGTAAAATACCATTAATGCAGTAGTAAGCGTTCATTTACTTTAACCCGACGTTACAAAATGGAAAATCACCCTGTAAACTTGTGTAATAAAACTTAATTTGAACGAGGTCTGAAACATAGGAATGTAATCGCGTAGTCCCGCAGACTGCAAGTTTAAGCACAAATTCTGAGTAGGTATTTAATGCACGACATACATTACAGTACAATAGCGGCATGCTGCATTTATAAAGAAAAATGTTAATGATGTTGTATTTTCTTTCTTTCTTTATCCTTTTATACAATTTAACTTTTGTAAGAAAAGACAACTTTTTTACGAAGATTACGTAAAGTAACTTTGTATTTTTATATTATATCACCCTGTGTATTCAGACTTTAGATCTATGTGGATGTATGAAGCAAAGAAATAATAAAGCTTTAAGGTGATTTGCACCAGCTCAAGTTTCACGGGAGAACTCGACGGGAAAAATACTTCTAAAATAAATACTTCCACATTGTTTGTCTATTTTTGCTCCGTGCTTTATTTGAGATGTCTTGTTTGAGTCGAATAAATAGCTAAGAATGGTGCTATTTTAGTCCCTCGTATTATAAGACAATTGGGGCTGAGAGTAACGGTATAAATATTGTTGTAACTATAGTGGTATATTGCCAGGTAGTCAGGTATTTAGTTTGAGGTCGAAAGTTAACAAATGAAATGCTAGTAACGTCCTTGTAAAAAGGAAGGTCCTTGAAGTATACATGCTGTATACTGCAGGAGACTAGGTAAGCGGGGGTCGGATAAGGATGGATTACATCTATCAGCACCGATTCGCATTTGTCTATAGAAAATAGCTACTTTGTATGAAGATGCGTTCGCATCTATTCTCCTTTCGCATGCATACGCATTTTCATAAATAACAGACATTTTCTATAGACAAAAGGCGAATCGGTGCTTATAGATGTGATTCCACCCTAAAGCCAACCGTAATGGGGTCCCGCGGTTGATAGATCTGGGAGTCTGTGCAGTGAGAGGTCCTTGGCTGGAAGGCTCCTGCTATGTTCCAGGGTGCCTTCCATTGAGGTAGGCGAGGGGCCTAGTAAACTCCCTCGTCTGAAGGTGAGACCACAGGACACCCGCTATTGGGGTGTACGTTTTGGCATTATATCGGTCCCGTAGCCTCCTCTTAAAGCGATTGACGGACCGCCCTGGGGATTTTAGTCCGTGCAAGTTGAACATAACCCACCCTGGCCTCCTGGGTGTGTTATTTATTAACCAATACAGAGACACCAGTCAATATTTGGCGCCATAAAGTGATACTAAAATAAGATGGTCATTTTATAGAATGATGTCGTGAATAAGAGCTAGGGGATGGTCTGCTAAAACGTAAAACTGGGTTTCAGACTGCCGCACAATGTATAAAGGTACAATTCTGACTGCCAACCGCGACAGGAATATTCATGAAGCACTGACTGACCAATGCAAGCGACCGCATCTCTGCACGACTTTCAGTGACATTGTTGCTTTTAATTAATAGTACTACTTGTACAGCCTTTTTTACATAAAGAGCTAAAAATTGCTTTTTTTTTAGTTCAAATAAATGTTACAGACAGTTGAGTTAATTTTCAGTGTACCATTATCTACACCCTGTATTAGCCTGTCAAAAATGTCAATGGGTTGTGCAATTGTGTACAATTTTCTTCTCTGCAATGATGGTCTTTTCCCAAGTGCTGCTATTAGATTAAATCCATAAAACCGATGTGTAAAAGAGCCCTGATGTGTAATTACTGAATAAATTATTTCGTGGGTTCCCTTCATCTGGCATAACTTTTTTTGGCATAATCATCACTTGGCATAATCATCATTTGGCATACAGTCTTTTTTTTCAGAAACCGTATACTTTTCAAGATTATTTAAAATAGCATTGCATTAGGTTAGGTTAGGTTTATTTTATAACAATCCTGAAAAGTATACGGTTTCTGAAAAAAAAGACTGTATGCCAAATGATGATTATGCTAAGTGATGATTATGCCAAAAAAAGTTATGCCAGATGAATGTAAAACATTATTTCATATTTGTAGTTAAACTGGGCGTTAATTTTACTTAAGTAATTTTAATCTTTTTATATGCCTCATTATCGTCATCATAACGTCACCCTAATGCGTTAAGAAATAAAAAACCGAATTCCCGTTATTACATACAAAGTTCAAAATGTAAACTTTATTGAAAACCTCTTCAAATGATACAAAATTGTGTTAAATCTCTTCATCCCAGCATCCTCTATTATCTTGTTTAACATCCATAAAACATTTGAAAAACAAATTTGCCCTCCTTTAAGTTAAGTGCCAGAGCTTGTTGACGTTTATCACGACATTGAGGTTTTTCTTTCGGACGCAATTTAAAAGTACGTGACAACAATTCAGAATAGAAGGGATGAAACTGACAAGCTTAGATAGCCGTTTGCTTACAGAATTTACAGTCTTTAATTAACTATAACAAACGCTAATACTAATGGCGTATCTCATACAAAACTCCTGTAGCAAATGCAACCTTATAACTATGGAAATAGTATTGAATCTGCGTTGTATAATACTGATAATGTTTTCAAAACAAAACTCAATAAGAATATTCAATTCAAATTTTAGTAATTCGATTGTTAGATTTTTTTTCACTTCTCATGCTCTAAAATGACCCATAACTAGCCAAACTAGTTTGGATACTAAAGTGATACTTTTGGTCTCTTCGGACTTAAGTACTTTTTACGCCATTGATATTTTACCTGTATGGACAAAAGTTAAATTATACTATAGTTGACCGAATTCCGTCGATCCGGACGGTGTCCTCAATATCCGGAACATGCCATTCGACGCCTACACAAAGATTGATTGATAAATTCCGAGCAGGCGTTTGGTTACACGTCGGCAACTTGAGAATTTCAGTTAAACATCAATACCTGGGAGCCGGAGCATTGTTCCGAAAATGACTTGAAAGATCGATGTCTTGACCCGAATAATCCTTGTTCCGTTATTTTTATGCATATTTTGGACTGTTTTTGTGAGATCTATATTTACTCAAAATATGTAGTTAATACCAATGTTAGTATAATAACGTTCTAATTGGGGCGCAATAAAATATTCAATTGTCTATTTTTTTCCAAAGGTATGTTATGCTGAAGCAATTATTATATTCAATTAATAATTTAATTGCTATTCATTGGTGAGGTTAGACAAAAAGGCATTATAATAAATTAGACTGACCAAATAAAAAGTTACGTTCGGAATTTCGATCAATTCGGAATTATGATCCTACGGAATTATGTACCCCTTAAATTGAAGTAGCATAGATACGTCAAATATAAAGCGCGCCGGCATGGATTGAACACTCTTTAATATACGTACGTCCGTGTGGGTTCCGGATTAGAATATTGCCACTCCATGTCTTCCCGTGGATGTCGTGAGAGGCGACTAAGGGAATAAAGGCTTGTAGTACTGTTAGGCGATGGGCTTGCAACCTGTCACTAATACACTGGTAAACATCTTATCCTGATTTTGCAAAATGTGGTTATAGAATTATCAACAAGTTTTTTTAGAGTTGTTGGTAATTCTGTAGCTCTGCCTACCCCTCTCTGGAAATGAAGGCGTGATGTTATTTATGTATGTAATAAACGTAGGTATTTTCCTCACAAAATCATGTGGTATTTTTCCTACTGCCTCCTAGCTCCTTACAAGATAAACTTGAGAGAATTTGACGAGAACCAAAAGATAACAATGAAAGATAATTTCATTCTATTCCACAAAAGAACTTCGTCAAAAGTAAAAGAAAATAATATCATAATATTTGGTCGCAATTCATACCGAATCAAATTTAGTGAATCATTTTGCGAAAAAGTACCTGAAATTATTTATTGTTTTTTAATCCAATTGCTCTTTTTGTTTTACGGCAACAGAAATGACTGTTTGAAATTTACTTAGCTCAGCTCAGGGGGCAGCTCATAAACACATTAATATTGTCATACATTATATAATATGCTCAGAAGTTAAAACACCCTTTATAAGGTTTAAACGTTCCTATATAAAATTTCCCTAAATATTTCGAATGCAGTCGTGTATCTTCCTGTGCCTACGTATGTACGAAATGTGCAGGCAATTTTGAACTTAGGTGAGGATATTTTAAAGTATAGGTGTGTACCTACAATAAATGGTGGTTGTCTTTAATAAGTAACTAGCGACCCGCCTTCGATTCAAAACGGTACAAAAAAAAAACCAACCGGTTCTGATTTTTCACATATAACAAGTTTAATTCTAAGTATAGTCTCAACAAATTCGAGATTTGTTTCACTGTGTTATTTGCATATAAACTCATAATCTTAACTTTGACACTTTAACGCAAACCATTCTTTATCAACCTTCGTAATTGCGTTATGAGAAAAACATAATTATTCCCGCTAGTATGCAAATAACTAACCTCGCCTAACAACTTCTCTGTAAACGTGGTTAACTCTTTAATCTATGGCGGGAATTATTATACGCGCACGCCTAGTAATGAAAAGCTTGGAAAAAGTTAATTAAAAACACGACTAGAACAAGGTCAGGGTGGAATGAATGAATTATGTAGGAATAAAAAACACGTGTCGTGATTAGTATTAAAACGATTCTGGGTCTATTTAATGGCGTGCAGTCGAGTTAATATCTTTTTTTTATGAAAAGGAGAAGCCCCACGAGCACTCAGTCCACCACCTGATGGTAAGTGGAATCTGACATTTGAATTCTCAAGACTCTAATGTTAAGACTGCAATTCTAAGACCTCAAATGCGTTGCCAACCCTGAGGACTAAAATAATATGCTTTTATGCCAGTAATTTCACCAGTCGTCTTATCCTCACACACGAACACAACAATGCGAACACTGTTGCTTGGCGGCGGTTAATGGATAAGGTTGTGGTAGCGATCCGGACGGACTCAGTCAAGTGCGCCAAAGTATAAATAGAAATGTAATTCGCCTCCGGCTCTTTAGGAGTTTCTATTACCTATTGCCGCTCGAGTGCTCGTGTTCCGTCGATGTAGTCGTTCATTTACACGTGCAAAACCTAAAAACTTAAAAGCGTGACCTACGATTGAAATGTTCGTGCTAAAGCTACTGTGATTCATTATTAAATTGGTCAAAACATAGTTCTATAATTGTACAGGGGTGTCTATCATTTCATCGAAACACGTATCATCGAATGTATCATTTCATCGAACGCTATTTTCTGCTGAAACTATAATGTTTTTAGGGAATCTTAAACATCTAACCTTACCTAACCTACGTAATTAATGTTTAAGATACCCTGAAAACATTATGGTTTCAGCAGACAAAAACGTTCGATGAAATGAAATTCGATGAAATTATACATTCGATGAAGTGAAATACGATGAAATGATGAGTTACCGTAGTAGCTAATCTAAACCGCTCCATATTTGTTGTTGTAATAAGTATGGCGGCCGTTAACAGGTTGGTAGAAGTAATTAAAAACCTTAATACGGAGAAAGCGGAGATAAATATCGATATAAGGTTGTTGTTTTTCACTGATCTTCTTACTTATTGTGTAATCCGACCCAAATAGCTTATAACAATTAGGATACTTACTGGGTTTTTTCACGAAAGGGAAACATTAGTACATTAGATAGCTTTGTTTTATGCACTGACAAAATGACAACGATAGGAACAGGACGGGGGATGTTTTAAAAAAATACACATTTAAGGGCTTTAATTAAAACAAAACTTAATTGTTTCCTTTATGTAACGATAGTTACCCATGTAGTTTGTATAACTAACTTTCGTTATACAAAGGATGCGATCGTGATTTTTGTTTTCATTAAGCTTTTAACTATGTACTTGAAAAAAAAAACAATTTAAATTGGGTTAGCAAGGCAGTCTGTTTGGATCTCCAAAAAAAACCAATAACAAAAATATATGAGAGCGTGTATTATCGGGATAATCAGGTTTTCTACTAAAGCTATTTTCTATTAGAGTTGACAGCGTTTTTTTAATTTCAAGTTTTAAGCACAACTAATTCAAAACATTACAATTACAAGCCTAATCCCCGCGAAGTTAAATATTTCACGATTCAGCTAGATAACTATAAGAGATGTATGCATCACAGAATCCTCCGGCGAGATATCTCGCTCCGTTTACGAGAGTTTCACGCTATTTCTGTAAATAAACACATTCTAAACGAAAACCTTCAGCGTAGCGTTAGCTGAAACAAGACCAGCAAAAATAAAACTTCAAAAACCGACTGCATCTAGGTACTGCCTGACAAATAATGTGGTGTAAGTAATTTTTACTTATAACTCCATTTTACCCGACCGCCAAAAGAGAAAACATATATTTCTGACATCTATGTAGGTATTTGTATGTAGTTGACCGAGAAAATTCTTAAACACTTTTGGACCTTAACTTCATACAAAGAGAGTTGAAAAGGAGTTTCTTGGTCGACTAAACATAATGTGGTATGTATGTATTGTTACCTCGTGTGGAACAAAGAACGAGTTTAAGGTTCCCATCTGATCATCCCAAAATTTGACAAATTTATTTTCAACTAATTAATTTTCGAAAGTGTCCGAACCCTAATGTGACGTTGGCAAAAATACATTTTACGCAAGATGTGAAAGCCATTATAAATAAAATAAAAAACCGGGCAAGAGCATGTCGGACCATGCTCAGTGTAGGGTTCTCAAGCCGTTAAGTACTTACTACAAAATGAAAATGAACAAGTAATAACTAATTTTCTATTTAAGTCATTTGGTGCCGTCTTAGATTATTTTAGTAGGTATAAACACTTTAATCGCCTGTATCTCAAGCACTAATGATGTCTACTTAGTCGTGATAGTTTTCCTTTTAAATTCGTTACATGCGCTTTCATTGAAGATATTTTTCTGCTTTTTAGTATTTATAGTTTCGGCTCTAGGGGACGGGGGACAAACAAAAATTAGCGCTTTAAAGCTAAATATTTCATAAACGAATCCTGCAATATTTTTGAAAGACTTATTCAACGACACCCCATACTATGGGGAAGACGGAGAAAAAAAATACATCCCCATGTTACGTGGAGGTATTTTTTTTTCAAGATTTCATTTTACCTCTTTGTTACCATGACTTATATGTATATTTATGCCAAATTACAGCTTTCTAGTACTAAGAGTCTCTGAGCTAGGCTGCGGACGGACGGACATGGCGAAACTATCGGGATTCTTAATTTGACTACGGAACCTTAAAAACAAGGTGAAAAGTGGTTGCCGAACTCAAAACCCTTTGGAAAGCTTCAAGGGCACCTGCTGGCGCAAATATTAATTAAAACTCTTACATTTGTATGACTTCTTAGAGGGGCAAGGTATTGCTAACCAGTGTTTTTTACTTAGAATAAAACGTTGTGAAATCAGTCGAGAGCATTTTCAGTATTCAGCAATTAACTTGGAATGTTCTCAAGGGAGGACGGTCTACTGAAAACTGCCTACGCAGTTTCAGATCGTTAGTATAAATTGGAAACAGTGAAATTTACCATCAAAATTAAATTTCCTTTCAGATTTTCTGATTGTATTACTCAATATAAAGTTACAGTATCACTTACACGGCAAGTTAAATTATAAGTAATTCCATTTTTAAAGGTAAGCAAACATTATAATCATAAAAATTGTCTCTTGCTTCAGGGTTGTCATCGATTGGTTTTTAAAGTTTTTATACATTTTCGAATCTTATAAATGCTTGTTGTGTTACAAAACTCATAAAAATACTAAAGCTCGAAGTTATTTTAAAAAGCTGTTTACTGTAAAGTCAGTTTGCGTACGACAATTAGACGTGATAACGTCATAAGAAAACATTTACAAGCCGAACGTTTAGGCCGAGTGTGACTCTCTATCGCTACCTAGAGCTTTACTAGCTTTACCTAATCACGCCAGAACGGCTGAACGGATCTGGATAAAATTTGGCACAGCGATAGATTATATATAGCCTGGAGTAACATATACTTTACTTTATACTCTGAAAAATAGGACAGTGTTTGAGGGAATAGCGTTAAACGACTTCTACGCGGACGGAGTCGCGGATATATATTTAATTTAATCGTTCAGTCCTCAAATTCTAATATTGTAGATGTTGTATACCTACCAAAACCGAGTTTAAGATTTTGTTATTTTAATATCGTGTTAATGTGGCATTAAACTGTCTAGGGCTTTATTGTACGCAATACAACTTTATTGCGTATCATATTGTCAACGTTACGATAGCTCTAATTGATAGTACGAGTAACCTCGTAAGGCCCGATGTGCAATAGAATGTACATAATCAAGGCAATTTAATTTGAACTACGTATCAATAGGCATAAAGTACATTTTTCTTTGTTAAAAAATTGAGCTTGAAATTATAGGACAAACAGTATTTAAACTTTATTCCATACATACATAGCATCACGCCTTCATTCCCAGAGTGGGTAGGCAGAGCTACAGAAGTACCAACAACTCTAAAAAGACTTGTTGATAATTCTGAAACCACATTTTGCACAAGTAGGCTAAGATGTTTACCAGTGTATTAGTACTTTATTCCATGTAGATACAAATTCCCATGCGAAAAAATCTTATGTTTGTAATATGGTGGGCGTAAGGCACTGGTCCCACCGCTGACGATGAGCGAAAAGTGAGCAGAGCCAGCGATCGACTATTAATATACGTAATTATAAGTTTATTGTATTTACACGGGATCTATTTATCCTTTGTTCGTTTTATGAGCCAAAAAAATGATTATAGCTGATCGCTTTCTCGCCCTTGGTGGGACTAGTGCCTTACGTGGCTAATGCTTAACGGATTGATACAGAAACATGTCAATGACAATATAGTTATACCGAGCAGTCTGGTTGAAAGTTTTGCTGTCGGGGCCTTTAATTGCGCAGGCGTTGTGTAAATGTGCCGTGTAATCTATTTATAGAGGCAGAAGCCTCCGTTAACAACGTTATATGACTCACCCATTGTGAAGTTATTAGGCACGCGACCTCTATTTGGAATTGTTTAAGATAATGAATGACCCATATCCCAATCATACGTCACGTGATTGTGCAAAATACGGTTTCCAGATATATATTTTTTAGAGTTGTTAGTATTTGTGTAGCTCTGCCTACCCCACTCCGGGAATGAAGGCGTGTTGTTAAGTATGTATGAACGTCACGATTTTTAATCGCTCACACCAACCCTTAAAACAGACTCACGTTTTCATACATTGTTTAACATATACTACTCAATGACGATACGAAAGCTGGGCTGAGATTTTACATGGTAAGAATGATATGGCCTTTGAAGTGTTTCTGTATTGTCAACGTTTTGATAACTTTTATTTACTTGACAGTAATGGCGTCCGAGATAAAAACAATACTTAAACACGTCTAACGCAATGCTGGGTGATTTTGGGGTCATGATCCGGAATGGCCAAAAGTGAATAAGATGAATGGAAGAAGATGGTCATGCTGAACAACCTTTCCGATGGGACCAACCACGAAATCGCCAAAAAGAACCAGCTGGTCCATACATTAACTCCCCTTTAATTTAATTAATTCACCGTTAATGTATGGAACAGCTGGTTTTTTGTTGTTAATTCCTGGTTGGTCCCATCGGAAAGGTTGTTCAGTATGGCCATCTTATTCACTTTTGGACATTCCGGATCATGACCCCAAAATCACCCAGTATAACCGAGTAGAATAGAGGCCCTGGAATAGATACCATACTCGTAATTGTACCCGTTATCAAGTCCGGCGGTTCGATGGCTACCTCACATCCGACTCGTGGCATTTAGGTAGCATTTGACATTTCTGACAGACTAGTGATGTAACTATATTTTCTGTACAAGTTGAGCAAAAGAAACTAATTAAAAAAACCTTTTCAATCATTTTATATATATACATACATGACATTTGTTATAGACAAGTAATGTTTGTTCTAACTTCTTAGAAGTTATCCTAAGTATTCCATTTGAAGAAATCCACTTGGTGTAAGAAAATTACCTTTCGACTTCGTCTGACATGATGGGTAAATAAAGCATTCTTCACTAATGCTACAGCGTAATTTTATTGGTGTTCTCTTTGATTTCAACTTCCTTAATTTGTAATTAGTTATTAATATTTTTATTGCAAGATGTCCTGGACTTTTTGATAATACTATTTCTAGCTTTTGATTACAGTTTGGATGCAGTCACAGTAATGAAAGTACATTTTCAACTTCTTTTCAGTTATTAATTTGTTACTTTATCTTATCTTAAAAGACTCTTGAAAAACGTGTCTCATCACTAGTGCTACCTAATTGCCACGAGTCGCCGATATTTAGTGATGTGCAATACAAACTATTCAAGTCTCGACATATACGGGAACTCCAAAACTCAATTAATAAAAAGTTTTTATTGATGTTGCACATGTCTAATTTTAGGTAGCCACCAAACTGCCCACTTTGTACTTAATATTGTATTTTATATATACATAATTTAATTATGTGGTCCTAATTTCAGCCCATTCCGTTAGCAGAAACTGGTTCAAAATTGACTTGCAAGTTTTGACCTAAACTGACATACAATCATTGCAAGTTAATTAAAAGCTGGTACATACATACATACACAAGGCATACATACATAAGGCTTGATGTTCAGGCTGGTACCAGACTTAACATCAAGCCTTTATTCCCAGGAGTGGGGTAGGCAGTGCCACAGAAATACCAAAAGCCGTTGATAATTCTGTGTCTGCTAAAATGTTTACCAGTGCATAAGTGACAGGTTGCAAACCAGCAAAGCAGTAAAAAATAATCATATTTGTTAGTTGACACTGTTGGTTTTATATGAAAAGTCAGGATTTTCGAACTTCTGTAACACCAACAAATGATGGTCCTAGAGTTTACATGTCATATAATGAAACGACTAGAGCAATGTTCCGATCACATTAAAATAGTTCTTCAAGCCCTTATTCCCTTAGTCGCCTCTTAAGACATCCACGCGAAGAAATGGAGTGGAAGTATTAGTATTAAAAACATCTTATACTTTCGGGTAAAATCGGTTTACATGAAGTGCAGTCTTGCTGAATGTCCTATAATTAAATATGTCAAGATTTCGTACAAAAAATATTGACGCATTTTTTCACTTGCGCGTAAAAAATCCAATACACACAATAAATGACGGAGCGGCTCAATTTGGCACTTATAATATTAAATGAAGATTGAAGGTTTCTGGAGCAAAGAGGTTTAAGATTCAGGAAGGAAAATATTCTTGCATGAATTTGATGTTTTTCAGGCATTTAACCTCTTATTCGGCAGTGGCGCAATTTGATTTTACTTTTTATTCTTTTGTTTTGAAGTAACTACATGGAAATGACGGTTTTTTTAATCCTTGCAACGTGCAGCATAAATAAAGGGGAGGGGGGTGTTATGTAGTCTGTCTCTTCCATTCGAAGATACATTTTAACCATCGATAGTTCAATTTCTGTTAAAGATTTTATGCTAAAAATATAACAATTCTTCCCTGCTAACATAAAAGGCAGTATCTCAGACAAAACTTCTGTAGCAAATGTAACCTTATTACTAACAGTATAGGATTGAATCTGCCTTGAAAATTATATCTGAGTACTGCTTTTTTGCTAAGGTGGGCAGAATTACCCTCGATGACATAGCGTAACTAAATTTTAGCGTGCAACGTAATGCAATGTTTCATTTGAGACTTCTGACAGTTTATTTTAATGTTTACCTTATTCAGCCGTCGTCATTGCGTTCCACTTTGATTTGTATGAAAAGAAGGTTGTATAGTAGGTATGTTGTTGGTATGCTTACTCAAAAAACATTTCGAAGATATTGAATAGTCAGAATTCTCAAATTTAATGTTTGATAAAACCAAATATCGCTTTAGCTCAAAATGAAAGTAAATTAGTTACTCGGAATATTATATTTTTAATTACTATATGTTTTATCAAATCTCGACTTTTCTTTAAGAGGATTGTGAGAAAATTCTCATACAAAATGCGGTAACTTATCTGTCTCCTAATCCGATTTATTCAACTTTGGTTTATGTTGTTAATTTTATGAAAAACTAGGTCTATACGTTTTCATTTCTATGAAAATATTTCATACATTCATTCATTCATTCATATTTTATTTGCGGGTGGTAGGACCTTGTGCAGGGTCCGTCCGGTTCGCTACCACCATCTTATCCATTAACCTACCGCCAAACAGCAGTGTTCGCACTGTTGTGTTCCGGTTCGGGGATAAGACAGCCGGTGAAATAACTAGCATAGAGGCATTCCATCTTAGTCCTCAGGGTTGGCAACGCGTTTGCAGTCTTAAGATTGCAGTCTTGAGAATGAATGTCTATGGGTCACAGTTTCCACTTACCATCTGGTGGCCTGTGTGCTCTTTTGCCTACTCGATGCAATAAAAAAAAAAAAAACATACATACAATAATTGACACCTGTTTCCTAGAGGGGTAGGCAGAGACCACTTTTTTCCACCTGCTAAGGTCCTGACAAATCTCTTTCACTTCTTCCACATTCATACATCGAGTCATGCATGCAACATATTTCAAAGGGAAAAAACGGGAACGAACAATAACATATTTAAAAAAAATGGTAATGGACTTGATTTAGAGGGTAGAAACATTGTCGCTCGGAGCAAAATTAGTCATTAGGTAAATAATTGACAACTAAGTTAAACCTCTTAACCCTTAATTTGGCAAAAATAAAAAAGTCGTGAATTCAAACCCTATTTGATTTTGAACCAGCATAAAAAAATACAAAAAGTGAACATAATGTTATGTCAAGTACATTGGAGTTAAGGTCCCATTTATTTAACTTGATAACATTAAAGTTGTCGCAAGAAAAATTTTGTAACTAATTCCAATAGAAAGGCCTTTAAAAGCCCTCGAGAGTAATTCGAGCCTAGCTAAAGCTATTATTACAAGGTGATGATAAACTCTCGTTAATAATATAGTCGGTTAATTAAACCTGTTTGAAGAACGGATTCTATCACAAAAAAAGTTTTTTTGAGGTGACATTTGTGAGACATTGGTGAGCAGTTATGCAAAGGCCATTATACTGAGCGTCAACACCTTATCTTGACAGTTTTTGACTTATGATTTGTATACGTTTTGTTTCAAATTTCGAAATATATTTTTTTAGATTCGCATAAGGGCCGGTCCGGTTTACTATTGAAAGCCGAATAGGGCCTTTTACTTTATTTCATATAATTTTGTACATTTTTTGTCTTCAAAGTGTTGTTTCCTTTTTTTCCCCTATCTAGACAAACGATAAAGACAATACTATCAATAATAAGACAAGTGATAAATTACAATTTAATAGAAAAAGGCAGTTCTTTTTATGCTAGCGAGCAAACAGGGCCTCTATTCTAATGCGTTATAACGATATCGCTTGTGACGTGTTTTAGACTCGTTTATGTCAAAGTTACCATTGTTGTAAATGACACAAGAGTTATCAAAACGTTGACAATACGGAAACACGCCAAAGACTATAATGTTATTGCCGTGTAGAATCCCAGCCCAGGGCCGTATTCTACTAGTTGAAACCATATTGCTTTTCACGTATTATGCTATGACCCCGCACAAGTCCCTATTCTCATACTTTCTTTTTGAATTAGTCGGAAAAATAAACTCTTGAATAATGTTAATAGGTTTACGCCTTGTTTTGGATACGCAATTAATTTTGTTCTAGTAATTATAAACCTCGACAGGCTACGTCCTAGTATCTACGACGTAGGCGTGTTTGTAGCAAATATTGATTTAAATATTGTTTGTTTCAGATGGTTCGCGCGAAACGAAATCTGTAAGTTACAGCTTTTGTTGGATAAATTGAAATTGTAATGAATCGTAGCATTCTACAGGGTTCCTTTTTTCTAAATAAGTCAAGGCGGGCTTTTCTGACTGAGGGGTAAATGCGTCATTAGATTTATTTAATGTATAACGTATAACGTTTTAAAACAATTTTAGCGGCCTTTTATAGTACTTTATGTACCCTTATTTCTGTAAAAGGGAATAAAATAGTATTAGACCGTTTTAATTCTTTAAAATATTTAAATGACGCATTTACCCTTGTAGCCCGGTCTGACTTATTTAAAAACAACCGGAATTTTGCTGGACACATGCAACGCCAGCCAAAACTACTTTTTTTTTTGTTTTAAAAAAAATGTCTTATTGTGTCTAAGAAGCAAAAAATATAACAATTTTCGGAGTAACAACGGTAAAACAATATTCCCTTTGACGTTTTATCGTATTGTGTCTCTTATTTACTTGACAGTAAGGGCGGCGGCGGTTGTGGCGGTTTTTAACTTGGCCGCCATTACTGTCAAGTAAATGAAAGCTATCATAACGTTGACAATACAATAACATGTCAAGGAATATCGTTTTACCGAGTAGAATGAGCCCCGTTGCGTTAGCTTTTACACTACAATTTTTGGATTTCGCCGTGGTCGTTCTACTAACTACCTACCTACCTCTCGTACCTTCTAGTACACGTCACGCACTGCTGAGCTGAGGCTATCGAGAGACACAGTGAAGCTCTCGCCATGTCTTTTGATATCTCCAAGGCATTCGACCGGGTCTGGCACGCAAGCCTGCTGAACAAGCTTCCTGCGTATGGCATCCCCGCTGGACTTTGCAACTGGGAAAGGCCAATTAAAGTAGTCGTTGATAGCTGCTCTTCCGACCTGATGAACATCAATGCTGGAGTTCCTCGAGGATCGGTACTCTCCGCAACTCTTTTCCTGCTGCACATCAACGACCTGCTGCGGCCGGGTATTGTAGGGTACGCTGATGACAGTACAGCGGAGCGATACTTTTCCAATGCTCGGGCCGGCAAGGATGAATTTAGTTCACTAAGAGGAGCCATGATTGAGCGCTTGAACCTGAGCCTTGGTCATGTTTCCCTGTGGGGTGATGACAACCTGGTAAATTTTAATGCTTCGAAGACATAGGCATGTCTCTTCTCTGCCAAACGGGGTGAATTTAACCTGACTCCAACCCTCCAAGGTACATCTCTCCCTGTCACCGACCACCTCCAGCTTCTTGTCTTAATTTTGCCGTCACAATCGAGTCAAAAGCCCAGACTGCGGCAAAGAAGCTGGGCGTCCTCAATAGGGTGAAGCGATACTTCAATGCAGGACAAATTTTAACCTTGTACAAGGCCCAAGTCCGATCATGCATGGAGTATTGCTGTCACCTCTGGGATGGCTCCGCTAAATACCAGCTTGCCATGCTGGACTCGGTTGAGATTAGAGCTAGGATGCTTGTGGGTGATAAAAGGCTGGTTAAAAATAAGCTACAAAGCCTGGATCATTGGCGTAGGGTTGTGTGCCTGTGCGTGTTTTACAAGCTGTATTTCAGAGAGTGTGCACAGGAGCTGCATGATATGATTCCGCCTTCTCACTATTACCACAGGAACTCTAGACGGACTGCGGGGTCCACCCATACTTAGTTGCTGTGCCTAAGATCAGAACCAAGCGCTTCGGATCTACTTTCATAATGCGCACAGTCAAGATTTGGAACACCCTGCCGGCGTCCGTATTTTCGTGTGCGTTTGACCCGGTGTCCTTCAAAAATAGGATTAATAGGTACCTTCTGGGTAAGCTCGCTTCACCCTGTCCCGACTTTCTGGTCTTGAGCAAACCAATTTTGTATAAAAAAAAAGCAATCAACAACCGCACTTAGCCCTCACAAGCCAATAGGCGATATCTGAAATTCAATAACCAAAGCATATTCAATCCTTTCCCGTTAGTAAGAAGGTTGCATTTGCTACATGATTTTTGTCTGAGTTACCGTATTTGTATTAGCAGGACAGCATTTCGAATTTGTTTTTCTACAGCAATAACGCAATGTCAATTAAAAGGTTCAGGAAATAAGGCAGACTTTTGTTTGGAAGTTTTTTTTACATTTGATCTGGCCTTAAAACTCCTTTCTTCTTCTAGTGACTCCTGATTCGTGAAAGTTGGCTGTCATACTCGTCTCTATCCATAGCCAGCCGGAACAGCTTTTGATGGAAGCAATACCGGTCAACTCCCGGATGTTCCGCAGCCATGATTCCCTCCTTCGATACTACCCTGCAATAGCTTGTATCTATCGTCAAAAACTCCTTGGAAAGTCCAATAAAAAAGTTTTATCGAACAAATAGCTCCTATCCGTGACTTTATCCGCGTTAGCTTTCCTACAGGAGCAGTCTCCTTTCTTTCTTTTGTGTACGTCTGTTTCGGCTTGAAGTGGTTACAAACATAATTAATCTTTCACATCATTACTGTATTTCAGCAAAAAGTTGCATTTTAAGTCAATATTAACCAAATTGTTAATTTACTAGCAACAAAATACCTGTTAGTCCAATTAAAAACTTGCTTCGCACCGTCGCTTTATATTCTGGCTGCGAACTCTAAACTCTAAACATGCAAATTTAACACTTTGACGTTAACTCGCGCGTACATTTCAAACGATGTGAATCGTTACTAAATGTATAACTAAATCATTTTAATAAACACTGCTATAATAACATTATTATCATCTCACCTCACTGCATTTCAAAGCAAGTGGTGAACTTTTAAACAACTCGATCTTGAACTCGACCCACCTAACATTAACCGGCGAGTTGAAGTTGTCGCGTCAGAGCGTAAAAACCACATTTAAGGGTATTCGTTCATAGGTAACTCATCATCAAATTTCACTTCATTGAGCACCTTTATGCTATTGGCAATAAGGTCCATGTAAACATATATTGGACGCGATATCTGTATAGATTATAATGGGGAACTCATCACTTCATCGAATGTATTATTTCATCGAACGCATTTTTCTGCTGAAGCCATAATGTTTTCAGGGTATCTTAAACATTAATTACGTAGGTCAGATGAGGTTAGATTTTTCAGATACCTGAAAACATTATGGTTTCAGCAGAAAAAAGCGTTCAATGAAATGATACATTCGATGAAAGGTGTTTCGATAAAATGACAGACACGACCCGCGTTCTTAACTTACCCGCTTTACCCGTCGGATGAGCGAGCTCGTAAAGCTTCGCTCACTCAATCGACCGTTCGACAAAAAGCAGCTTTAAAGAGAATTGGTGACTCGCTCTCACCTCACTCCGGTTTATGTATGTTTTTTAAAATACCCGTACATAAACCAGAATTTATAACACACTAGCGGCCCGCCCCGGCTTCGCTCGAGTGTGGTTTAGTATGTTCATTCTAGTAGATTAAAGTTAATCCTAGTTATCATAAAATCAAAACATGATATTGTCATCATAAGTATACATTTTAAATAGATTACAAACATACTGTATTCAGGACTAACAGGCGTCATCGAATGTCACTCCATACATTATCTGTCGATTTCGTTAAATGAAAGCTGGTTGGTCATCTTGGCTTCCTCCCCAGACCTATCGTTTATTTGCCTAGATTGTTTAGGTAAGCAAAGATGGATTACAACGTTAATGATTCACCATTCACTGTTGATTTAACTTATTTTTTAAGTACGGTAAAGACTAAAATCGTTCTAATGCGAAGTGTAGATTTTAGTTTTTTCTTTCGGTTATAATCGGATTTGAATACAAATTTTAATGTTTTTTTATGGAATAAATGTTTAAACATTACCCTTCTCTTTAGCTGCAGTCGGGTAAAAACTGATAAATAAATTGAACCAACTTAAATCTGATTTTTAAAAACAATTTAAATAGTGTCAGCAGTTTTGAAACAAATTCCCGTCAGTCATGAATTCCCATTAACGGTAAAATTATATTTCTTTAATTCGTACCTGGAGCCTATATTTTAAATTTGATGTAATTTACTTCAAAAATTACGTATTGCCCATACAAACGCCCATATAACCTTTCACTTCTCTCAATCTCTCAAGGGTTAGCTGGAAGAGATCCCTTAAAGGGATAAGTTCGCCTTTGTACATCTTTTTATTTTTATTCTTTGTATTGTTTTGGTTTTTCTTTTGTACAATAAAGTGTTTACATACATACATACATACATACAAACTTTAATCCACTATTTCGACCCTTTTGAGAAGGAATAAATAAAATGAATATGGGTACATTTACAGCATATTTATAAGCCTTAAAACCAAATTTCATGTTTGTAGCTTCAAAAATGAGGGACTTCCATACAGTGATATGTCCTCTATTTTACCTATGTAGGGGTTGAATTTCGAAAAATCCCTTGCTTACGTCCAAAAAACATACGTACTATTAAAGTTTCATGTGTCTAGCTTCAGTAGTTTCGGCTGGTCGTTGATGAGTGACGCGCATTCCCGTTCTGTTTTTATTAATAGTATAATATAGACGTGAATACGGAGCGTTCCTATAGAGATGGCAGATCCTTGTCATAAACAGAAATAGACAAAATCTCTCAAGATTTGCATAGGAATATTTTTAGTGTTTTTATAAATAAGCAACCTCAGATAGTATATATACATACATACATACATATTATCACGCCTTCATTCCCAGAGTGGGGTAGGCAGAGCTGCAGAAATACCAACAACTACGACAAGAGTTGTTGGCAATTCTGTAACCGCACTTTGCACAAACAGGCTAAGATGTTTACCAGTGTATCAGTGACAGGTTGCAAGCCTATCGCCTAACAGTACTAGAAGCCCTCATTCCCTTAGTCGATTCTTACGACATCCCCGGAAAGACATGAAGTGGCACTATTTTAACCTGGCAACCACACGGGCGCATAGTACGGGGGGATAGTATATATTATCCTAATAAAAGTTAAATTTAATAGCATACCACCACCCCCGCAGTATTTATAGCCGTATATAAGCATCTGTATCGTTGTATATTACCCATAGTAGCATACTTTGGGACTAGGTCAATTTGTGTGAGATGTTTTCTCTGATATTCATTTATCCAGTTCTGCTGATAAAACGGCTAGTATGTTAAATAATGTAGTATTTAATACCGCGTTCTTTAATATTCCTTACTTCTAAAAGCTAAATTTTTGCCAAAGAAATATTGGTTAATACAATTGCTTTGTTTAGTCAGACAAGTGGCTCACAGTAACGTTTTATCTCTTAAATATATTTATATTGTTTTCTTTACAAATGCGTTTATTTACAGATAAATGAAACTGGATAAGAATCATGTCTTATCTGTGACTTTTCTTTCTTTTTATTTCTTTCTTCTTTAGACTTTGCTATTTCATGAAAAGTTATGTAACAATCTAAAAGGTCAACACAATATTGTCATCTACATATAAATACCTATTATAACTTTTAAAAAATTGCCAGTTTAGGGTTCCGTAGTCAACAAGGAACAAGGAACTCTTATAGTTTCGCCATCTCCGTCTATCGGCGGTTTTACTCAGATGCTCTTAAATAAAATAAATAAATAAATAAATATCAGAGGACAATCTCACACAAATTGACCTAGTCCCAAACTAAGCTCTAGGCTTGTACTATGGGTACTAGACAACGATAAACATACTTATATATAGAGAAATAAGTGGTGGTAGGACCCTGTGCAGGGCCCGTCCGGATCGCTACCACCATCTTATCCATTAACCTACCGCCAAGCAATAGTGTTCGCGTTGTTGTGTTCCGGTGTGGGGATAAGACAACCGGTGAAATTACTAGCTTAGAGGCATTCCATCTTAGTCCTCAGGGTTGGCAACGCATTTGAGGTCTTAGGATTATAGTCTTGAGAATTCAAATGTCTATGGGTCTCAGATTCCACTTACCATCAGATGGCCTGTGTGCTCGTGTGCCTTCTCCTTAACATAAAAAAAAACTTAAATACATAGAAAACATCCAAGACTCAGGAACAAATATTCGCGCTCGTCACACAAATATCTGCCCTTACCGGGATTTGAACCCAGGACCGCTGGCTTCGAAGGCCGGTTGCCGGTTTAGAATAGCGCCACTCCATGTCTTCCCGTGGATGTCGAAAGAGGCAACTAAGGGAATAAAGGCTTTTAGTACTGTTAGGCGATGGGCTTGCAACCTGTCACTATACACTGGTACACATCTTATCCTGTTTGTGCAAAATGTGGTTACAGAATTATCAAAAGGTATTTTTAGAGTTGTTGGTATTTCTGTAGCTCTGCATACCCCGCTCTGGGAATGATGGCGTGATGTTATGTATTTCTGTATGTTAATTAAGTATGCCGAAAAAGAAGTAAAAAGTAAATTTTGAAAAAACGTTTACTGAGGGAATAGCGATAAACAACTTCTACGCGAACGGAGTCGCGGGAAACAACTAGTCGTGTATAAGTACATAAACTACTGTTGACAAGTGTTTTTTTTTATGTTAAGGAGAAGGCACACGAGCACTCAGGCCACCTGATGGTAAGTGGAATCTGAGACCCATAGACATTTGAATTCTCAAGACTATAATCCTAAGACCTCAAATGCGTTGCCAACCCTGAGGACTATGATGGAATGCCTCTATGCTAGTAATTTCACCGGTTGTCTTATCCCCACATTGGAACACAACAATGCGAACACTGTTGCTTGGCGGGTGGTAAATGGATAAGATGGTGGTAGCGATCCGGACGGACCCTGCACAGGGTCCTACCACCACTAAAAGTGTATATTAAACCATTTTTCTAAGAAACTTTATCACTGTTGTCTCCTGAGTTACAACAGCAAAAAGTTGATCTCGCCATATATGAAATATTTAACTCACACAAATAAATGTAAAAATATAACTATACGAGTATAAAATGAAATCAATTTTCCAAATTGATGTGCCTTAACCATTGTGAAATTACGTCCCATTTTAATAGCAAAACAAATAACAGTTTTTATTTACTTTTACTCACATTCCGTGCCCTCGTCATCATAAGCAATAATGACTTGTGGCTCATTTTTAATCTTATCGTAACGATAGCTTTGCTTCACAGTAAAGCGGCCGTGTCATAAATAGGCAATATGGTTTCAAACGCAAAACCGTTTTAACCCAAAGTTGAACCAAGGTAATCATTCAAGAATTCATAGCACAACCCTTAAAACTACATTAGTCTAGACTTTCTAAATTAATTATATGAACAGGGCGAAAACTGACCCCTTAATAACAAACTACTAACTTCAAGAAACTAAATAGTAATAGTTGCTTTCCGTGAAGCGAACAACAAGAAACCTTTCCAAACCTTCGTCGCCCCTTCATTATATGGTTAAAGTAACCTGAAACACAATGTTGGCACTTTGAGGATTTCTCTAATTGCACCGGTTTTTTTATTCTCTGTTGAACATGTGGTTGACTGGTAGAGAATGCCTTTAGGCATTAAGTCCACCATTTGTACTTTTTACATTTATTTGTATTGTGCAAAGAAGATTAAATAATAATAAATAATCGCGTTTTGACCTGAATTCGGACAATACCGAGTTATTTGTGCGTTTAAATGTGTGAGAGATTCCTCTCCAGGGTCTCTATACCTTAAGACATCCCTTGTTTTTATAATGTTTTTAATGTCTATATCTGTTTTTTTTCCCAATAAATAAAATAAAATAAAAAGAGCTGGAATTCGCTCAGAATCGATGGAAAATTATCAAAGTCACCGTCTGTCTAAAGTCACCCCATTTTACAAGTAAATAATATATATTTCCCCCGTGTAGTGGCCGGGTTAGAATAGTGCCACTCCATCTTCCCATGGATGTCGTAAGAGGCGACTAAGGGAATAAGGGCTTGTAGTTAGGCGATGGGTTTTGCAACCTTTCTTGGCCAGATTGTGCAAAATGTGGTTATAGATATTTTTAAAGTTGTTGCTATTTCTGTAGCTTTGCCTACTCCACTTTGGGAATGAAGGCGTGATGCTATGTATGTAGGTATGTCGGAGTGTGCGAATTTGATGACAGAGCGATGATTGAAATGAATGAATGAAAGAGTTGGAAAGGCTGAGAACGATGAGTGAGTGAGCGAGATAGATGACGTCTATAAGAGTGATAGGACGTGTGCGCTGGGCTAGTATTTTAAATTTAATAATTTAGTTTACCATAATCCAGAAAGTAAACAGTAATCAATTCTTCAGTGTTTATCTTAAAATCCAGATAGTACTATAAAATATATAATTATACTATTTAGTTAGCATAGTTATTGTTTTCACGAAGCTTGTTGCTGGTGAATGATTATCGTTATTGAGGAATTACTGGGGCTCGATGCTACTCAATAAAACCATATTTCTTTTGACATGCTGTCGTATTGTTTTTAACTCGGCCGCCATTACTGTCGAGTAAATAAGAGCTATCGTAACGTTAAGGATAAGATAACATGCATGAGAGCGTCGGTGGCCTTAGGTTAGGTGGGCTTAGGGGGTCGACACGTGATCATACGGTACCAAGTTCAAACCCTCGAGGTTACCATGTAATTGTATGTATCAGGTGGCCTGAGTGCTCGTGTGCCTTCTCTTTGTCATTAAAATAAAACTATAGTTGTGTGGTTTTACGGTTCTTTTTTGTTTGACTCGTTGACGTATGTAGGTATGTATTGATAGTTTTGTTCCCTCGTAGAGGATGGCTCGATTTTAACAAACGAGGTGTCAGTGGCGTCGATATTAATACAAGGTGACATCTAAAAACTAATACAAAATTAACGCGGACTCCGGTCATGACGGAGAACTTAATACACTAACTCATTTGTAGAGATTAGCCTTGTTTAATTTTTAGGGTTCCGTAGTCTAACCAGGAACCCTTATAGTTTCGCCATGTCCGTCCGTTCGTCCGCAGCCTAGCTCAGAGACTCTTAGTGCTAGAAAGCTGTATTTTTGCATGAATAAAAATATTAATCACGTCAACAAAGTGGTAAAATAAAATATATTTTTTTTGTACCTCCCCTAAACGTAACGTTTTTGTTACAGTCAAATGTTCCCCACCCTACAGCCAAAACTACAAATACAAAAAAATCTTAAATGAAAGCGCATATAACAGATTTAAAAGGAAATTTATCACGACTAAGTAGACATTGACATTATTGGTTGGTGAGATACAGGCAATTAAATTGTTTAAACCTATTAAAATCATCTAAGACGGCACCAAATGACTTTAAATAGAATATTAGTTATTACTTGTTGATTTTTATATTTGTAGTACTTAACGGCTTCGGAACCCTACACTCAGCATGCTCTTGGCCGGTTTTTTGCTTATTTTCAAACAATAGAAGTAATAAAAATCTTGAATTCTAGTCACCTTACAGCCGTCATTCAATAATTGAGCGTCATTGGTAAATGTCAAATTAAAAACATGGTTATAAGTTATAAACGTCGGGTTTTAAACATTGCTATTCGCTAGTCTTCTACTATAAATATAGGTCCATAATACTTAGGTTTACTCGTTTATCTCGGTATTTGTTCAAAAAGCGGCATTATTTTTAAGGGAAAATATCCCTCTGTGTAAAAGTTTGTTCCAAACTCATAAATTTTAACTAGCTCGGAATGTGTTTCGGACGTACGGGTGGATGAAAATGGGAACTTTTCCAACAGAACTCTCATTTGCTGACTAATCAAACATTTGAACAGTAGATTTCTACTTTAACTTCCCCGAGAGAAATCACAGGCTTTAATCCTTATAGAAAAGTTTACCTATTCGTGTTTTGGTTTACCTTGAGGCAGGCTTTGCAATCACGCTAAAAATTAAGTCGATGTGAGGCAGTTTTCGAAGACTACGAAAGTTTCTTGAGCCTTATGCTGGCATAAGTTTGATTTGAAATAAAAACATAATGTTGAAGTTCCTTTTCTACCTTGTTTGAACCCGTCTGGTTTGTAAGTTAGTTGATAATCAGTAAGTAGATAGAATTCCAAAAACCTCCAATAATATGTATAGATGTATAATGTATAGATCAACTTTCATGACATAGCTATAAAAAATGACAAGGGATATTGAATACACTATTTAAATAATGCATTGCTAAGCTGGAACCATTTCGTGACAAAAGGCCTTTTGTGTATGTTAATATTTCGTTTCCTTTTCTCTGTCTGTTTGCTACAAATAAATGTTTTTTCTTTCTTTCTTTCAGTACATTGCAAGATATCAAAAATAATGTACGAATATTTTTGTCTCTGGTTATTTTTTATGTATTAGTTCTTACATCACGCTAACGTTATAGATTAACTTATCGCACTTGAGCCAAGAATATGGCCCGAGGTCAGTAGCCGCTGGTAAATATGTACCCAGAATGAGTAGTTACTATGGGGACAGGATTATTGAGTAGCGCTTGCCTTACATCCTCAACAGCTTACCTGCGACTGTTGGATTGGAGCCTAACAAAAATAGGTACAGAGAGCCTTGTTTAAACATATAATATTTAAACTTACGTACTTAAATAGTTCAATGTCAAAAACCGTTATACGTTCTCACGGGTACCGTAAAAAAATGTTATGCGGGACGTTGTTTTACAATTAAGCTTATTAATATGTTAATAAACCAATAATTTTCGAAAACTGACAAAATATATTAATGACATGAGCCACCGGTGTGTTAGATAATCCTAATCATTTATCGCTTTTCGAAAATTGGTAATTTTAATGTAATGCAGCTTACCTAGACCACCTGCATTACAATTAATAGCTAGGGAAAATCAAAATGCAAGACGTTAGAACTACAGTTTTGATATAGACAAACCTATCTTGAGATACACGTAATAACCAAAGTCTTATGTCTACATTTTGAGTACCCCTAACTTTTAATTGAGAGGTTGGTTCTAAAAATAAAGCGAACCCAGCAGGCCGTCACCACTTGTGTAGGTAGGATCTCATTTACGAGAAGTAGTCGGGAAAACCACTCTAATTATACGTGTATTTTTAGATAAAAATAACGGTTCGGTCCGCAGAACGAGGATTACAATAGAAAATATATAACTAACTAAAGGACTATGAAGCAAAAAAAATTCAATACAAAATGCGATAACGTTTTTATCCCCTTAAACGTTGTCCGATTTTTACGATTTTTGAATATGTTATAGATATTATGAAAAACTAGGTATGGAAGTTTCCTTTCCCAGAAAATGTTTATTCGAATAAAATAAAAAGCGGAAACGTACAAATCTAGTTTTCCATAACATCTACAACATATTCAAAAATAGTGGAAATCGCATGAGATTTAGGGGGTGAGAAACGTTATTGCCCGGAGCTACATTTGTATGGATTATTTTTGACAGCTACGCGATTCAGGCATCGCTTCACAATCGTATTCACATTATCTTTAATTTAACGTAGCGTAGTATACGATTTTCGACGTAACTTATAAACATATCGCACTACTAGATCAAAACAGTATCAAGTCAAAATACTCGCTAGTTTTGTATAAACCTCATAGAAGTTGAGTTAAAGTTGATTTTAAAATACAGCTGTATTTTGAGTTGCTACTGTTTTGATCTAGCAGTGCGATATGTATGCTAACTCGGGGCACGTCCTAGGGATTTGATATCGATAAATAAAAAGTCGATAACTAGTCGATATACTCGTTTATTTATCTCTGCTAACATTTAAATAAAAAAGTTACAGCCTTATAAAAAGGTGAATAAATCACAATATCGTTCATGTTGAAGAATGCCCAATGTGGTCAACAGTTGAGAGAACGTTGAGTAATTTAAAGTGGAAATTTTCATCTAGATGGCAATCTTTACCAAATAAGGACAGGATATGGAAAAAAACATTGACTGCTTACTATGAAACACGTTTCAAAACGTAAAAATAATCACTATCACTACATAGTATAAAACAAACTAATCCCTATGTATGCTTAAATCTTTAAAACTACGTAACGGATTTTGATGCGGTTTTTTTTTAATAGATAGAGTGAGTGAAGAGGAAGGTTTATATGTATAATACTTTAATCCGGAGCGAAGCGAGGGCGGGTCGCTAGTAATTTATAAATTGTTATGTTTTAAAATGTAAAGAGAATAAATAATATTTATTAATGTTGAGTAACATCTTGATCTTGATAGAACATCAATAATATTAGTGGTGGTAGGACCCTGTGCAGGGTCCGTCCGGATCGCTACCACCATCTTATCCATTAACCACCCGCCAAGCAACAGTGTTCGTATTGTTGTGTTCCGGTGTGGGGATAAGACAACCGGTGAAATTACTAGCATAGAGGCATTCCATCTTAGTCCTCAGGGTTAACAACGCATTTAAGGTCTTAAGATTAAAGTCGTGAGAGTTCAAATGTCTATGGGTCTCAGATTCTACTTACCATCAGGTGGCCTGAGTGCTCAGGTGCCTTCTCCTTTAACATAAAAAAAAACAAATTGGTGGCAGCAAAAAAAAATTGCTACGTCACTTTAGTATTCATGCCCCGAGTTAGAACACGTATTCTTATAAACCGTTGTTCATTCTGATACAAACAAAACGCAGTTATACCTTTAGTATAAAAACAACGTATAGCGTAAACGCAAAGAATGACATTACATTTCGCTGACATAACCGCACAAGTAGTGTTAGTCACTTTGTTGTTGGTCGTTTCTATGTTAGAGTTTGTTTTAATTAGTACGTTTCGGAAACAAAGTTCTAGTTACGTACAAATTCTCCTGCGTATGACTCAAAAAACAACCTGAAAGATAATGAAATATGTAAGTGTAATTACTTGGTATCTAGTACACCGTGACGGTTGATATTTATACGTATACTAGAAGACGCCCGCGGCTTCGTACGCGTAGAATTAGTTTTCCGTTTCTCCCCCTATGTGTATGTAGACGACACTATGGAATCACAATGTGATAGTGGCGTCTATTATATCATATACCTCGTTTGTCGCTATTTCCTCGCGCACTAATAAATTATTATCGGATAAAATGTATCCTATGGTCTTCCTCGGGACCTTAGTTATCTTCATACCAAATCCGTTCTTGAGATTAGCGCGTTCAAGCAAACAAACAAACTCTTCTGCTTTATATCGACGGTTCTGTGACTCAACCTCGTATATAGAATACTAGCGACCCGCCCTCGCTTCGCTCCGGGTTAAAGTATTATATATAAACCTTCCCCTTGAATCACTCTATGTATTAAAAAAAAACGCATCAAAATCCGTTGCGTAGTTTTCAAGATCTAAGCATACATAGGGACAGACAGAGGGGAGCGACTTTGTTTTATACTATGCAGTATAAACTCACACGCACTAAGTATGCACTCGCGTACTTAATGAGTGTCAGTTTATACTGGACATTACTCTATATACGAGGTTGAGTCACAGAACCGTCGATATATTAGTATAGATTCAAGAAACTCCATTTATAAATATATTCTAATAGATCATTTAATAACACTTTTTTCGACTATTTTGCGTTGTAAAAAAATTGCATGATAGTGAATATTTCGTGGCGTTGTTGTGCCTGTAGCGCAAAACTCAAAGAAATGTTAAATAAGGAAAAAAAAAAACTTTGAGTCCATTTGTATGAGTAAGCTTATTAATGTCTACAACTTGACCCCTACGTAATTGTCTTGGTCCAAAATCGCGAGGGAAAGCTATTAAGAGGCCGTACAATTTTCGTGGTTCTGCTTTTTTTTGAGATTATACTGTTAAAATACTGCTTTTCTATAAGTTTGAATGCACATCATGAAATATCGTTTCAGTTCTGATCGAATAAATGAATTACAAAGAAATGCGGTACTTTTTTAGATTTTTCGAGTATTATAATGCGAGATTTAGGTTATTTTAAAACATTATATTTTTTTCATTTTTTGGATATTTTTTTAAGGTAATGGATTGATTTTGAATTGAGCTATATTACTGTTGTTTTAATTTTATGAACGAGAGTTTAAAGTAGTCGAAATCAAAAACAATGTTTTGCCCATTTTCTATTAAACTTTACCAAGTTAATCTTTTTTTTTACACAATTTTTTTTTTATGAAGGTGGTAAAAAGTAATTCATAAATTTTTTAGATGACTTTTACAGCAGTAAATTGTAATTTTTTCATACTTTTTAGACGTCAAAACGATTTGTGAATATGCGATATTCTAAACCTCTTCCAGCAAAATTCACAAAACACTCACCGGTTTCAGGTCAATTAATCAATATAAAATTATAAAAATAAAAAAGTACCTCATACATTCGTTGAAAATTGAAATAAAATTTCGTGTTTTGCATTAAAATTTGTAGAAGTAAAGTATTTCAACAGTAAAAGCACGTCTGTAAAATCAGGTAAATCGGCGAAATTGGCAAAATTTCCTATACGGCCTCTTAACAAAGCCTATCAATGGTTTGTAATGGCCATACATTGTAGAAATATGGTCTAAGTGAATTATCTAATGAGTATGAGCCATAAGGTCAAGGACATAAATATATATATGTACGTTCCCAAGACGTCAAAAATATCTGTACACCTTTATGCTACAGGCAATAAAGTCCGTGTACACATATATTGGTGGTGATTGCTGTAAAGATATTAATGGGGAACTCATCCCTTCATCGAATTTATCATTTCATCGAATTTCATTTCATCGAACGCTATTTTCTGCTGAAACCATAATGTTTTTAGGGTATATTAAGCATTAGTTACGTGGGTTAGGTTAGGTTACATGTTTATGATACCCTGAAAACATGGTTTTAGCAGAATAACGTTCGATGTAATTAAATTTGATCAAATTATACATTCGATGACATGATAGACATCCCATATTCATGCCCTTGACTGTACATAAGTGACAATCTTCTTAAGGTGTTTAAGTGCATGCCACAATATAGTATGTAAATTTATGTGAATCTATTTTGATGATCACTTATAAGTCAAATTTGATTAAGGATCGTTGGTTAGAAACTCCATGTTTAATTAATATACGTCTCTACGTTCGCTTGTTACTTGGATGGACGTTAATTTATTCCATAAAATTAGCAACTTAAGTTTAAAATGGATACGACGTAAGTGGTTAACGGTTATTCTCTTTTGAGGTACGCTGTACGCAGTTCAGCTACCGAATTAGCATTTAAGTAGCTAAGGAACCTTTTGAATCAAAGCGTATTAATTACAAAAACAGGTCGTTTTTTCCTGCGTATTTGTAAACTGGTTTTTCGTATTTACTTTTTCTCAAAGGGTTGTTTGTCCCTGAGTTTATTATTTGAGTAGTAAAAATAGGAAGGAAAAGAAGTTTTTCTACAAATATTAGAAAATAATTTAATTTAAGCGCCATTTTATTTAATGCGAATAATCGCGGATAATAATCTAGGAGTGCAAATAATAATTAATATTAATTCTTGTTTTTATTTGTTTTAGGATGTACCTGTGCTGGAATTAGAAAAGCTAAAAACCGGTAAGTTTTTTTAGGATGCACTTTTATTTTTGTTTCTTATGTAAGTAATGTTACCAATGGTTAGTTTTTCTATGATTCAAACTATGACATTTTAAATGTATTATTTAATTGTGTTGAAAAGGTTCGAATAGGATTAGAAACACAATAAAAAAATTACAGGGAAATTGCCATTACGCTTAGAGAATATTTTTATGAACAATACAACGCATTTCGCAAATAGTTGTGGCCCGTTATGGAAACGTTTCTCTACTTTAAATGAGATTTTTATTTATTATTTATTAGATGTTACTCCTTATTGTTTGCATTAATTTTCTTTTTCTGGAACCTGGATAATCCTTTTAAGCTGAATCGATTTTTTTCTGATTACGTGTCGTACTAAACATAATAAAATAATAATAAATAATAGATATCAAGGAACAATCTCACATAAATTGACCTAGTGTCAAACTAAGCTTTAGGCTTGTACTATGGGTACTAGACAACGATAAACATACTTATATAGAGAAATAAATACTTAAATACATAGAAAACATCCCAGACTCAGGAACAAATATTCGCGCTCATTACACAAATATCTGCCCTTACCGGGATTTGAACCCAGGACCGCTGGCTTCGGAGGCAGGGTCACTCCCAACTAGGCCACCGTGTCGCCAAATGTCACATGTATCTAACATGACTCATTAATCATAATTTCATTCATCACAACAGATTACAATAATTGCCATGTACTACAAAAGCAGCAGTTGTTTGCAGCAGCAACTTGTCCATTATTAATTAAAATGTCCAATATTAATTACTACTACATTGTCCTGTTCAAATTTGCATACAAGATTTCAGGACAAAGTGATTTTGAAAACATCCGAGCGTAAATATTTGAGGCTCCTCCGCCTGTTTGCTTCGGGGGGCTTTCACAAACTCAACTATACAATGTAGGGCCGAGACAACACTTCTACTTTATCCCAGCTATTTAGCAAACAAGCTAGCCTAAAGCCGAGTACACTTACTTTACTGATAGCGGATCTCACTGAGATGACAACAGGGGACCAAAATACAGAGAGATAAGCTCTTAGCATAATTATATTAATGGGTAAGATCCAAAGATCCAACCCCGTGTGGTTGCCGGATTAGAACAGTGCCACTCCATGTCTTCCCGTGGATGTCGTAAGAGGCGACTAAGGTAATAAAGGCTTTTAGTATTGTTAGGCGATGGGCTTGCAATCTGTCACTAATACACTAGTAAACATTTTAGCCTACTAGCCTAAATGTGGTTACAGAATTATCAAAGGGTCTTTTTAGAGTTGTTGGTATTTCTGTAGCTCTGCCTACCCCACTGTGGGAATGAAAACGTAATGTTATGTATGTATGTAGATCCAAAGAGTTCGGCACGCTAACTCAAGCAATAAAATTTTCAATTAAACTTTTCCGTTTTGAGGAAAATTAGCCATATAATTGTAAGTATACTTTTCGTCGCACAACGGATCTTTTCACACCTTCGTTGTTTGTATGGTTAACTACGCTTAGCTATGGTCCAACTGTTTAGTCCGTACCCTTATAGGGTTACGTATTCAATTCGGGAGCGTTATAGTGCCCGGTTGATAAAAAGTCAATCGTTACACCTGTCATTCCAGTACAAATTATAACCTCAAACCCAAGAATAGGTTATATATTTGTACTGCGATGACAGTTTACCTCTTATGGGCCGGACACTATAGTGACCTAGTGACTTGAGGTTTCGTATGGTAATCGTTAGGTATATATTTCGATCCCAATTGGCCACAAGTACGAGTATGAATGAATTTTTCGATATCCTATCATATCACCATTCTGTTTGTGCATTTTGAACCGAGTTTTTCTCGGTAACCTATTATTTTATAAAACATTTGATTAATCATTTCATCGAACGCTATTTTTAGTATGTCTTGAATATTAATTACGTAGGTAAGGTTAGGCCCTCATTCCACTTGGCTCCCATGCTTTCGATCCCATGGTATCATAGTATATCTATTTTTCCTCTTGGCTCCCATAGGATTGAAGTATTTTTTTTCCATCTAGCTTCCACGGGATTGGAGCCAACATTTTTTTTCGTTTTTGGTCCCATGTGATTGAAGTATAATATTTTTTTTCCATACTTACAGGAGTATGAACTTACGAACGTGTTCTTGCATTTGTTTGCGTGAGCTTACACGTATGTTGTGCGTTTGTGTACATGCGTGTGTTCTTGTGTGTGTGTGTGCGTCTGTGTTTGCATGTGTGTGTGTGCATGTCTGTAAGTATATAAGTAGTTTAATTTGTGTGTATGTTTTGGGATCATAATGAAATTCGTATTCCTCTTTGGCTCCTATATCCGATTTCCTGTGATCAAAAGATAATCAATTCCTTTTGGTTCCTCTATCCTAATATCCTATGGGAACATGAGATAAATAATTTCTCTTCGCTCCTGTATCCTACGCTCCCATAGGATCGTGAGCGCTATGCGCGCAAGCTTGCACACACACACGTCACTTGCACACAAACGTACGCACACACGCTTACACGCGCGTCCACACACGCACACACATACACACACACACATTGACCTTTTCAACGCCATTTACGGATGTATTCGTCATGGTTGGCAACGCAAAATAGACATTTTGTGTTTTAAACGTTGAAAAGGTTAATATTGTGTCCTACCTAGGATCCTATGGGAACCAAAACTACGAAACAAGTATATTTCGATCCTGCCGTATAATTATGGGATTTAAGTGGAAGCTTGTTAACATGAAAAACGCAAGTGTTTTTCGGTCCCATAAATATGTGAGCCAAGCGGAAATAATAATATAATACGATCCCACGGGATTGAAAGCATAGGAGCATAGTGGAATGAGGGAGGTTAGGTTAGACTTTTACACATAAAATAAAGGAAAAAAAAGGGTAGACTTGTACACGTATACATAAATACATAACATCACGGCTTTAATCCCAAAGCGTAGTAGGCAGAGCTACAGAAACACCAACTACTTGTTCATAAAACCACATTTTGCACAATCAAGCCAAGAAGTTTACTAGTGAATTAGCGACAGGTTGCAAGCCCATCGCCTAACAGTACTACAAGCCTTTATTCCCTTAGTCGCCTCTTACGACATCCACGGGAAGACATGGAGTGGCACTATTCTAACCCAGCAACCACACGGGGCACTTGAGTTGGGGAGACTTGTGATTACATAAAAAAACACTTATCAGGCGAGAAATAACTTTGGATGAAATGAAAATTCTGCATAATACGTTCCTTGAAAGTTGTTTCGATTAAGTAATAGGTACCCGTTTTCTTACTTAAAAACACTACCTGAGTGCTTTCTGCTCTTATGATAAAATAAAATATCTTGCGGCAACCCACACAGTCTGCGAAGCTGCAAGGTTCATAAGTGAATATCTACTTGTGACATTGACTATTACTGACTGTGACATTTGATATTCTACTGGTTGCACATATATTTATTTTAGTGGTGGTGAGACCTTGTGGAAGGTCCGTCCGGATCCACTACCGCTACCACCATCTTATCCTTTAACCTATCGCCAAGCTGCAGTCCCTTCTCGTTATTTCTGTATTCGATGTGGGGATAAGACAACGGGTGAAATTACTAGCATCGAGGCTTTCCATTTTAGTCCTTACTAGCTTTTGCCCGCGACTCCGTCCGCGTAGAAGTCGTTTATCGCTACTCCATCGGGAACTGTACAACTTTCCAGGATACAAACTATCCTATGTTCTTTTCCGGGACTCAAACTATCTGTATATCAAATTTTATCTAAATCGGTTCAGCGGTTTAAGCGTGAAGAGGTAACAGACAGACAGACTGACAGACAGACACACTCGCATTTATAATAAAAAAAAAAAATCTCGATTGATTGAACTGAAATTGAAGATTGGAGCTACTATGATCAAATGAATTTACGTAAGTTTCATACAAACTTTCATCTCCTATTTTATCCCCTTAGGAGTGGAATTTATCAAAATCCTTTCTTAGCGGATGCCTACATCATAGTGGCTATCAGCATGCCAAATTTCAGCCCGATCGGTCCAGTAGTTTGGGCTGTGCGTTGATAGATCAGTCAGTCAATCAGTCAGTCACCTTTGCGTTTTATGTATATAGATAGGGTTGGCAACGTATTTGCGGTGTTAGTATTGCATTTTAAATAAATTGGTAAAGATTACAATAGATGAGTAGGTAATAGTAGCAAATCCTATTAAAGAACAGAAGCCACCGTTGTATTAAATATCATACAATTGTGTAGTAGAACTTACGGCCACAGTTGTATTTAGTGGTGGTAGGACCCTGTGCAGGGTTCGTCCGCATTGCTACCACCATCTTATCTATTTAACTTCGGCCTTGCAGCAGTGTTCGCATTGTTGTGTCCCGCTGTGGGAATAAGTCAACCGGTGAAACTACTAGCATAGAGGCATCTACTCGTATTTTAGACCTTAGGGTTAGCAACGCATTTGCAACAGGATTGCAGTCCTAAAATTGTAATATTGAATATGCAAATGTCTATAATCTATGTGTGCGCGTTCTCTTCTCGACGTTAAAAAACAAACTTTTAACTAATATAACTATGTCTACTTACTGTTGATTAATCCAACGAAAAGGCAGCCTGATCCTACGACAAGATTCTTCTTGTGCTCATTTTACGTTATTTATTATGTTTTTATAGTTTTATTACTTTTTTATGCTTCAAGAAAGTAAGCTCTGTTGATTCAGTTTGTCCTATATTCAGTAAGTTCTGCTATTCATAAACGTTGTCTAAGTCGCAGACAACCCCTAGTTTATTGCATATTTAAACCCTGTATTTTGTTCACAGCTGAGCCCAAGTTAGCGGGGGGGGAGGAGACCGCACATGTTGAATACCACAGCTTGGGTAAGTAAATACCTCAGGTCGTGTGCTTACATAATGGAACCGACTGTGGACATTTCAAATATGCTCGTTTTAATTTGAGCTCTTTTTGGTTTAGGAATTTATAACATTTTTAAAACTTGGTCTAATTAGATTTTTTTGTTGTAGTTTTCGAAACTATTTTAAGAGCGTCTTTAAAGTTAACAATATTATATCGATATAGTGACCATGTGGAAAAATAATGGCCTTAAAAATAGATGCATTTCCGCGAACGTTATCGTTATCGAAAATGTATAGGATTAACCGTTTTCGAAAGTTGCTTTCGTTAGTGTCATGCATCTTGTATACAGGGTGACTTCAAATTGGTAAATACAAAATCAATGTTTTACATACATTTCCCCTAAACTTAGCCCCTCAATTAAGTCTCATGCTTTTAAAATAATCAGAAGTATTAATTTTTTTTATTTTTAAATTATCTTATTTTTGTTGGCTTAACATGGTTATCCTACCATAATAATTAACAAAGAAGTTTAAAGAATTTCAAATGAACACTAAACTTTCCTCTTTGGTTATCCGTCACCTGTCAAAATTTATGAAGAAAACGTGTTTTGATTAGTAATTGTCACTTATCAAAGAAAATAAGATTGTATTGTAAATGTAGTGTAACCACACTTTGGGACTTTAATTATTTGTTTTGTTCAAAAATTAGCATTAATTAAATACAGTTAATTTTAACAAAGGGGTTAATGTATTATACTGTGTGGCATTAACTAAGCCACAATCAAGTGTTTTGTATTACCAATTTGAAGTCACCCTGTATAGAGCCTTTATATGGGATCCTAAGTATCATTTCATACATAACTCCTGAACATAGATCGTTCAATCATGATAAATGATTCATTTCACAAACAGCATTTGACAACCCGCGTTTTTTTCCGAAACTATATCATCTGAATTTATTTCAGGACCATCGTGTAGAACCCTATCGGTAAGATTAGGTTAGTTTCATTAAAATCCTGAAATATTAGTAGTTACAGAAAAAAAGCGGGTTGGCAAATGAATAGGTTGCGAAACGATGCATTTGTCGGCGAAAAGGCAGACAACCGCTTCAATTCTACGCTTAAGGTTTTTAGGGTTCCGTAGCCAAATGGCAAAAAACGGAACCCTTATAGATTCGTCATGTCTGTCTGTCTGTCCGTCCGTCCGTATGTCACAGTCACTTTTTTCCGAAACTATAAGAACTACACTGTTGAAACTTGGTAAGTAAATGTATTCTGTGAACCGCATTAAGATTTTCACACAAAAATAGAAAAAAAAACATAAATTTTGGGGGTTCCCCATACTTTGAACTGAAACTCAAAATTTTTTTTTCATTAAATTCATACGTGTGGGATATCTATGGATAGGTCTTCAAAAATGATATTCAGGTTACTAACATCATTTTTTTCTAAACTGAACAGTTTGCGCGAGAGACACTTCCAAAGTGTTGAAATGTGTGTGTCCCCCCCTGTAACTTCTAAGATAAGAGAATGATAGAACTAAAAAAATTAAAATGATGTACATTACCATGCAAACTTCTACCGAAAATTGGTTTGAACGAGATCTAGTAAGTAGTTTTTTTTTAATACGTCATAAAAACATTGATCAAAGCTACAACGAACTTTTATATTATGTTACTTGCTGCTACGGAACCCTTCATGGGCGAGTCTGACTCGCACTTGGCCGCTTTTTTATGTTGTATTTATTCCTAAAGCAATTTAAATACTTTTTTTATGTTAAGGAGAAGGCACACGAGCACTCAGGCCACCTGATGGTAAGTGGAATCTGAGACCCATAGACATTTGAATTCTCAAGACTATAATCCTATGACCTCAAATGCGTTGCCAACCCTGAGGACAAAGATGGAATGCCTCTATGCTAGTAATTTCACCGGTTGTCTTATCCCCATACCGGAACACAACAATGCGAACACTGTTGCTTGGCGGGTGGTTAATGGATAAGATGGTGGTAGCCATGATGATGGTGGATGTCGTCAGTGCCTCTATTTCACATGGTAGTTGCCCCTCTTGCTTCGACATATATATCAGGTATATCATTAACAGTCTCAATCAGATATAAAAGAAAAATCAGTTACTAAAATGGAATATAAAGGGGTACCTGGCTTCCATTAAATAACACCTTCCTTTGAGTCGCAGATAAAAATATTGAAATACGTGACCGGAACGTTGAAACAGGTGCTTTCGAATGGATTTGCATGGAAGCAAAAGCAAGCAAATGCTGTATTTATACATTTTACTATCGAATTGACAATATTATGTCAGCTGTTATTAACTAGGTAGTACCTAATAGGGGCTGAGTTTTTTTTAATACAAAATGGGTTTGCTCTTGCCCCTAGTCGAGGCTAGAAAGTTATTAGTTTTTTAAGTTAAATCAATACAATAACAATGAGTAGTTATATTCTTTGATAACAAAACGTGTAAAATAATGGCTGCATTCAGAGTCAGTAAATGACGATTAAGTACTTCCTTAGTAGTCGCCATTTTTCATACACATGTTTGGAGTATAAACGAGTTATTGCGTCTTAAATGTTTCTAAGTACGGCGGTAAATCCCCAGTCTTCAACAATCGTTTGCGATTATCAGAGATCGGACAAATGGGTGTCATTACTCGCAATAATGTGGACATGACTCCAATTTTAATTAAACAAATGAAATTATATTAATTTATTTCTTACCTGAACTTTAATCTTGATCCTTTGCAGGATAGTTATAAATAAATAATACAGGAGTGGCCATTGATATTATATTAATTTAAGTACATAAGTTTGCTCCATTAACTTCCGTGGATTCGAAAGGAGCTTTCACCTCGTAAGATTATTTTAGCCGTTAAAAGGAATAAAATAATCTCGGAAAAAATATTAAAATACCTGTTTATTTGCTTTAATAAATAAACACAATAACAAATCTTTGTATCATTTATTACTGCCTTAACTGCTTACAAGTAACCAATTAATGTAATACATACATACATACATAACATCACGCCTTCATTCCCAGAGTGGGGTAGGCAGAGCTACAGAAATATCAACAACTCTAAAAAGACTTGTTGATAATTCTGTAACCACATTTTGCACAATCAGGCCAAAAAGTTTACTAGTGTATTAGTGACAGGTTGCAAGCCCATCGCCTAACAGTACTACAAGCCCTTATTCCCTTAGTCGCCTCTTACGACATCCACGGGAAGACATGGAGTGGCACTATTCTAACCCGGCAACCATACGGGCTAATGCGCGCTAATGTAATATAATTAGTTTAATTAAAATATATGGAGTCATGTCCACATTATTGCGAGTAATGACACCCATTTGTCCGATCTCTGGCGATTATACATTTTCAATCGAATCACAATCGCGACTCTTGGTTTTATTTAAGTGAAAGTAACGCAAACTAAAGGATAAGTTTATGGTCGAAAATATTTCTGATCGAGTTTTAACCTTTATAAAATATTTCGGTCTTTTTACGACTTCCTTAACATATAAATAGTTCTTGCTCGATTGACATTGAATGGATTCACTAAATTGACCCAAAGTTTTTGTATCTACGAAATGTTTAAGCATGTGCAATATTTCATCGTTTTGTAACTATTTTTGAAACACTGCCACCTTAATTAAGTATTATTATAGGTAGGGCGATAATGACACTTACTTTTTCTGGGTAACTCATCACTTCATCGAATGTATCATTTCATCGAACGCTATTTTCTGCTGACACCGTAATATTTTCAGGGTATCTTAAACATTGATTACGTAGGTTAGGTTAGGTTAGGTTAGATGTTTAAGATTCCCTAAAAACGTTATAGTTCAGCAGAAAATAGCGTTCGATGAAATAATACATTCGATGAAATGATAGACACCCCTTTTTCTGTACAATATAAATATTATTCTACATTGGGAACTAGCCTTAAGGTAAGGCCTTGGGGCTAGCCTTCTGTCAAACATTCGCCCACATACAGAATGACCAAGAGATAAATACCGCTTTAAGCGTTAACTGTAATATCTATACTAGGTACATACTATCTACCTAGGTAGGTGCAGCCAGCCAAAATAAATCAAGTTAGACATAAAAAAAATCAACATTCTCACTTGAGTTGATTTTTGAGTTAAGAGATGATAGAGGGAATCTAGGTTTCTTTATTTTTGTGCTTAGGACTATCTTAAAATAATGTTTCACACACGCCCCGATCAAAATCAGATGATTTGCATCTCTCACATGCTGGAATAAGATTAATAACATAATTAACATTCACATACTTGATAAATTATTGTTTGAACATTGCTTCTATAGTGTGAAAGAGTTTCAAGAATCGGAAAGTATATGCCATCGATAAAATTATATTATTGTTACTAGAATATTTTGTGCTCTCCTAACATTTGCATGTCGATTGTTTTCGGCCGAATGCTTGATACCAAACTACCTTAACACCTTGTACATTATGCATAAGTATTCTGGCAAATAAAATATTTCATTTCATTTCATTTCATAATCCGGGATTTAACTTCCCGTTAAGTTTTAATTCTTTCATTAAAACAAACACACACAGAAAGTAATGTAAGTAAGTTACATTTTAAAGTATTTTTTTAACAATTAAGTAATCTTGTTATGATGGTAATGTTGATGAAAATGATACTAAATAAACAACATTGTGACACTAATGATTTACATAAACATCACAAATATAACGTAACCAGCGGTTCTTGTTTATATAACACTACATACATACAGGACTAGTAAATTATTATTTAAACAAGGGAAACCTTTGTTTCACGGCACATGGTTTCGAGTAGGGATGTTACGGAGGTGGTTTTATCGGAACCGGAGTTTTTAAATTTTGTTTATCGGAGTCAAAAGAGGAACAGAAGTCGGAGTTGAAAGCGGATTAGAATAGCGGTAGAAATTAGTTGTTTGTGTAAATGCACGCGGGATGCTGGGTTGGCCGCGCGTCAAGTATAAACTTGTTTGTACATGCCATCGCTGCGCTTCGACCTCCGATTAAATAGTATCAGAACCGAAGTCGGAACCGGAGGTGCAATATCAAACGGGAGTTCTGACTTATCAGTACCGGATTCGAAGCTCTGTAACATCCCCAGTTTCGAGACACTGTTGCGATATAAAAATTTCAAGCGACGTCGCGCTGTTTTGCAACTAGTTCTTTTAGTGTGAACGTGTATTGCAATATGTATTAGAGACTCTTCATGACTAAGCAGCTACAAAGCTCTCATAAGGCAATTTAATTATAACGTTGGTGAAACTACAATACCGCGTAACTAACAAATTGAATAAGGGGCAAAATACTCCGTGACTTGTAAGTCCATAAGGCACATTTTGCAATTTATTGAATTTAGTTACGCGGTATTGTAGTTTCATCGACGGTAAACTACATTATGATGGGTTCGCACGTAACTTTACCGTAAGTTACACTTTCAAGTTCACTATTTTTCTAAAGGGTCGCCCAAATCAAAAAACTTATACAACAATAATAAATAATGTTTTTTTAAATATTTTATCTTACAACTTTGTCGGCGTCATTTAAATATATAACCATGCTAAATTACAGCTTTGTAGTACTAAGAGTCTCTGAGTTTAACCGCGGACAGACGGACATGGCGACACTATAACGGTAAAGCAAGGAAATAACATTCAATTACATTTGCTCTTAAAATGCCCTTTTCAATTTTATAACAAATAAAAATGAACTCTATATTCACTAGAATATAGTTTAAAATGAATTGCCTTGATTATGTACATATTCATAACACACGGAAAAAAACACGTAATTTATTTCTTTGTTATTAATCCGAATCCAAAATATTTAATAAACATGTTCATGAGTGACAGAGGGTCAACTACGGAACCCTAAAAAGAGAAACTCCTACAGACAACCTGTTATAACAATTTTGAGGGCTTTGATTATAATACTGTACCATGTTATTTACTTCAATAAACAAAAGAATGAATAAAAAATGTGCAAGCGAAAAGATTCCTTATGTGCAGAACCCGTATGAACTCTCATGTGGCACTCCTAGGTAAGCGACATCGGATTGAGATCTGATAGCGCCCCATTATCGGAGCGTTATGTTAACAGTGATAATGGCTTTGACATGTCGACGCCCACGCCGTTTACGCCACATCGCTATGTTCGCAGAAAGTCCACTTCGCTATTATTATCGTAATAATGTTAGTTTTTTTAATAAAAAATCAAAATATATATTTAGTATAAATTTTAAATCAACATATATATCATAGTTACTCCATGAACATATTTTTTTACGCTTTAGTAATATTGCAGGTTAGTAGGGACCTTGAAGAAATAGTTTTCTATATTAATGTGTTTTCAAAAATATAAATATATTTTGTTAAAAGCAGTTATTTTTCTTCCTATTTGCTTCTCGGATATATGTACAATTTGTTATCTTACATACATAAATGTCAATTTTATTACGGACAAGGGGTGACTTATTTGCGACATGACGACACGTTGACCTAGTTGGTAGTGACCCTGCTTTTGAAGTTAGCGGTCCCAGGTTCAGATCCCGATAAAGGCAGATATTTGTGTGATGACCACTAGTTTTGTTTTTGTCTTCGATGTTTTCTATGTATTTAAGAATATATTACTCTACATGATTGAGTAAGTTAATCTTTGTCTAGTACCATAGTACAAGCTATGAGTTTAGTTTGGGACTAGTTTAATTTGTGAAACATTGTATCGCCATATTTTTCAATTATTCATATTGTTGCCACTGGCAACACTATACCGAAGTAACGTCAGCTGCGCGTGAGATGGTGGGGAGTTCCGGCCGCCATCTTGCTAACTTCATCCGGACGAAAAACACGTCTCTCTTACTTAGATAAAAATGTAAGCTGCATTTTGTTTAAATTAAACATATTTTAAGTTCGGAACGTTTTCCTACTAATAACCCACTTGCTCCGAACATTTGGTGACCCCGACGTGATTCGATTTCTTCGGATTACTACTGACGCATGAAGATGGCTTCGACACACGCGGCGTGGACACAACCTATTTAATGGCGATCGCTGAGAGTCGCTTGCTAAATTGACTGGATCTCCTGCTGAATGGACGCGGGACCAACCTGCCGAAGAATACTGGTGACGAAAAGTGTGTTGTCATATCGTCTCTTGCAGGGAAGTACGCCCATTTTTAGTATCTTTTTCCTTTAAGCTAAAAGGTTTGGTTCATATTTGCTTCCTTGTGTGAACAGTGTTATATAAATATGCACGCCGCATTGTGCTCTCAACCTGTCTAGGTTATCTTTCTTGCATCATTCATGGTATGCACGTACTAACTTTTATGAAGTCAGATTCGTTCTACCTAATTTAATGCATAGAATAAACTTATGCTACTCATAAACTAAAATCTACCACTCTCTAAACAGTTCGAAGTCCTAGGTTTTGATAAGCCCTAGGTTGTCTACTCTCTTACTTACTACTTTTTGACAACCTACATTTAACTTCGTAACTTACTGTGGTAAATCTACTTTTGTCTATAACTTAAACTATTATAAAAAGAAATTGTTTTGTGTTTAAACAAAATAACTAAATATAACCCCGTATGGTTGCCGGGTTAGAATAGTACCATTCCAAGTCTTTCCGTGGATGTCGTAAAAGGCGACTAAGGTAATAACGGCTAGTGCTACTGTTAGGCGATAGGCTTGCAACTTGTCACTAATAGGTGCACTAATCTCTCTTACTGTTACGTAAAGGTACTCAGTTGTACTTTACGTATTCTATCTAACTATACTTCTAATATTTATTGACTAACTTAACATGCAACTTGTCATTTACACCTCTTTACTGCTGCTTTTGCACATCGCTTAGCATTTCAAATTGCACATTCCAGGTTGCGGTGATTCCTGCCTCTTTGGACCTCTGCGTTCTTACCTACTACTCAGCGCGTCGCGTCGCAGCCTGAGCGTGACCTCTCGTAACCTTCCTTGCGCGCGAATTCCCTGACAGCTGATCCAGCGCCAATTCGTCGTAGTTCTTACGGCCTATACGGTTTGATCTTTTATTTACTTTGTTGTGCGGTCTGTTCAGTTGTTTACTAAATAACTACTTGTGCTGTGTGTAGAAAACTATCTAAATTAAGTTCTCATTATGGCAGAATTAAAGGCACTTTTGCAACAACGCAGTTCAATAAAAGCAAGAGTTACTAACTTTTTTAAGTACTTGGAAAAAGTAATTGAGAAAAAGAGTCTTACTAAACAGTTACTTTGTGAACTTGAATTAAAATTGTCGCGTTTTAAAGAATTATTTAACCAGTTTGATGAATTAAAATATAAAATTGAAATCTTGGCTACAGATATTGAGGAGCAGATAGAGGAACATGAGTGTATAGAAAATAACTTTTGCAATCACATATCAGTGGCTCAAAGCCTAATTGACTCAAATGCTACAGAAGCTTTACCTGAAAATGCTTCTTCTGCCTCATCAGCTGCTGGCAATAATAACTTAAATTGTAACATCAAACTGCCTACTATACAACTGCCATCCTTTGATGGTAACTATATTAAATGGATGGAGTTCAGAGACACCTTCGACTCTCTGATCAACAAAAATAACTCTATTCCTGAAATAAACAAATTTCACTATCTGCGATCCTCGCTTGAGGTAGGCGCAGCAAATGTTATAAAGTCACTTGAGTTTACCGCAAATAATTACAGTTTGGCTTGGAAGCTTCTTTGTGAACGCTATGATAACAGTAGAATTCTGATTAATAACCACTTAAAGGCACTATTTAACTTTGACACTATTAACAAGGAATCTTTTCGGTCCTTGAGATATATGATTGACTATTACTCAAAAAATCTGCGAGCTTTAAACAGCTTGAATGAACCTACGTCTCAATGGGACACTCTAGTTATCTTTATGATGGCGTCTAAACTAGATGGCGCCACAAGTCGCAAATGGGAGGAACATCGGAGCAACTTAAATTCTTCTCCGACTCTTGAAGAATTTTATAATTATTTGCGTAGCCGTGCTGACGTTTTGGAAACGGTTCAGTATACTAAAAATGATATTAATAAATCTGAAAAACCCCTACAAATGCACTATAAGGAAAATAAACATGTAAAAGCTTTTGTGGCCTCCTCTACCGATGAAAGTAAAAACTGTGTTGTGTGCTCACAAAGTCATCTGCTTTACAAATGTGATAAATTTAAATCCATGTCTTTAGATGCTAGATTAAATATAGTATCGAGGCACAATTTGTGCCAAAATTGTCTTCGCCCTGGTCATCATTCTACTAACTGTAAGCATACTCCTTGCAAATTCTGCAACAAAAAACATAACTTACTATTACACAAGCAATATGGTAGTGCCAACTTACCTGCGGGTACTTCTCATGCAAGTCCTCAAGTATCAGCCTTTCAAGTGGCAGCTCCTCCTCAAGCGTCTATGCCTTATGTGGTGTCTGCTGAAGCAGCACCAACTACACTGACCGGTCCTGGTCATAGCACTACTCACTCTTACCCAGTGTCTCTCTCAGCAGTGATACCTGGTCAGGTACTTCTCTGCACTGCTGAAGTGGAATTGTTTAATCCTAAAACAAGTAAAACTTTGATTGCTAAAGCTCTTCTTGACGTTGGAAGCCAGTCTTCCTTCATATCTGAAAAAACACAAAAGAAAATAAATCTTGTTTGCTCGCATACAAGTCCTATATCTATATCTGGTATAAATAACAGCCCAATGGACACTAATAAAATCTGCAATATTGAGGTTAGGTCACGTGTCAATTCTTTTAAAATTAATGTGTCTTGTCTAGTAATTCCCGAGATAACTGGTCAATTACCTAGCATTGAAGTTGACTCCTCGCGTTTTGACCTCCCTATCTCTATAGAGCTAGCAGACCCTAGTTTCTACCTGCCCTCTGAGATTCATGTTTTATTAGGGGCTGATGTTTTCTGGGACCTTGTCGGCGCAAGGCAAATTAAATTGGGTAAAAATAAACCAACTCTGCAAGAATCCACATTAGGATGGCTCATTTCTGGTCCAACTGGACAGACTGCTAGCTCTACTACGCGTTGCAATTTTTCTAGAGAGATTCGAGAATCACTTGCCAAATTCTGGGAACTTGAAGACATTCCCAATGCTACTTGTAAACCTAAACTATCTAAAGATGAGGAGTACTGTGAAACTCATTTTGTTAAAAATACTATCCGCTTAAATGATGGCCGCTTTAGTGTCAAACTTCCCCTTCGTGAAAACCCAGAGGATGCTCTAGGCGACTCTTTTCATATCGCCAAAACGCGTTTCTATAATCTAGAAAGAAAGTTAACTAAATCTAATACAAAGAATGAATATACTTCCTTTATAAAAGAATATGAGGCATTAGGGCACTTAACTGAAATTACTCGTCCTAGCTTTGGATACTACATACCCCACCACGCTGTGATTCGTGACAGCAGCGAGACCACTCGTCTTAGAGTAGTCTTCGACGCGTCTTGTAAGACTACTTCGAATAAATCTTTAAATGACATCCAGATGGTGGGGCCTGTAGTGCAAGATGACTTGATGTCGATTTTACTTAGATTTCGAATATATGCTTATGTGGTCACAGGTGATATTGAAAAAATGTACAGACAGGTGCACCTAGATAAATCTCAGCGTCACCTGCAACTAATTCTCTGGAGAGATGATGAAAGTCAGCCTCTCAAAGTCTTACAGCTTAACACTGTGACCTATGGAACCGCTTCGGCTCCATACTTAAGTACAAGGTGTCTGGCTCAACTAGCAGCGGAGTGTCAAGATGAGGCCATTGCCAACACCATTAAATACCATTTTTATGTTGATGACCTCAGTACAGGATCTAACTCAAAATCTGACTTGAAGACTACTGTCAAGAGTGTTATACAAAAACTTGCTGAAGGTTGCTTTCCACTGCGTAAATTCCGTACTAATTGTCCCAATATCTTTCATGGCATTCCCACTACTACTCAACCTCAGGACTTCAGTAAGGAGTCATCTGTGTTGGGGCTAAAATGGGCTCCTAACTCTGACACTTTGCAGTTCTCTGTTAACACTGATAATATAACTAATGTAACAAAGCGCTCCATTTTGTCAAATTCTTGCAAAATCTTTGACCCGCTGGGTCTTCTATCAGCATGTACTATATTTCATAAAATAATACTTCAAAAACTATGGTTGCTGGATGTGGGCTGGGATGATCCCATTCCAGACGAAATAAAAAATACCTGGCTTGAGTTTCATAATAAAACTAAACATTTTGAACAAATTCAAGTGTCGAGACACACTCTTTGTAAATCTCCTAATAAAGTAGAAGTGCACTGTTTCACAGATGCATCGCAGGATGCTTACTCTGCATGCATTTACTTAAAATCTACTGATGACTCTGGCAATGTTTCAGTCAATCTACACTGCGCTAAAACTAAAGTGGCTCCCTTAAAGTCAGGAACTATACCGCGTTTAGAACTACTAGGAGGTTTACTTGGTGCTCGATTACATGCAAAATTTATACAGGCATCTAATATGAACCTTATTTCACGCTCTTTATTTTGGACTGATTCAACTATCTTGTTAGGGTGGTTACATACTCAACCTAAAACACTAAAAACTTTTGTTAATAACCGAATAGACGAAATTCGGGACTTAACTGACAAAAATGCATGGCATCATGTACCTACAGATCTTAATCCTGCTGACTTAGCCTCTAGAGGTATTCAACCAAATCTTCTTCCCAACAATAAACTCTGGTGGCACGGTCCTGAGTTCCTGGGGAAACCTGAGAATGAGTGGCCTCAGTATAGACACAATCCTGAGCCTTTACCTGAAATAAAAAGATGTTTTACTGGTCAAACTAGATCTGATTCTGTCATTCCGTTTGAAAAATATTCAAAGCTCTATAAACTTCAAAGAGTATTCGCTTATGTACTAAGGTTTATAAACAACTCAAAAAATAAAAATAATAAACTAACTAAGGAACTTACCTGCCCGGAATTAAACCAGTCACTTACACTTTTAGCTAAGGCATCTCAAAGGGAATCATTCGAAAAGGACATTAACTCACTAGAAACTAATAAATGTTTAAATCGAAGGTCGTCAATTATCTCCTTGAATCCATTCTTAGACGATAATGGTGTTCTGCGAGTCGGTGGACGTATCGTCAATGCGGTCCATTGTCCATACGATAAAAAACACCCAATCTTATTGCACCCTAAACATACTTTCACAAAAATGTTATTTATAAAAGAGCATTCTCGTCTATTACATTGTGGACCACAGCTATTATTGAATTCTATTCGTGATCAGTTTTGGCCCACAGGTGGCATATTATTGGCCACAGCTACCGTAAGGAAATGTGTCACTTGTCAAAGGTATCAGTGTAAAGCTTTATCTCCACTAATGGGTAATTTACCGAAACCTCGAGTAACTCCTGCTCCACCGTTTGAGACTTGTGGCACCGACTTTGCCGGTCCATTTCTAATCCTAAACAGGAAAGGTCGAGGCGCTAAAACCTCCAAATGCTACTTATGCGTATTTGTTTGCTTCTCTACTAAAGCTGTACACTTGGAGGTTGTTAGTGACCTAAGCACCAGTGCTTTTATTTTGTGCCTTCGTAGGTTCATTTCAAGTCGTGGGAAACCTCATACTGTCTACTGTGACAATGGAAAAAACTTCGTTGGTGCTAATAACGAACTGAACAGACTGTTACAAACTTGTAAAGGGCCGGTCATTGATTTCGCGTGCAATGAAGGTATTACTTTCAAATTCTCACCTGCTTATGCACCTCACTTCGGAGGTATTTGGGAGGCAGGAGTTAAAACAGCCAAATTTCACTTAAAACGTATTGCAGCTAATTCTAGTTTAACTTTTGAAGAGTTATATACACTGTTCACGCAAATTGAAGCAATAATGAACTCGCGTCCTCTAACTTCAATGTCAGCTGATCCTTCCGATCTAGCTCCTATTACACCTGGGCACTTCCTTGTGGGTCGACCTTTGACCTCGCTACCTTCGCCCGTCACCGAGCGAATCAGCGTCAACCGATACGAGCTGATTGAACGCTTGAGGCAACACTTTTGGTCCCGCTGGACCAAAGACTACTTATCCACTCTACAGCAGCGTGTCAAGTGGAAAACTAGCAGACCAAACATAAAAATCGGCGACCTTGTTCTCGTCATGGATGACCAACTCCCGCCGATGAAGTGGCTCTTGGGGCGCATCCACGCTCTACATCCTGGACCTGACGGAATCTGCAGGGTGGTCGACGTGCGTACTAAAGGCGGTATCATCAAAAGATCCGTTTCAAGAATCTGTGCTTTAGAAATATCCCATGAGCTCTTTGAAAGAGAAGCTTTCAAAGGGGGGGAGCATGTTGCCACTGGCAACACTATACCGAAGTAACGTCAGCTGCGCGTGAGATGGTGGGGAGTTCCGGCCGCCATCTTGCTAACTTCATCCGGACGAAAAACACGTCTCTCTTACTTAGATAAAAATGTAAGCTGCATTTTGTTTAAATTAAACATATTTTAAGTTCGGAACGTTTTCCTACTAATAACCCACTTGCTCCGAACACATATTCATATAATTTATTGCATTTATGTGTTACAATGGTGTTACAAACATTATATTAGTCCAACATAAACCCTGTAAGGGCATAGCACTTTAATTAATTAGTAATTTACACAAACTTAAGCTATGTACTTATGATTAATACTTAAACTCTAAGAATTCATGCAACGTGTAAAAACAATTATCTAATAGAAATTCCTTTAGTTTCTGGGACGTTAGCAACTTTAGTTTTAGGGATATTTTATAGATATTTTCAGGAGGTCAGGAAAGTTACCTTCTGAAAAAGATTGTTTTACTAATCGTGTTAGTGGCAGTTAGTTGGTAGGCAGTTATTTATTGGGGAAATTTCGGGAGTTCTGTTTTTGAATTGTTTGTAAAGCAAATATTAGGTAGTTTAACTACCGACATAATATTCTGCGATATACACAGCATGGATCGTTTTTTTTATATTCTGTGCTTTTGTTATACCGGGTGTGTAATCTTTTCTACTGTATAAACGTAGCAACATTTGTTCTACAACTTTTAAAACATATGTAATTTATTATTTGGGTTTTTTTCTAACAAACTAAACAGCATTTTCAATGTACTCCATCCAATAGTCTAGTTGACATCTACTGTGACAACAGACGAAGCATGAGATAGAACAAAGAAAAAAGTAAAGGAAATAATAGAAAAACTACGGAAGTGATAGAAAATGATCCTTTAGCTTGCTTTTAAAAATGGCAACAGACTTAGCACGTCGTACCTCCACAGGCAAAGCATTCCATAACCTTATCGCCTTGATACGAGTAGTAAAAGAATTTGTGTAAAATTTAGAGGAAGAAAAAGGAACTGACAGGAGAAGGTTTCAGGAGGGAACTTCATGCGACAATTACGCACACAATCTTACGAGTACCACGTCTTTAAACAAGCTTTTCGCGCGATGCTCATGGCAACGGCTACCATAACCTGATGCATCTGTGCGAAACTACTTACGTAGTTACACCTATGACATTGGCAGATCCGATTGCCAATGTGACCGAGATCATATTCATGCATCGCCGTCGAGCAGAGTATAATATAACGCTCGCCTAGACTTTATGTAACCAAGCATTATTCCACAGATGCAGTAAAAACCAATGGTCAGCTGATCTCTCGTCTAGAGCAACACGCTACCGCTGACGCAGCGCCTGGGGAAAAGCCGCCCGTGCATGCGCAGGCGCAGCTGGATGTGCCATCTGAAGGCGTGCACCGCACTGTGTTGCAGGACGGCGCACAGGTCAGCGTGCTGGACACGGTGCCTACTGCTCCACCCGCTAGTGATGAAGTCACTGCCAAGGTCAGTGTTTACTGCACTTGTAATGAGGTTTCTCTCAAGGTCAATGATTAGCGATTGACTATAGAAGGCGTGCCCTAAACTGGTCTGTGCTGAAAATGGCGCGCCTAGTGCTTCATCTACTAGCTAAAAAGTCACTGCCAAGGTCATTAATGTGTCAGTGTGTAAGCGGTAGTACTTGAGAAGGTGTCATTGGCAAGGTCAATACCAACTGCACTGTAGAAAGTGTGATGCATTGTAAATAAGAACAGCGCGCAGGTCAACCTGCTGGTTGCCGCGCTTACTGTTCCACCGATCAGCGATGAAGACACTGCCGAGTAGATGAATAAGTCTATGTAGTCTGTTTAATTAAAAAGTAAAGTCTGTTTAAATTAAATTGGAGCCGGTTATCAACCTGAACTATCAGCTAACTACTCTTGAGGCAATACTCACGTTAGATAGCTGATGGTTTTTTAGTTATTTTTTTATTATTATTGATTATCTTTCCTTTTACTCCTTCCTTTCTCTTCCTTCAAAACAGCGCTGTGTGGTGTCGCGCCTGCGCGAGCGGAACTGTTGGCATTTGCTGACGCTAAGACCTTTTGCCACGAACGTTCAATTTAGTTTTGTCTGCATGTTCAGTTTGATTTTGTTATTTTATTTTAACATATTTTTTTTAAATTTGTTTGTTCGTGTGGCATTAAACGCATTTAATATGGGATAGGCAGAGAACAGAAATACCAACAAGTATAAAAAAAGTTGTTGATAATTCTGTAACCACATTTTGCACAATCAGGCCAAGAAGTTTACTAGTGTATTAGTGACAGGTTGCAAGCCCATCGCCTAATAGTACTACAAGCTCTTATTCCCTTAGTGGTCTTTTACAACATCCACGGGAAGACATGGAGTGGCACTATTGTAACTTTGCAACCACACGGGGGAAAATAATTATTTGTTAAAATTTATAAAATCACAATATTCGAATACCATCCTGAAAAAGCCACATTTTCTCAGGTTTTCCACGGAGCCGCTCGTCTGGTGCAGCCAGGGTCCGCCACCAATATCCCTCAGAACGGCCACACCGCCATCCGACGCGCCTTCAACGCTGACATCACCAAAGAAACCAAGAATAATGTAAGTAATTTAGTAACCTCATAGACCGCAGTTTTTAGTCGTCGGCCGATTATGTTTTCTCTTCATAAACGCGAAAAACGATGAGCAACCACTCTATAATCGCATAGAAAGTCAGCAGTCTCTGGAAAACCTACTGCCAAGCAGCCGTGTTGTGTTCAGTGGTTGGAAAAGAACGGTGAAATTACTTGCATAGAGGCATTCTATCTTAGTCCTAAAGGTTGCAATCTTGAGGTTGTAGTCTTGGGAATTGAAATGTATGGGTCTCAAAACCCATTTACCATCAGCTGGCATAAGTGCTCGTATGCCTTGGCCTAAAAAAAAACATCACTTTCTTCCTTCTTTGTTCTATGTGTGTGTGATCTGCCGTGGCTGCGCTGGATGGTTCCAACGGAAGATCAGCGCTGGTTTGAATGCTAGCATAACGCTGAGTTGGAACCATTTCGTGACAACACAGGTCTTTTGTTTCATGACAAAAAAATTGTTACTTTTTGTTTGTCACAAATAAATGTTTTTCTTTCTTTCTTTTTCTTTTTTCTTTATCATTTAGGCTCTGGTCATCGGATGTCATAATTTATTTATTTATTTTATTTTATTTATTTGGGGCATCAACAGCGATACATGTTATAGAAACCAAACATATGATACAAAACAGTAAGCCAATAAAAGATGTCCACAAAAATACAGTTATGTGAATACAACATAAGCAACAATATTAACAACTTAAAAATATGAGCAAAAAGAAAGAGAACAACTTAACACAAGAATAATGTTCGTTAGCTCCGAGAGTGCGTGTGTGTGTAAGTGTGTTTGTGTGTATGTGTATGTGTGTGTGTGTGTGTGTGTGTGTGTGTGTGTGTGTGTGTGTGTGTGTGTGTGTGTGTGTGTGTATGTATGTGCATGTATGCATAAGTGTGTCTATTCACCTAAAGATTCCCCATAACAAGAGTGACACGTTTCTTAAGCGCAGCCTTACTACAGTCAAACAGGTCCACGTTATGAAATTTCTTATTATAATCTCTAAGAATACGAATAAGCGGCGAATTCTGAGCATATTTCGTTTGCGTTAAAGAGAGGCTAAAAGTGGTTCGCTCAGAGTGCCGAGTTCGATGTACAGGAACGTAAAACTTTATTTCCGAAAGTAGTGTTGGGCTGTCAATTCGTCCAGACAAGATATCATGCAATACTGATATGTCAATTAAGCGACGACGGTCTTCTAGGCTTAACACATGATGCCGGCGACACATTAACTCATATGTAGCGTCCCATTTGTTGACACGAAAATTCAAGTATCGTAAAAACTTCTTTTGCACTTTTTCAATTCTATTCATGTATGTGAGGTACTGAGGAGACCAAACACAGCTGCCGTACTCCAGTAAGCTACGCACGTATGCAAAGTAAACGCTCTTTATACAGCTTGCATCAGTAAATTCTTTACAAACCCGGAAGACGAAGCCCAAATTCTTGCAAGCTCGATTAACAATATCGTCTACGTGCTGTTCAAAAGTCAATTTTGCGTCAAGCATTACTCCTAGATCACGAACGGAATTAACACGTTGAACAGGCAGGCCGCTAATGGTATACTGATGTCTAATCGGGTTAGGACTACGAGTAAAAGATATTTGAACGCATTTGGCAACATTTACGTTTATGCGATTGAGTAAATAATACTCAGACAATCGGTCCAGATCTTCCTGCAACTCACCACAGTCAGTAAGGTTACTAATGTCTAGATAAATCTTTTTGTCATCCGCATACATAAGAAAGTTAGATTTTTGAAAAGTTACGTATATGTCATACAAATAGGCATTATAAAATAATGGGCCCAGGTGAGATCCCTGCGGCACCCCAGAAGGGATATCCACGAAGTCTGATTTGCATCCACCCAGCACAACCGCCTGACATCTATTAGCGACATATGAAGACACCCACCTGAACATGTCACCACGGATTCCAAGCCAGTGCAACTTTCTTAAGAGAATGACGTGATCGACACGATCAAAAGCCTTTTCGAAGTCTGTGTAGATCACGTCAACCTGCTTTCTTTTGTCCATTTTACGAAGTACAAAATCAGTAAACTCAACTAGGTTAGATATAGTAGAGCGTTTTCTTAAAAAACCATGTTGTTGCGGCGGTATCCCCTCTACTTAAAACATTATAAATATTGGCAAGGACTAATTTTTCAAAAACTTTGCTGAATTGATTTAGAATGGAAATTGGGCGGTAATTAGTTATTTTTACTTTAGATCCCTTTTTATAAATCGGCACAATCAAGGCTTCTTTCCATAACTTGGGGAAAGTACCTTCCGCCAAGGATCTATTATAAATAATGGAAAGTGGTTTAAATAAACTTGACGCACAACACTTAATAAAGAAAGGAGGAATACCGTCACTACCAGCGCTTCCATTGGGATTAAGTCGTGACAAAGTTTTTAGAACTTGATCAGTAGAGATGTGTGCTGAGCTAATTGTCTCACCATTATCGCAAAATGGTGGTGCAAAGGAATGGTCCGGATACCTACTGGCTGGTTCGCTGAACACCGACCTGAAAAACTCGCTGAAACCCTCACATATAGCTTGGTTACTGTCCAGAGTGCGTCCTTGGTGCTCAAATGAACCAGGGTAAGCAGAACCTCCGCGACGGTTTTTAATAAATGACCACAGATGTTTCGGATTGCATTTTACGTTCGTTTGAACTGTACGAAGATACTCAGCCCAACATACCTCCTGAACAGCTTTCTGGCGCCTCCTTAATAATGAGAATTCGTCATAATCCAATGGGTTTCCGTATTTTTTCCACTTATAATGCAATTTAGCTTTTTCTTTTATTATTCGGATAAGGGCTGCGTTATACCACACGGGATATTTACGTTTATGATTACGAGTGTCTAATGGTATAAGCTCCTTTATAACCACATTGATAAGTGAGTAGAATTTAGAGAGCACCATGTCTACGGTTGACACTGAGTTGAACTGCATATCCCAGTCAATTTCATTGAGGCGTTCATTGATAACTTTATAATCGCCCTTGCGAAACCTCGGTTTGGGTTTACAACTTTCTGTCAAAGGCACTGAAAAAATATCACTTATGACAATTTCAAGAGACGGATGGTGCACATCCTCCTTAACTAGAGGAAACCGTGATCTCTGCACTTCAACCGCAAAATTACCAAAAATAAGGTCCAAGATATTGTGGCTCGAGTTTTTAGTTAGATTATACTGATTTAAGTTTGCCACACTTAAGCTCTCAATAAGTTTAAGGGCCGCCATTTGAACTTCAACAGCACCCCTCCGCTCAAAGGCTGGACTAGAGTCTTCGAACCATTGAATGAGGGGCAGGTTAAAATCGCCTGCGAGGAGGAAATTGGAGTCAGTTGCATCAGCAAATACTGCCTCAAACATGGAGACCATACTCGAAATGTGGTTAGACAAAGCGGGACCAGGTGGCGCATATGCTGACCATATGTGTATATCACGTGGTGAAGACCGAGACGCGCAGTGACTCAACGCAGCGGCGGGGATCGTCACCCAGAGGCATTCGATCCCAGGGCGAGTCCACTCGGGACGTACGCGCGCACCGAGAGAACACAACACCAGGATCATGACACCGCCACCATCAGATTTCCCACTTTGTATTCTGTCTCTGTCCAACCTAAAAACATCGTATCTATTATCACATAATTCAGTGTCCAGGACACCGTCGCACAACCAACTCTCAGTGATAATAATAGCATCATAATCACTATTTAAAACGCTTTGATAAAACTGATGTGTTTTCGTTCTTAAACCTCGCGTATTTTGGTAAAAAAGTTTTAGGTTAGATATGGGGCTCATGAAGGGTGGGTACTTAAATGCCGAGAAAAGTGGACATATGTAACAGTATGCCTTAAAAAGGCAGCGAGTATTGCCGAGGAACTCAAAATTATAATAAATGTATAATAGATGGGTAGGTTCATTAATGTGTGTATATATAAATGTATGTGTATATATGTGTAGTGTGAGTGTGAGTTATGTGTGTATAGATTGTACAGATTGCTTAAAAATACAAGCCAAACAATCATAGATAACTTAATACCAATAATAAACTTAGACAGCATTAAAAGAAAAGCTAGTTCGAAGATTTCGAAGTCATTCAATTTTTCGAAAGTCTACGGCTGATCTGATGAGAATAAGCGGCGCCTGGTCTGCTTTCCGGGCGTATATCTTACAATTCCGCACCCAAACATGCTCATAGCCCTTAGCGGAACAAAGTTGCTTGCAATCTTTAAGCAGTCTTTTGTTTGCCGGAGTCAGATGGTCGTGCACGAATATTTTCTGAGAGCTACCGCTGAGGCCAATGTCTGACGTCTTGATTCCGCGGCATCTGCGCAAGCCCGAGAGAAAGTCATCTTTTAACAGCCGCTGACGCAGTTTCACGACGATATTTCTAGGCCGACCAGCTTGAGGGCGCACGGGTTGGACTCGATGTGCAAACTCCACATCTTCCATACGGAGAGAAACACCAGCGTGTCGAGCTATCTGCACAATAATGTAATAATATCAATATCCCCTCAATTATTTTCTCTTTCACGAATAAAAGTGTCCCTAAAAAAGATTCGTAACGCTAAAGTAAAAGAAATAATCAAAAAAATACATTTATGGATTGATATAAGCAAGTAATAACGATTTTGATTTACGTAGGTCTACTATAAGTATCACCAGCGCAATGACATTATGCAAAACGTATACTTAACGGAACATCCCGAAATCCGTCAAAATAAACTTGTAGGCCGAAAATAAGTAAATAAGTACATCTGCAAGAAAACTTCTGCGAGAAATGTCTAACAGTCCGTTCGGCAGTAGCTAATATTAGTGACTTACAAGTTTCTTGCTAGTTGCTTTTGGACAGTGCCGTCTCAGTCTTTGTTAAGATCTCTTCTAGGTGGTAATGAGACGTTAAACTTGATTACCCACAGACCCCAGGATATTATAAAACTAAATAAAAACTTGTTACAACGCTATACTAATAAATAATCACTCATCAAAAAAGTCTAAATTTAAAATACATACATACATACATAACATCACGCCTTCATTCCCAGAGTGGGGTAGGCAGAGCTACAGAAATACCAACAACTCTAAACAGACTTGTTGATAATTCTGTAACCACATTTTGCACAATCAGGCCAAGAAGTTTACTAGTGTATTAGTGACAGGTTGCAAGCCCATCGCCTAACAATACTACAAGCCCTTATTCCCTGAGTCGCCTCTTACGACATCCAAGGGAAGACATGGAGTGGCACTATTCTAACCCGGCAACCACACGGGCGAAATTTAAAATATTTATCAATAAATTGGTCACAAGAGATTTTACACATCGGTAATATGAAGTGAATCTACGACTACTAGCGCTTCGGACAAGATCATCATTGCGGAGAAGCGTCGCAAAAAACTCCCAGCTGATCAATTTTTCAATCATAAAACACAAGAATACTTAAAGTAGGTAAGTTACATGACAAGGTAATAAAGTAATAAATAATATTTATTAAAACTGGCAAAACTAAAATTATTAAAAAAGTAAGGTTGATAGCATTAAACTAAAATTAATTACTATAGGAGAACATACGACGAGGTTTTTTTTTTATATTTCAATGAGAAGGCACACGAGCACTCAGGCCACCTGATGGTAAGTGGAATCTGAGACCCATAGACATTTGAATTCTCAAGACTATAATCCTAAGACCTCAAATGAGTTGCCAACCCTGAGGACTACGATGGAATGCCTCTATGCTAGTAATTTCACCGGTTGTCTTATCCCCACACCGGAACACAACAATGCGGACACTGTTGCTTGGCGGGTGGTTAATGGATAAGATAGTGGTAGCAATCCGGACGGTTTCTACGTCGAAAGCCAATAACTAGAATAATTAACTGAAGAACCAGTGATTGAAATCAGCACCGTTTCACGAGTATAACGCAATTGACGTGTATTTCAGCCATCGCCTCTCTCAACCATGCGTTACGGAAATTGGCGACTCGATCAACAACGCATAGTTTCACAATTTTGATAAACGTGTAAAACTCTTATGAGGTTGGTTGACAACGGAAAGCCTAAGCCGCTGGACCTAGGGTATTGAAATTAGTAAGGAATAATTTCGGGCAGCTTAAGGGTGTATTAAGAAAACAGGACAGGAATTATACGCGTACAAAGTCACGGGCGTCCTTTCCTATTAAGTCTGATTCTGACACGCCAAATAAAACAGGGAAGTCCTTCAAGTTTCATAAAGCTTATTAGGATTACCCGCCTTTTCGGCGGGAATTAGGGCAATGTATATCCATTATAAAAAACCGCTCAAGTGTGACTCGGACTCGCACTGAGGGTTCCTTACAAACGTTATAGGAATGTAAATGTATTGAGGGACAAACTTGACTTTGCCGTTGAAACTGTTGTCTCCACACATCGACTCAGGTTGCGATTAGTTTACCAACTGCAAATTAGTTTGCAATCGCCAAAAATAATTGTGATGGAGCAACAAATTAACGAGCTTCGGATTTTCCCCTTAACTTGTGCTGTGAGAACTTCCTTCATGCCAAATTTTGAGTATTCTGTCTATGGGAAGTACCCTATAAATTTAATTCCCTTGAGAGTAACGAAATATACTTTTTTGCGGCATAAACTGCCGTATCTTTTTTTTACGTTCATCTAAAAGTTTTATTTTTCCCAGCTTCAAGGAACTGTAGACTTGAGTATATGGTTTTAATGTCAACTCGATACCTTCACGCGTTCCCGAGATAAAGACTTGAAGGACGGCCTGACGGACGCACGGACATCAAAGTGATCCTAATAATGGTTCCATTTTTTCCTTTTGAGGTACGGATTCCAAAAAAATATATAAAAAATATACAGTTGGATTCTATAACGGTTGAAGGTGTCAACCTACAATGATTGAAAAAGGATTGGTTATTTCATCGACCGGTAGAAAATGCCATTATTTAGACTTCATCCGCCATTTGTCCTTTTTTCTGTGCAATAAATAAAAACTATCGATTTGAAAAGCATATCTTCGCGTTTTTAATTGGTCAAATAGCCGTCAAAATCTGAATAACGGTTAAGATTATTTTACTGAACCGTTTTAATATCCTATATTATCTTATCGGTCACGTCGAAAGGAAACGGGGAAATCCTATAAGTTTCAAAACACTGATTCGGATTATCCACATTCTCAAGGGAAATTAGGGCTTATATGAACACTTCGCTGATATTTGTGGTGACCTCGGGATATTGGTTACTGGGTTGAACTGAGTTAGGCATTTAATTAACGCAACATACCGGAATGTGACGCAAATTCTATGTTCCATAAATAGTCCTAGAATTGTAAAATAGTTCAAAGTCTAACTTAAATTAATGTCTTCCACTCCTGTTGGTTGAGGTGTATTTCGCCAATGTCGAGTTATTTATAGACGGTTCCATGGACTTATTAGAGAAATAAGTCCATGGATATCGCCGTGACGGGGTCCTATCATTTCATAACTAATGTTTCACAAATGATTCATTTCACAAACATTTGACAACTTGCTTTTTTCGGAAACTGTAAATAATTCTGGATTTATTGCAGGACCATCGTGTACAACCCTGAAGGTTAAATTAGGTTAGCGTTATAAAAACCCTGAAATATTTGTAGTTAAAAAAAAAGCGGGTTGGCAAATAAATAAGTTGCGAAACGATTCATTTGTCAAAGATTTGTCGGCGAAAAGGCAGAGAACCCACGGTGACAAATTAATTGTTCGATAAAAGAGTATTTTCTCTTGTGCACTGAACAGAAGCACATGGGGTTAGCTTTTGCTTCTGTCAAGTACTCTAAAATAGTTACATTTCTTTGTCTTTTTGACGCCAATTGACTGGCAACATCAGAATCAATTGTCAATTCCGGAGAATATTTTATTGTTAACGTTTTGTCGAGCACTTCATTCGCTTTACCATTTACTCTGTTCACGTTATCCGAAATGAATCTGGACTCCAATTAATTTAATTAAAAAAAATCCTACCACCTCCACTTGATCCCGTTGGGTTGCCGAGTTAGAACAGTGCCACTCCGAGTATTTCTGTGGATGTTACGACAGAGGCGAATAAGGCAATAAGGGCTTGTGCATACTGTTAGGCAATGAACTTGCAACCAGTCACTAATAGTTTTCTTAATGTTTTTTAAGTGTATTTGCTTGTTGTTTGTAAATAAAGATTATATTATTTTTATTTAATACACTATTAAACTTCTAATGGCCTGATTGTGCAAAGTGAGGTTACAGAACTATAAACAAGTCATTTTACAGTTGTTGGTGTTTCTGTGGCTCTGCCTACCCCACTCTGGGAATGAAGGTGTGATGTTATGTATGTATATACAAATCGGGATGTCATGTTTTAAAAGTAATGAAATCAGGCAGTTCGATTTTTAAAGCTTTAATATTAAAATAAAGCGCGACTTCGCACGCGTAGGTACCCAAGGAACATTTCCTCCAAATTTCAAGTCCCTAGTTTCAGAGGTTTAGGTTGCTCGTTATCTGTCAGTTATTCACGAAATAAATTTATTTAGGTACAGTCAAGTTCAAAAGTATGTATACACTTTAGTACCTTGTCTATTTAACGTCATGTTTAAACTGCCATATGAAATTATCCAAGCGATTAAAGTGACAAGGTACTAAAGTGTATACATACTTTTGAACTTGACTGTACTGTAACCACCCCCCCCTCTGGCTATATAAAAATTTATAATACTTTAATAATTATCTTAATATATTTAATTTAAATATTTAAACTCTTAATGAATAGAATATTCTAATTTGATATATTTAATTGGCCTTTTGATCGTCTAGTGTCAGAATCCTACATTGCACCGCAGCACCCATGTCTTTTATATGGAGCATAGTCAGATTTGGAATTCTTCTAATTCTACAAGCCCTAATGATTCTCCTATATTTTTAAAATATAATTATTTAAACTACCATTCCTTTATTAATCTCACTCCTAATTAACCTACCCTGACCCTTTACTTTATCTAATGTCTTTAATAATATTTAATTACTAACTGTTACCCGAATACCTAACATGTAATATTATTCCCTACCTATGTGTTTAAGAGAAACAATATAATTATATTTGCCCTACCTAAACCCCTACCTTGAAATGAGGCCGGTTACAGCGAGAACCTATTTGATCTTAGGTTCACTACTCTTATGGTATGGTATGGTATGGTACCTACTATGGTATTTAATAATTATTTCTCAAAAACAAAAAGTAGCGCGCCCTGTCGCGAAGTAGCTGAACTTCTAACTAACGTTGTAACGACAAGTAACGCCACTCGCCGCCAAATAACAGTGCGCCACTAACATATGGAAAACACGAAGTTGTACTCTATTTGACAACAGATGGTATTGTTAATAGCGGTGAATATTTTAGAACCACGCGAATATTCTAGATCCCGGAAATGGATTGTTGACAGAAGAACTTCCGCCCACTTTCTTTTGTCCGCTTTATTAGTAATAACGTTGTTTTTTGTTCTGCAAATTCCTCTGGTTGGAGAAGACTTCTGGTTGAAAAAGAGGCTCGACCTAAGGTACCGACCTTAGGTCGAGCCTCTCTTATTTATACTATTTTTTATGCAGTTTTTATCTTCTAAAGTGTGTTTTTCGAGATTTCGAACTATACCTACTGAACGCAGAACATGAGTTTTCTTTCTCAAAATCACACCTAACTAACATTAAATGGTTTTAACATAATACCTAGATTATCCAGGAGCCCTAATTGTGTCCCCGAAGGCCTATCATCTCCAGTGCAATCTATCGGTGCGTAGCGTACTAATGTGAACTACTCGACATGTTGATAGGTGTCGCTTTTCACTTACTAATGATTACTAATATAAACGCCATCTAACGCTTTCTGTGTCAACTATTAGCCTATGTTCAATACGTAGCTTACTTAAATCCTTCCCTCGCAACAATGTATTGTAATTAGTTCTAGATATAACCGCTAGATTGCGCTGCAACCAAATCTCTATGATGTTACCCTTTGTGTATAAGATACAGATGCTCCCCCATTACGATAGCCTTTATAATGCTACTTTATTACTTATTACAAATAGAGTTTGTATACTAAACAACAGTGTTGCCTCACTGTGGTTAGTTACAGTACATACATACATAACATCCCGCCTTCATTCAGGCAGAGCTACAAAAATACCAACAACTCTAAAAAGCCTTGTTGATAATTCTGTAACCACATTTTATACAGGTAGCCTAATATGTTTACCAGTGTATTAGTGACAGGTTGCAAGCCCATCGCCTACCAGTAAGTACTGCAAGCCCTTATTCCCATAGTCGCCTCTTACGACATCCACGAGAAGACATGGAGTGGCACTATTCTAACCCGGCAACCACACGGGGCAAATTTATTTGCTATAGAAAATACATTTATTGGATTATTGAGTACGTTACAATTCGTTTGCTGAGTACTACTTAACAATGTAAAATTAATTAAATGCATTCAGCCGATACTAGGTTATGTCCGTAAGCTCGATATTTCAGAAACCTTTGATATTCCCAATGAAAAGGCTCTGAAGCGTGCTCTGTAACTCTCGCATGGATGGATACTTTGAAGGGTGTAACGTTCGAACAGATTCATGACAATTGTAAGGACGCTCCAGTTTCCATCTAGGAACGATGCCAACCGCATACCTTTTGTACTGCAGAGAATAATCAGAATTATTTTGTGCTGGATCTAGTTAGACAAGCGCCACAATGGTTTATGTTTTGTGGCCTTAGTGCTCGTGTGCCTTCTCCATATCATGAAAAAAAAACGTTAATGATATGAAAATTGTTGCTCTTTGTCAGCAGTTTTAACACTTCCGTACAGCGACCATGATATTTATAAAATGTATTAATAAAAGATCGTGACGGTTATTTTGCGGCTAATAACCAATTTACTGCGATAACCGCATCCGACATCCAATTGAGAACACGATAACGAAGCGAGCATGAACGCTAAAGCGGAATGAAATTCGATAGCACGCGGCCTATTCTTCAGGGTAAAAGCATATTGAGCATATAAGTTAAGTAAATAAAAGCTATCGTTACTTTGACAATACGAAAACAAGTCAAAATCAATTAGGTTTTACCGTGTAGAAACTCAGCCCAAGGTCTCTATTTAATTGGAAAAAACAATATTGCCCTTGACGTGTTATCATGTTAACTCGGCCGCCTATACTGTCAAGTCAATAAGATATCTCTATCGCTCCCAAGTTGAAGATTTATAAAACACCCAATTAACCACTCTCACTCTGTTTACGACAAACAAGTCGACGATGGCTATTTTTTATGATAATGAGAAGGCACACGAGCACTCAGTCCTCCTGATGGTAAGTGGAATCTGAGACCCATAGACATTTGAATTCTCAAGACTATAATCTTAAGACTGCCTGAGATGGAATAGCTCTATGCTAGTAATTTCACCGGTTGTCTTATTCCCACACCGGAACACAACAATGCGAACACTTGCTTGGCGGTAGGTTAATGGATAAGATAAGGTGGCTGCGATCCAGACGGACCCTACACAGGGCCATCACTAAAACTCTCTCTAACTGTCGTGTTTTCCGTATCTGTTCATCATTCTTTCATGAAACAATTGAGTGTTGGATTAATAAGGACTAGATTGCAAAACGAATATGTAAGAAAAAAGTCGTTGTTGCATAACGACCAACTAAACGAAACGCCTTTTTTAGGGTTCCGTAGTCAAACTAGGAACCTTTGTAGTTTCGCTATGTCCATCCGTCCGTCCGTCCGCAGCCTAGTTCAGAGATTATTAGTACTAGAACGCTGTAATTTGAAATGAATATAAAATAAACCACGCAAAAAAGTAGTAAAATAAAATCTTGAAATTAATATTTTTTAGTGTATATACACGTATCGTGAGGGTGTTTTTGGTTCTCGTCTACCCCATAGTGTGTTTTGTAAGCATACAGGCAAAAAAAAACAAACCTAACTTAACCTAACCTAACCTTACTGTTTTTGACGTGTTTACGTAATTATTCGCCAGTCATTTTTCAAAAATAATGAATTTGAATCGACGGGGAACAGTGAGGTCATCCCAAAAGTTTCTAAGTCGGAAGTACTTAAAAACTTTTGGTTTGGATTTGACGACTTCCGTTTAACTTCGGTTATCAGATTTCAATTTTACTAAATTTCTCGTTGAATCGTGAAATCTGCTTTTATTATACCGGTATATAGAGCCTTTAACTTTATAGTTACATATGTAGTGCTCGTTTGTAGCAAATAAAACATTACCAGCTCCGAAACGTTTCGTATCTTCGGACGACACGTTCGCCTAGGTGGTAGTGACCCTGCCTACGAAGCTAGCGGTTCAAATCCCGGTATGGGCAGATATTTGTGTGATGAGCACGAGTAATTTATACCCGAGTGTTATGTTTTCTATGTATTTAAGTATACCGGGTGTACAATCCAAATTGGTCAGTATGGTGAAGTCGGAAACTATGAGAGATAGCGAGATCTGTTCTTAGGAACCATGACGTTGATTTTAGATTTAATAATAATACAAATAAAAATATATATTTAATATTATATTTTTAATATTTCAATTTTGTTGTGCTTCTTGCGACTTGCAGAATTTATACACATTGATTTTGACCAGGTTCGATTCCCGGTTATGTATGAGAGTTAATAAAAAAAATGAATGTAATTATTATTAAATCTAAAATCGACGTCATGGTTCCTAAGAACAGATCTCGCTATCTCTCATAGTTTCCGACTTCTCCATACTGACCCATTTGGATGTACACCCGGTATATTTCTCTATTTAAATATGTTTATCGTTTGTACCCATAGTACAAGCCTAGAGCTTAGTTTGGGACTAGATCAATTTGTGTGACATTGTCCCGTGATATTATTATTTTTTCTAAGGAAATGAAATTTCCTAGTAAACTGCCTCGGTTTCTTTTTGTTATTAATAAGAAATGTGTGCCCCCGTGTGGTTGCCGGGATAGAACAGTGCCACTCCATGTCTTCCTGTGGATGTCGTGAGAGGCGACTAACGGCCGAACCATATATTCAAACCGCGGATAGATAAGGCTTACTTCGGGATGAAATTTGACATTTGCCCATATAAAATGTGTCAAAGTTTAATCCGAAGTAAGGCTATCTGTCCGCGGTTTAAATATAGGGTTCGGCCGTAAGGGAATAAAGGCTTGTAGTACTGTTAGGCGATGGGCTTGCAACCTGTCACTAATGCACTGGTTTTTAGGGTTCCGGAGCCGAATGGCAAAAACGGAACCCTTATAATTCGTCAATTTCGTCATGTCCGTCTGTCCGTCTGTATGTCACAGCCATTTTACTCAGAGCCTATTTTTTTTTAGAGTTGTTCGAAATTTTGTAGCTTGGCCGAGAATGAAAGCGTGATGTTATGTATTGACGTCTTGTTTTAACGCCGAATCTAACGTTATTTATTCGCAAAACGTCTAAATTTATTTTTGGAAAATCTTGTTCATATGAACTTTCATATTATTCTTAACAATATTGTTATAATATTAGTAATACTAATCATTAAACAGGTTACAAGATGATTTTAGCTTTAATAACACCTCTTAAATAATTTCTTTAAAAAGCAATCACCTGTTTACGAGTAGGTACTGCACTATCTTAATTATTCAAACTTCATCTTAGTTCAATTAAACTTTAATAGGGAAAGTTTGCAAAACCCATAAGTTTTATTACCAAGTAGTAAACATGAAATTGGAATGATTCAAGCATTTTGGTGGAATACAATACCTATTTGTATTCGTTGCGGTAGTTTCTGCTCAATGGGTGCCCACTGGGTGGAAGAATTGGTCAAAGTTTCGAAGAGTTATCAAGTTTATCGTACTTTCTCATAATATCATCTTTTATCTGCTATTTTGTCTCGCTTTGGACACTTGATTTGTACAAATTACTACAGTGGGATTTAAAGTAAAAGGAGTTCCAATGAAGGTATATTTCGGGTTCCCTTAATTTGGTATAACTTTTTTTGGCATAATCATCATTTGGTACAGTTTTTTTTTTCTGAAACCGTATACTTTTCAGGATTATATAAAATATCATTGCATAGAACCCATGAGGTTAGGTTAGGTTTGTTTAATAACAATCCTGAAAAATATAAAATTTTGGAAAAAAAAGTTATGCCAGATGAATGTAAACCTATATTACAATTAGAATATCAGGTTTAGGTCCTTATAAATGATCTTACTATAACAAATATATAAGGACCTTTTGCCTGTTCTATAGGCTTTATCACGGGGAGTGGTCTAGGAAATTCGTGTAGCTTAGTGCCTGCAGCACCATTCTACTACTGAAACACTCGCCACAGTTTATCCATTCTACTTGTAACCATTAAAATCGACTGCGATCCGTTTCCCAATGTCCTTTCTTCCCGGTCCCGTACTTTGAAACTATGGAATTAACTTCCCTTCACGATGATGCTTTCTCATTACTATTTCATGTCCTCCTTTAAAAAAACACATCTTATAAAGGGTTCCAATATTGGGTTTGTTTCTTGTTTTAAGATTAACTTAAGATTATTTTACATTTTGTTCTCCGACGCAAAAGTTAAATTAAATACAAACAATAAATGAATACGCAACATTAACTACAATAAAAACCGGCCAAGTGCATGTCGGACCACGCACAGTGAAGGGTTTCATAGCTGGGATGAACGTTAATGGTTGTTTTTTTTTTTTATAAAAATCTCAAAAACTACACCGCGTATCGTGTTCAAAACAATTTTGGTTGGAAGTATTTCGTATGTTCTACTACTGTAATTTTTATTTGAATGTTCTATTTAACAGTTCAAAAGCTACCCACCCGGACAGAATTTTTACGACTTTAGAAGCGTATATCTCGCCAACTGTTCACTTACGTAAAAAAAGTCACTTAAAAACTTCTGTATCATTTTGGAAGCCCTATCTAAAAATACCCCACACGCTGATGTAACTCAAAAAAAATATTTTCGTCCCCTAGTTACATGTATGGAGTGCCACCCCTAAATATTTTTTTTCAATTTTACTACATCATTGTATAGCGGTTCATAGAATACATATAGATGTATTCTATGAACCGCTATACCGCTATACCGCTAGCCTATTGGCACTATATAAATGAAATTTGGAGGATAGCCTCCAAATTTCATTTATATAGTGCCAATAGGCTCTGAGTAAAATGGCTGTGACATACAGACGGACAGACGGACATGACGAAATTATAAAGGTTCCGTTTTTGCCATTCGGCTCCGGAACCCTAAAAATGCGATAAAAAATCAGGAAAAATGTATGCCAAAGAAAAACAATTTCAAAAGATTATGTAGATACTCGCGCGATGTAGAAACTAGTATACCTAAAGTAAATTAATTGTTAATGGCCGTGATTACATTGTAATCAAGTAACATTTAGTTTATTAATTAATTAATGACTAAAAGTAGGATCACCAGGGAACTCTCTTAGTCTACGAGAAACAAAATAACATCTAATACAGATAAGTCGATGACTGGCTTACATAGATATTTGTACGTAGGTACCTAAAAAAAATATTTCCTTCCCTATATTGTAGCTTCCTGGCCAATAAAATATGAAAAGGCTAGTAAACACAAACAATTATCCTTCGTTTGTAGTTAATAGGAAGTAAAGTAAGTAATAGTGAGTTAGGTTAGCTTTACGACATCGTCAAAATAGCGGAAAGAAATTATTTTTGTATTTTAAAATATTTACGTTTATGTAATGTTGGATAAACGCTAGTAACACCAGCCAGCAGTGTCAGCAATGCTACGAGTGCTACGCTATGTAGCGAAGATCTACTACGAATAGTAGATACGACTTCGAGACCGTTTGCCACTGCGTGTGTTAACTGACAATTATAAGCCAGAACGGTCAGACACGCTACGGCCTCATTAGGTGTTCTTCATCAGGGGAGGAGTGAAAATCTAACCTTTAATTTAGTGAAAATCTAACCTTTAATTTGTATACAGATGGATCATTACTCTTCATACGCTGGCATCCAGTACTCTCCCCTAGACATGGCGGAGTACGTGTTCTGGACTGGAGACGAGCGCGGCGTCACCGCAGCCATTGAGGAGTTCTTACAGGAAGGCCTGGTAAGGGTACAACTGTTTAAAAAACTGTTATCGTGCTCGATTAAACATAATAAAATCTTGCGCTGAAGATCATTCGAAAATAAAATGGTGTTAGTCATTTGTTTTAAATTAAAATTATTAATTTATGCGCTGATATAAATTAGTCGCTAAGATTTGATATTACATTAAATTTCATGTATCACGATTATTTCCTTGTTGTATGCATTTATTTAAGTCTTGTCAAATGTAAATTAACTATACTTGTATTTACTAACGTACAACATAAGTAGATCACTTTCATATAGCTTCAATAGAGGGAAAAAGGAAAAGAGGGAGATTAAAAATTACTTTTAGAATAACCAATTAAAACAATAAATAGGCAAAAAGGCTCGGTATAGGAAATAATTTAAATGACTCCACTGACAAGAATCTTTTAAGTAAATGACAATGATGAGGATAGATCATACAAAATTAAATAATGACAATTACCCATTATGAATACTAAGCTTATTCATTAGCTTTAACACCCTGTTGAATTCACATAGATGGCGAAAGAAGAGGCCATAGCGTTCCTTCAGGAGATTAAGTTCAACATCGACTACCTTCGAGCGCACTACTCCCAGAACGTTCGGGCCGAGGAAACTGCTCAGCAAGAGAAGCTGCGGAGCCTGCTCATGGAACAAGCTAACAAGGTACGCCAAAGGTTCTATCATTCGACGACACGGTGGCCTAGTTGGGAGTGACTCTGCCTCCGAAGCCAGCGGTCCTGGGTTCAAATCCCGGTAAGGGCAGATATTTGTGTGATGAACGCGAATATTTGTTTTTGAGTATTGGATGTTTTCTATGTGTTTAAGTATATATTTCTCTTGTAAGTAAGTTTATCGTTGTCTAGTACCCATAGTACAAGCTAGTAAACTTAGTTTGGGACTAGGTCAATTTGTGTGACATTGTGATTTATTTATTTATTTTATTATTTTAATTACATCACCCGATGCTCTTGCGGTGAAGGATAAACACAGCTGAGTGTGTAAGAGGGTAATGCACAAAATATCCTATAAAGGGGCCCAAGGGTATCCGAAAGGGCCCATCTGTAAGATAACTTTTAATATTTACTTCTAGTGGTTGTAGAAAATAGCCGAAATTTGAAAGGATAATAAAATAACAAAATACTATAAGTACATTTTTTTTGTAGAGTATTAGACAACTTTGACGCCTTTATTCACAAAGTATTTTGTGGAAAGTTACCCCCAAGGTACTCCGTGTAGTTGCCGGGTTAAAATAGTCCCAGATGTCGTAAGAGGTGACTTAGGGAATAAGGGCTTGTGGTACTGTTAGGCGATGGGCTTGCAACCTATCACTAATACACTAGTAAACTTCTTGGCCTGATTGTGCAAAATGTGGTTACAGAATTATCAACAAATCTTTTTACAGTTGTTGGTATTTCTGTAGCTCTGCCTACCCCACTCTGGGAATGAAGGCGTGATTTTATGTATGTATGTATTTTGTGGGGCCAAAAAGCATTCAAAAATCTTTCTTACATCTGATGGACAGTGACATTTTTCAAGTTTTAAGTATCAATAATAAAGTAGGTAAGGTATTCCATGATACTATCGCTGTTTTTATGCAATAGTGCCACAAATCAAATACAAATACATTTTTTTTTTTAAACGTTAAGTAAATTGCGTTCCGAATTAAAATGCAACAATGACTCATTTTGATATGTGGCACTATTGCATAAAAGCAGCGCTATGTACTCGTATTTAAGGGGAAAACACTAATAATCACTTTTGCATTAGAGACCAACTAATTATTTGCTAATAAGTTCTAATCGCGACAGTAATATTAAAGAAGTTCGGCTAATTGAAACTTTTAGTATTGGGTAGGTAGATAAATATAGTTAATTACCTTCCCACGCTAGCACTGAATATTTTTTGCTCCCTACACGTTTAGAGATGTGCCGTTGTTGAGAATTATTGGGAATCCAATACACGAAAACTTTTGGCAATATTTTACCTACATCTCTAACCAGGGCTTGGATACCGGTTAACTTTGCAAACCGTTATTATGTACTTCACGCAAAACCTTTTCATTTCGGTTTCGTTCGCATAAACCGGTTTTTAGAGTAATCTTTATATAAAGTTTTTTCAAGTTAACCGGTATCGAGCTAAATAAACCGGTTAATTCTGACGCACGTCACGCATGATAAACAAGCGCCGCTTAGTGTTATTATTCATAACAAAACATTTGGGTTTCTTGAATCGTCACTCGTGGATTAAATCGGTTAATTACGTTTAAAATAAAGTTCTCTCAAAACGTTCGCTTTCCATATCCCTTAGGAGCAAAACCGAAATAAACCGGTATTAACCGGTATTTTTAAACCGGTTCCAAGCTCTGTCATTAACCGTCCTTGCGGTTAATATTTCCAAAGAGAGACGTACGAATATTGCCAAGACATATCGGAGGCGCTTGGTCGTATAAGATTTATCCTAAATACAGCTATTTTGTTCTGACCGTTAATGTAAATTTTATTTCCGTTAGCTTTTAATTTATTTTCAACATTGTGTACAATGGCATTAATTCCTTATTTAAACACAATCCCCTTTCGAGAAGCTGCTTAAAAAGGCTGTCGCCAGTATAAATGGTTAGCACAATCAGTGCCCAGAATTCACTTTCAGCTACGTTTCATGTAGAATTTTGAAACCTTGGCATTAATTGTGTTCAAGGGTGATGTCATCGAGCTTTAGACGGGCTAAGAGAGCCCATTACGGGAGTAGGCAATTATACCGCCCTCTAAAAGAAAAAGGTAGGTACTGTAAGAGTATACAATCCATTTGCGGATTCTGTCTTTTTGTTTTGGACAACCGTAGGTGGGTCTATATTATTTCCCATAATATTTCTTAGTCATAATGTGTTTTAAGTCATAATTGTCGTTAGTTATGACGTATTTTTTAGAAGCTGTTACTTATTCAGGATTTTTATAAATCAAACCTAACATTGACTACACGCTAGATATTTAAGAAATTGCGAAAAGTTAACGGTTTCAACGATATAAAAAATTATGACTATCAATAAAAATTATGGGAACCGGTTCCCATTGTAGGTACTATCAGTACTAATACTGAGTATATGAAAAAAGTGAGCTTATCAGTCTGTTTGTTACGCCATCACGAAAAATAACTGATTTAATTAAACTTTACATTATAGACGGTTTAAACCCCGACAATGGACACGGTACTTTTCATTCCAGATTATTTTTTCCTTTGGAATTATCTAAATTAGTATCCCTTAATTTTTCATTATTTCATTTGCCATAATGGTCACTGGCATTAATTTTTCCTCATATCACATACCATAATTTCAAATGCCATAAATATATTTTTTCTGAATTCGTAAACCTTTCAGGTAAGTTTTACATGCCATCGTATAGAGCCCAATAGCTTAGGTTAGGTTTGTTTTATTACAATTCTGAATAGTTCACGGTTTCAGAAAAAATACCTTTATGAAAAATGAATATTATGACACATTATCGTTATGGCATATAAAATTATGTCATATGAAATTTGGACAAGTGAAATTATTACATAATACAATGTAATTCGGTCAAACCATAGAGATCCATCTAAATTACATAAAGTAACAGTCGCAAGCGAAAACTAGTGCGGTACAGGTCATTTATTTGAGGATTCGTTTATTTTAGAACCAGCATTTATCTGATTTCAAGCTTTATTTTAGTTCAATAAAAACCTTTTGATATCCAAGACTTCTTTTATTAGAATTATATTTGCGCGACGAAAATATTTGACCGCCCTTTAATTTGCCAGTTTTCTTTAAAGGGCGTCTAAATTTATCACCCTATTTTCTTCCAGACTTTATTCTAACTTAGTTATTTAAAGGATACTTTAAGCCATAACAGGCTGATCTCCAATTACTCCAGTTGATTTTGCGCTAATAACAAAGCTTAGGGAACACTGATTATAAGTCAATCACGCTGATCGGTTCTACTTTAGTTAAAATTGGGTTAATGAGGAAAATTTAAAGGCAGGAGCTTTTATATGCTATTATTTACTTAAGTACTTTCAGTCAAGTATCAAATACCTTCGAGCTCAAAGGAGGAAGGTACAATACAAAATACCTACGTCTATGTATATGACGACACGTTGGCCTAGATGGTAGTGACCCTGCCTTCGAAGCTAGCGGTGCTGGGTTCAAATCCCGGTAAGGTCAGAGATATTTGTGTGCACGAATATTTTAGTCTTGGATGTTTTCTATGTATTTAAGTATATAAATCTATATATAAGTAAGTTTATCGTTGATTAGTACTCATAGCATAGTACATAGAAGCCTGCAGCTTAGTTTGGGACTAGGTCAATTTGTGTGACATTGTACTGTGATATTTATGTTTATTATTTATTTATGTATGTATGTATGTGTGTATGTATATATGTATGGTTGTTTGTTCACACGCAGAGGATGGATGGATGCGCTGATTTTAACAACTTTGTCATTAGATTCGTCTAAACGTCGCAGGTACAAGCCTTAAATTAAAACAAAAATAAATATGGCAGATTAAAAAATGTATATGTAGGTAACTAACATAATTACTTAAATAGACAACATTTAAAAAAAAAATAAAAAAAAATCAGCTGTTTATGTTAAGTTTTGGTTATCTTAACATCCAATCTTAATTAACAAAGATTATATATGTTAAGGTTACATAATTATTAATGCAATTTGTAACATACTATTGCATTTTGTATTATTCTATAATAACAAAACATGCTTTCGGGTTTTTACTCTTGCTTTTTGTTAGACTTGTTGACCTGGGGTACTATCAGACTAATGGAAACCTGGCCCAGCATAGAAGTGTGTCACAGTGACGTTATGATTCAAGTCGTAAGAATTATCAAACCAATTGTTTTACAATGCCACTGTGATACCATTCTATGATTGGTTATATTGAAATTGATTGGTCTCCCAAGGTACAGACAGCTACTTGTTTATAATAAATAAGGCAAAACCAAGAACAACGAATTGAAGCCAAGAAAAATGACCTTGAATGACGTCGCTTATGTTTTTTGTCCCTTTCTTTTCATCTTAAAGAAAGGGACGAAAAACTTATGTTATCGTCTCTTTCTTTTCTTGGCTTCAAGGCATTGTTCGCCATGCAATCTCCAGTGTCATATATAAGCTTCTTGAACAAAATAGTAACTATGACATTGCTTAAGAAAAATGACTGAGAACTCGGGTTGTCACCTCACCGAGATTGGTTCCAATTGGCAATATGACCCAAATAGGTGACATAAAGAAAGCTTAATCTTCGTTTACGGACATGGGGCGTAAAGATAAAAATAGAGTGGTCTTGGTTAACGATGCGTCCGTAGCGGTTAACTGACTGTTAAGCTGCTTATTCACTTAGCTAGCTTATTGATCGCTGAATGAGTTAATTAAGCGTTATAGGTACCCAGTTGGTTTAGGACGTACGAGTATTACTCATTAGTGAGTTTTTAAACTGCCTGGCGAGTACGAGGCAGTTTAAACTAAACAGTGGGGTAAGGAGGGGGGGGGGTATATCCTGGGCGGCTGCTATCATTCATATCATTTCATCGATGTATTCGTTTAATTATAGGTGATATAAAGAAAGCTTAATCTTCGACGACACGCTAGCCTAGTCGGTAGTGACCCTGCCTCCGAAGCCGGCGGTCCCGGGTTCAAATCCCAGTAAGGGCAGATATTTGTGTGATGAGCACGAGTATTTGTTCCTGAGGATTTACTAATGTTTGGTCAAAGAACGTTTCCCAAAATAAGAAACAGGAAATGAATCAGTTTGCGAAACGTTTATGTGCGAAACGTCAGTGCACCGTTCCTGAGTCTTAGATGTTTTCTATGTATTTAATATATTTCTCTATCTAAGTATGTTTATCGTTGTCTAGCACCCATAGTACAAGCCTAGAGTTTACTTTGGGACTAGGACAATTTGTGTAACATTGTCCCGTGATATTTATTTAAATGATGTTCATTATTGTATCCAGGACTACCAGTACCGGCCGCTGTCCCTCCAGTCGTTCCCCTTCGGAAACTCCCCTGATATCATCCGCTCCATCGGCAGCAAGAACTGGGATCTCAGCAACAACCTGTCCCCCATTATGCTGGGAGAACTTCGCCAGGACACCGTCAAGAGATTTGACCCCATGCTGCAGACTAACATCATCGGTAAGTACTTTTTTAGAGTTTCATACCTTAAAAGGAGAAAATGAAACGCTTATAGGATCCGTTTTTTTATCTTTGTTCTGTAAGGAGGCCTTGCAGGTTCTTTCAGCGGGTAGATTTATTACTTTGGATTGAAATTATAACCCGAAGTATCAAGTCTATGGTTCGTATATTGAAAACGGAGACAAGTCTACCAGCAGTGCATCGCAAGAACCACTGCTGAGAGAATCCCAAGGAATTATACTATCATATAAAAATATTTAATATCATATTATATCGACGACATAATTAAAACTTGCAGTAGGGTTCTTCTTTTTTACGTACTTGTTATTAAGTCAAATCAAGTCTAATTATAATCATTTATTTTCAGACACGCATATAAATATGTTACAGATAATTATCTTAACACATTTTAAAACGAATACCCTAATATGCTTAGTAATTACATTAAAGTATGCAATATTTACCCATGCAAAGGGGAAGGTGAAGGGGGAGCACACAGTTCTTGAAGACTGTTCTTAGGAACCAGAACAGATTTCGCTATCTCTCATAGTTTCCGACTTCACCATACTGACCCATTTGGATTGTACACCCGGTATAACTGCCATAGCTCTGGCCGATACGCTCACTGTAAAATGAACTGCATAGCTATGTCAAAACAACCCCCATGGTGCCGTTTACGTATTTATTTATTTACGTTATTTTGAACTTTATCCATTATTATGATATGATCGTGGTCGTAACATTAAATATAGTGTAATTTTGAGATTTAACGTTAGGAATCGCTTACAAGCCGTATCTGTCAACTTAAAAGCACTAGTAAAAACCAAGCAGTGATTTTATAGACGGAATCAACTTTATTGCTCACCACTACGGGAGTCGAACAAAACGGAAGTAGATCGTAAAATGTGCATTAAACTTTTACGATAAAACTTTTAGACGCTTGCATTTTATATCCTAGAGCTTTCTTTCACCAAGATCTTTGTTTGGTAAGTTACACATAACATCACGCCTTTATTCCCAGAGTGGGGTAGGCAGAGTTACAGAAATACCAACAACTCTAAAAATACTTGTTTATAATTCTGTAACCACATTTTGCACAATCAGGCCAAAAAGTTTACTAGTGTATTTAGTGACAGGTTGCAAGCCCATCGCCTAACAGGTACTAGAAGCCTTTATTCCCTTAGTCGTCTCTTACGACATCCACGGGAGCACATGGAGTGGCACTATTCTAACCCGGCAACCACTCTGGCACTATTAAGTAAATCGATATAAAACTTTAATCCTGTAACATGTCTCAACCGATTTTCATGAAATCTCGTTGTATCTGTTTGGGAGCTTAGATACTTCAGACAGCCACACAGACACACGGACACACACAAACACAGATACACGCGTTAAATAGTTCCTTTAGGAGTAGTCAACAATTCAGTGTTTATTTGTAAACATAGGTAAAACTAAAACAGTGGTGATAGAAATATGGTGAACACTATGTTTTGCCATTTGGCATACAGAAACGTGATGAGAATTAGTTTCTCGAACATACTACGCTACACTATGAGAATATTAAATAATCGAAAATACAATATTGAGTTTGTAAGTGGATGTTTGTTACTCTTTCACGTAAATACTACTGAATGGATTTTGGTGAAATTCGGAATGCAAACAGCTTATACCTTGGATTAACACATAGGCTACCTTTCATATCGCTATTCCCTCGGGAACTGATTTATACGCGTACGAAGTCGCGGGCGGAAGCTAGTTATTAATATGTCAAACTTTTAAGCGGGAACTCCGAAACTGTAGGAGCATAAAAGGATTTTTGTACAAGGAAATTTAACAATTTCCAATCGGGATTCAACTAATTTGACTATGTACGAGTGCCTATGTTAATTTAAAAGCCATTCGGAAAAAATGCCTCTTTGATCACTTCACGTCCATTTAAATATCTTCAGTAAGTTACCTAATTGGAATTTACTGTATTTTTACAAGTTTTTTTATGTTAATGAGAAGGCTTGAAGGTAGCTTGAGAGCTCGTGTCTCTCAAGCCACCTGATGGTAAATGGAATCTGAGACCCATAGTCATTTGAATTCTCAAGACTATAATCCTAAGACCTCAAATGAGTTGCCAACCCTGAGGACTAAGATGGAATGCCTCTATGCTAGTAATTTCACCGGTTGTCTTATCCCCACACCGGAACACAACAATGCGAACACTGTTGCTTGGCGGGTGGTTAATGGATAAGATGGTGGTAGCGATCCGGACGGACCCTGCACAGGGTCCTACCGCCACTAATACTATTTTTGTTTATTGTTTTAGCCAGGGATCGTTACCGGTATTCTGACTACCGGTTTTAAATGAGGTATTACCGGTTATAATTGACTTTACTATTTATACCGCTAAAGCTCTGATTAGCGGTATAATAAATACCGGTATTCAAGTTTTTTATCGGTTTAGACAATTGACAACAATACCCCTTTTTATGTTCGGGGTCATCAAGACTGGCAAACCTGAATATCTTTTTAGAAAACTTACTTGGAGACATCAGTTTAAGGCAGACCGCATTAGGAAGGTATCAAAGCCACTTTTTGTTCCAAGACACAGATCTGCTGCCTTCCGAGGTAGTTTTCGGTTCCAAGCCACCAAATGCTGGAACGATTTACCTCCCCCTATCCGCGACAGCCTTTCAATCTTTGGTTTCAAACAAAAATTGCGCAATAGTTTACTCCTAATTCAATCTAGAACCGGATGACTCACTGAAAGATGTGTGTATTTTATTTATTTTTAATTTATTTTATACACAATAAGTATACTTATTTCATTTATTTCCGCACTAAAGTCGGTTATAAATCTTTTTAGTTTTCAATGTATATATATATATATATATATATATATATATATATATATATATAGATTGTTATTTCTGTAATTAAGGGTAATCCATATTTATTTATTTATTTATTTCTATTCCTAGATTACGATGCTACACTTTTTTTACGCATGTTTTTAGTGAACCTGAATATTTCGCACTTCCCCCGTTTTTTTGGAGGTGCTGGCAGAATAACAGCGTTGTGATCTCGTGTCACAACACATGCTGAGCCAGAACCTATTCATCCGCACACATTGCTGGGCTCCAGTGCACACTCGCGTGTGCTCTGCTTGGTAACTGCCAAGATTGTATTGTACTGTATTTGTTATATAACTATGTCGTAAAATATTGTTACTTTCGCTCTGTGTGCTTGAATAAATTGTTTTCTTTCTTTCTTTCTTTCTTTCTTTCTTTCCTTTTTGATACTTTACCCCTAAAAACCATAACCAGTAATACCTGTCAGTGTCAATATTCTCGTTTATTTTTATATGTAAATGTTATCGGTGCTCTTACAAAAAACTTAGACTCGCCTTAGACAAGTCTGAAATTACAGTTCATTAAAGTCTAATTGACATCTCACTTATCAGGTACAATGAATAGCGGTATTGAATACAGGTATTTAATACTGTAAATAGTGAATACATAGCGATAAAAACAAAAGCGGAATGACAACAATACCTCTAATTCGAATATAGGTATTATTTTTTAGCGGTAATAATTTGACAATGTAAATACAGGTATTAAATAAAACCGGTTTTAGCTGAGTTTTTCTTTCACATTCGAGTGACAAGAGAATACTTAGGTTATACCTTGTTCCAATGTTTACGGAAATCATTTCATATCCTTGAATCTGTTAAGTAATATTTACCAGATACTTACCAAGATATAATAATATCCTGTGGTGTAAGCTCTTTAACCTTGACAAGATTGAATTAAGCATGATTAAGTTAAAATTTCAACGTCGCGAAGCAATATTTGGTTAAATTAACGCTCGACGTCTACGAGCAATGTGTCCTGAATACGAATTTACCTCGCACCCCCTAATTTACAACCCCACCAACCTAAAGGGCACTAAAGAATAACAGTTTACTTGCAGTCCCAAGTAAGTAAGCAATTTATTGTACAGTCAAGGTTATAAATATGTACACACTTTAATACCTTGTTTATTTAACGTCATGTTTCAACTGCCATATGAAATTGTCACAGCGATTAAAGTGACAAGGTACTAAAGTGTATACATATTTATGACCTTGACTGTACAAACAAAAGAGATATCAAGTATAAAATAGACAAAAATATAGCAGGAATGTACAAAGGCGAACTTTTCCTTTAAGGGATCCTCTTCAACTTAACCTTTGAGTGAGAGTGAAGGCGAACGAGCACACAGGCATTCTCAAGGCTACAATCTTAAGACTGCAATCTGAGGACTAAGATGGAATGCCTCTATGCTAGTAATTTCACCGGTTGTCTTATCCCTTAGAACATAACAATGCGAACAGTGCTGCTAGGCGGTAGGTTAAAGGATAAGATAGTGGTAGCATTCCGGACTTGCACAAGGTTCTACGTCCACTTAAACTTACCTCGGGAGATGAGCACGAGTGTTTGTGTCATAGTCTTGTTTTCTATGTATTTATTGCTTTATACATTCTAAACTCCATCTAGTACAGTCAGCGTCAAAAGTAGCTAAGCAGAATAACATGCTCAAAATGATCTAGACACGACCCATATTAGAGTCGAGTATCGAGTCATTTTGAGCTCTTCGGTTGCGTAGATACTTCTGCTGCTGACTGTACCTATTGTACTCATTTAATCTTCACATGTTAGTTATATTATGGACAAGAGTTTTTTCCGAGATACCACCATTTGTATTATAGCTAGTATAGTTAATTTTCGGGACAAAATATTACGTTACCGTTGCTAATTTTAGCCATTAACTAGTTACACTGATTTTGGAAAGCGCAAATATTTCAATTGAATGTTCACTGATATTTATTTATTCTTATAAAAGAAATGTCAGTGGACATGTCACAAATATTTACCTAATCCCAAACATAGAAAACATCCAAGAATCAGGAACAAATACTTGCGCTCATCACGTCACTTGCCGGGATTTGAAGCCGGGACCGCTAGCTTCACAGTCAGGGTCACTACCACCTAATCTAACGTGTCAACCGTAATGTTTGCTTCAGGCACTTCCGACTATGACAAGGACGGCCAAGTGATCTCAGAGGAAGAGTACGAGGAGATGATGGACAAACTGAAGGCAGCTGACACCTTGTACACCGAATACACGCTCGAGGAAATCATCTACCAGCTTGCTAAGGTACGTTAATACATGTAGGGGACGTAATTGAGACATTTGATAGTATAAAACGTTTCACAACAGGTCTTGAATTCTACAAGGTAATAACGATATCGTTTTTGACCTGTTTCCGTATTGTCATCGTTTTGATAACTCTTATGTCATTTACAATAATGGTGACTGTGACATAAACGATTCTTAAACGTGTCAAACACGATATCGTCTTAACGCACCTGAATAGAGGCCCTGATTCATTTCACAAAAATATATATTATTTTCGCTATTTTTTTCAATACTGTAAATATTTCAGGATTTATTTCAAGAGCATGTGTAGAACCCTATAGGTTACGTTCGGTTAGTTTTATAAAAAGCCTGAAATATTTACACTTTCAAAACGTTCGTAATGTTTTTTTTCAAACGATGGTAAACCGATGAAAACCTCAAATACATATAATGCTGCCCTCATAAACCAGTAGGGGGTATTGCAAATTCAATAGCCGAAGAAGATTTAGTAATAAGGTTACACTTAAAGAAGTTTTGTCTGAGATACCGCAATTTTTCCTAGCGGGGCAGAATGACTCTACTTTCAGAGCTGATTATTCTTAAGCTTCCAAACCGATCCTCATCAAATCTGGCTAAGAAACCACCCAAAATAATGCTTCTTCTTCTTCTTAACGTGTCGACGGCGCGTTAACACGTTCACTGTCCCTATACAAAATGATCTGACAGGATCATTTAGTATGGGGATGTGACTTAGTGGTGGTAGGACCCTGTGCATGGTCCGTCCGGATCGCTACCACCATCTTATCCATTAACCACCCGCCAAGCAACAGTGTTCGCATTGTTGTGTTCCGGTGTGGGGATAAGACAACCGGTGAAATTACTAGCATAGAGGCGTTCCATCTTAGTCCTCAGGGTTGGCAACGCATTTGAGGTCTTGGGATTATAGTCTTGAGAATTCAAATGTCTATGGGTCTCAGATTCCACTTACCATCAGGTGGCCTGAGTGCTCGTGTGCCTTCTCCTTAACATAAAAAAAAAGCAAGGACCCCTAAAAAAATGTTCATGACCCCACATTGGTGCCACCCGGGCAGGGAACGTGTTAATGACCTGAAGGGTTTATGACGCAGCAACGCAACTCATTTTACTGTGAGCGTAAAGGACAGAGCTATGACGGATACCTCACTAATCTGTCCTTTACGCTCGCCGGAAAATTAACTGCATAGCTATGTCATAATAACTCTACTAACCATTGCTAGTGACTATAGGTCCTCCCGCGTGTAAATGTCGGGGCACGCGGGAAGTCCCGATGGCCGAAACGGTATTTAATCAGCAATGCACTTAGCCTAAAAAAACAACACTTTTGTACAAACAAAGTACCTAGAGACATCGTTCCCTATTTCACAATTAAATACTAACAGTGACAGCTGACTGGTGACAATTTAGTGTACATTGCATAGCTTAGGCAGCATTAATTACTCTAACTTTCGAAACAAAGCTACATGCAAGAATGAGATGTAGATATATGCCACTCATTCTTACCCATAGTTACGTCTCGAAATTTACAGCAATAACTTGCAGGTGTAAATGCGGCCTTATAGAAAGTCTTGTGATGTTCAAAATCGTCGACTATGCAGTATATCGAATTGTCGCCTGTCACTTTCATCTTTTTGAAATAGGGGCCAGAACGTATTAGATAACTGGTGAGATTTCGATTAGCGTTATTCCCCCGGTAACTTTTAAATTTACCGGGATGAAAAGTAATAAGGTATGTATAGGTATGTGTTAATCCAGGATATAAGCTATCTCCTTGATGCGTGAAAAAATAACTAAACGAACACACAATTTTTCTTATTTATAATACTCGTAGGGTTCAATATTGCATACAATACTATTTCGCGGTCATTAAGGTCGTGTTTATTGATGTACCTAGATAAAACATATGTCACTCTCTGACCTGTAAGTAAATGCGATAGCGACGGATGCTGGGCCATAACTGGTGGCTGTTTTATTGTAATACTTATCATTGAAGTTAATACGGTCAACTTCCCAACTAAGCTAGGACTCCAATTCAAAAGCTTAAATATTACCCTTTTCATGTTCATTGGAAGATTGTATTATATTCATCTATTACAGGGTTTTATAGTCTGTGGGATACAACCACAACCATTCAAGTGAGTTGATTGAATTTTCGAAGCACCGGCGTGTTTAGTTCGATAAACCATTCCGCTGTAGCGTATAAAAGCGGTCCTTTCAATCAAGAATATTGAGTTTGATGAATGGGTCGAATGTGTTTTGTATATGCGATTTTAAAACATTCGGTTGACGAAATAATATATTATCTGCACCGATTGAACGTAGCGCTTCTAAGATGGATCGGTGTTGCTATCGACTCTATTCAGAGGTTTTATCTATTTTATAGCTATGTTATTGTAGATGTGATTCTTGCTATCGCAATACGGCAGAATGTACCTACCATTTCCTTAGATACAGTGTTTACCATCCACGAAGTCTCGATTCACTACTTCATTGTCGTACGTTGACGCAACCGTTCCACGTGAATTTGAATGGCGAGGCGTTACGACTTGGATTGAAAACTCAGCAGCCATCGGTTGCGTACCAATTAGACATAGTGTATATCTTGTGAGTCATGTTCCTTGGAAACACGATTATTTTTTTCATAGTACGTACTGTCACAATTGTTAATAGTTGTACAGGAAAATATGTCGCTTTAACGACTTCGACAATAAGTACCAATTTCACCATACGATGTTTTTAATCAATGTTAATCGAATGTTAGTTCTTACATTTTGACGGCTGTTAACGCTCTAATCGTCTGTTAAGTGGTTAACATCGTATGGTGAAATTGATACTTAGGCCGTGTTCACCAACAATTAATCGGACGGTTAAGTCTTAATCAGCTGTTAATCAATACATCTGACACCCGTTAAACTGCTAATCGTCCGTTTAATTGTTGGTGAACACGGCACTTAGTGTGGTAGTTCAAACATGACGTTAGGTTTAAGAGGAACTTATTAATTAACATCAATTTTTGATTAATTACCTAGATGATGTTCTCCCAATCCCTGTCGCACGATCCGGCGTCTGCGCGTGCGGCCACGCAACGTTTCATGGCGTTCCTGGAGCGAGAGGCCGAGCGGGGCCAGCTGTCCCGGACCATCGAGAAGAAAGTCCTTGGTTAGTAACTTCACAGTATTTATAAACAAACTAGTAGAAAATCTTCGAACAAGAGTACATCGAGCTGCTTGTATAATGTGCACACCACAAGTGAGGTGTGGGGCGAGGGTGAACCGTGACATAACACTGATTGTCTGTGCTTGGGTACCTACCTAACTCGAGCTGCCGAAGGGCCGTAGTTGAATTACTTTTCTGAATTTTACTTAAAACTCGTGATTATGGAACGTTAGCATAGTTTGTAGGTAGTTACTAGGTTTGTAGGTTTGTAGGTGTCTTTGTCCTGTGACTAGAGGTGTACCACAGGGTTCGATCCTGGGTCCCCTGCTCTTTATATTGTACAGCGCTGACATTATTAACAGTATAAAGAATAGTAGATACCATTTGTACGCGGACGATTTGCAACTTTACTTCTCCAGCGCGCCATCGGACACATCAGTCGCCGTAAACGCAATTAACGAAGACCTCGATCGTATTTTCTCTTGGTCGGAAAAGAACTGTTTAGTTCTCAATCCCAGCAAGTCGAAATATGTGGTTTTTGGGTCAAGACATCAAATTCGTAATACTCTTCATGCTCTGACTGCCGAGAGTGTTGCCGTCAGGGGTGAGCCAATAGAACAGGTGGTAGAAGCAAACAACCTTGGCCTTCTTATTGATGGCAATCTGCGCTTCAAGAGCCATGTACTTAGAGTAGTGAGCAACTGCTTCTATCGCCTTAAAGTTCTATATAATATACGTGATTACCTAAGTGTCGATTTGCGTGTTGACCTTTGTGAATCGCTTATATTGTCTAGATTAAACTATTGTGATATTGTCTATGGCGGCTGCATTATTGGTAGATCTAAGAGGTTGATACAACGTGTGCAAAATGCATGCGCACGTTTTTGTTTTCGAGTCCCTCCCCGCTCCCACATACTCCGTACTTGAACGCCGCAAACCTGTTGAATACGCCTGCACGCAGGCGCCTGCATCTTGCCACTCTGCTGTTTGGTATTGATCAAAGTGAGACTCCATCCTACCTCTTTACAAAACTTAAATGGTCGAGAAGTGCACGCAGGTTTAAGGCAGTTGCTATCGTGCCTATGCACCGGACCGCGGCATTCAGAGGTAGTTTCAGGTTTTTCGCGTCCAAGTGCTGGAATGATCTCCCTCCTCCTATCCTAGGAGTGTCTAGCAGGTACACCTTTAAGCGCAAGCTTAAAGGCTATTTGTTGACGCTCCAGAAATCCTAACCCTTATCCTATACTTACACTCGTTAATTTATAAACCTGTTGCTTTTAAAATTACCCTTTTATTATTTTTTATTTTATCAAGGCTGTATATCAGTATGTATGCGTTTTATTATTTTATTTGTTAATATATTTTTACCGGTTAAATTATATAAGTAGGTAGTTTAAATGAATTTAAAAAAATATTGTATGTTTGTACAGCGTTCCGTGAGTCACTGTCGGTTCTGGCTGAAAATCAGCGCTGCAGGTGTCTGACACCTCAGCATTTTGCTGAGCCAGAGTCCGTTTCACTGCCGTGACGACACACTTTTCCGGTTGCCTTAATATTCTTTAATGTATAAAGTTTTATTTAAATAAATGTGTTCTTTGAATAAATGCATTTCTTCTTCTTCTTCTTTACTATTAAGCTGAAATGACACTTCCGACTAAATCGGGAGGGATGAATAATGTAACTTCGATAACGGCGTAAAACAATACTGTTGAAGAATACCAAGCTTTCATATAATACCATTGTATCATATTTCAGATGTGATGATCGCTGCACTGACCGATACCATTGGAGACCACCCAGAGCTGATGCAGGCCAGGGACAATCTGGGCATCAATCCTGGCAACCGGTGTGTGAGACTTTATCATAAGATTTTCAATGAAGTTTTATAACAACTCCTTTAATTTTATACTAGACACGTTGACGTTTTATTGGTAGGGCTAAATTTACAACGAGGTTTTCGAAGTATACTGGATCTATTTGTTTTCTTTTTAACCGACTTCAAGAAAAGGAGGAGGTTCTCAATTCATCGGGTTTTATTTTTTACAATACTTCATAAATACCATGATACCCTTTTTTAAAGTCCCACGTTGGGCGCCATTTTTTTAAAACTACCTACTTGATTTTTTACTCAAATAACTAAATCTGTGAAATAAATTCAATTAGCACACTCTCCCTGTTTTTTGAGGAACGTACCTGAATTTCTGTTCATTCTCATTCGTTCCATCATATTAAATAAGAGGCCATAATTTTATAACCTGCCAAGATCCAAGGAGTGAAGAGGCGGAGCTTCAGAGCTATAACTTTGCCCCTCTCACTTCCTAAAACATAGCAGCTGGAGGCCTTAGCACTGATGTCATAAATTAACGTTACGACTGTTCTTCACAGATTGATGCGTCAATTCCTGGAAGCGAGTGCCGCTGAGCCGGGCATGTCTCGCGCGATCCTCGCTGCCTACAAGGATGAACTGCTCAAGGGCCCGCCTCACAAGCCTGCCTTCCCAGAGCGGAAATAAATACCCCAATCCGAGCGCTGACGTTTGTACAACATGGAAGTCTTTCACCACCCTGACAAGTTCGCGAGCAGAAGGATTGAGTTACGCTAGTGAATCGAGTTAGAAAAAAATCGTCAGGTCATTTTAATTAATTTAGTTAGTAAACAATGTTATCCCTTTATCCCTGTTATTCTTTATTTTTAAGATAACGTACCTTTGAACAACGATGCTGATAGAACACTCAATGAAAAGCGATTTTAAGATGTTTCTCGAAACATAGGTACCTACATTGAGATATTTAGGTATGTTTCAGTGAGGTTTATTTGACACTTGAGTACCTATTTTAATTTTGTTTTGTTTACTAATTTATCTTCAACTACATATACGTCGCAGGTTTTGAAAAACCCCTTTCGCCATGCATTAACGCAAAATAAAGTAAAAGTCTTATTTTGTAATATTATTGACATTTGGTAGAACACTTTTATAGCTTACGACACGATTCGCTAGTTAATCTAAACTCTTTAAGTTAATCGAAACGCTCTTGACACCTCGTCAGTGAGATATATTTTTAATTAATTATAAAACTAGTTTAGTTTTTATGTCCTATGATAATTTGGTAACGTTGATCGTTAAAGTAAAATAGTTGTATTAATTTAGTTAAGTTAAGAATCATACCTGTAGCACCAAAAGCTCAAAATGGTCATCGACTTGGTGAATGCTTACAGTACATGAACATTTCCGTTGGTTTCTTTCTAATATGTATTGAATGTGCCACCCATGTACAACTTACGTGGTATGATTAAATGGATATAAATTCACATCCTACCCGCGTTATCTTTTTGTAAATAATATTTTCACACAACTTACTTATGTAATCGCATAATATAGCAATGCAATTTATCCAATATACAATAAAGATATTTCTAAGGAAAGAAAGCTATGTACCAAAGAAATACCCGCAAATGTAATTTGAGCAAATTGAAGAGATTTTATTAATATTCTATTTACCCAGTAGTAATATAATAGCTACCATCAAAAGTTAATGTTTATGATGCGCATAAGTATTTTTTGTATTTTAAAATAGTATTATTTAGAAGTAGCTTTCAATGTTTTCGTAGAAATAGGTAATCCTCGTTTAGTTTTATTTTAATATTTAATTATCTAGTTCATATTGATACATATAAGTGATAGCATAAGATATATAAATGACATATTATATTACGATATTGGTATATCTAGCTAGTCAAATATTCTTAATATTTTTCTACAGTCTCCTTCAAGATGTGTGCAATTATTTAGTTTACACCAACCGAAGTCTTCCCATGTAAATTTAGTCAAACTAATGGCATGATCTTTAAGCGGTTGAATGTTATACCGTTCCGCGCTTCAAGCGTGCGGTAAGTTGGCAAATTGACGTTTTCGTACATATTAATATACTTATAAAACACATGATTGACTATTGATTTGTTCTCCATTGGGTAAAGTTTATTAGTCCATGTTCCCGCCATTTGTCTTAATTAGGTGACATAAATGTTCTAAACCAACTCAATGGGTAGGCTGAGCCTGTTTATTGCCAGTTGTAATTCGTTCTTGTTTCTCAAATATACATTTTAATGTTATTCAAATCAATTTTTAAATTTTCAGTTGTTCCAATAACAGGGTAATAGCCCCTCAAAGGACCTAATATCTAAAGAGGTCAAGACCTAGGTCACACAATTACACTTCAACATCAGCCCAAATACAAAATTCTACAACAGGCATATCAAATTATAGAATGGACATATCCCTAGATTGGATTTATTTTATTAGCAAATCAGCAAATTTTTAATCTATTCATATACCTAAGTATACATTATAATCGTGTAAACCTTAAATAATTGCACACTCTGCATCTCTCAAAATAACTAATATCCAAGAAACTATAAGACATATTTTGTAAAAATAGCTTAGAGCCATGTCGTCTATTTAGCATCACAAATATTACTTAAAACTAAGACTTAAAACATATTTACTATTCAGCATTGTTGGAAATAATGCTACGTTAGAGATCGGCAAAATTTATTATATTTATATTATTCTTTGAAATATATTGTGGATTTAATAAAAAAGTTTAAACATCATCAGTGTTTCAATTCGACTCTTCCTTACACATTAAACTCTTATAATGAAATAATAAAAAAAAAATAGGTACCAGTTTGTAATCAATTTAATCTCACTTAAAAAATACTTTTTAGCACACTCAGAAAGGGATAATACCTTTTATATACCGCCATAAATCTAACCAAACTCGCAAGACATTTTGCAATGAGATTATAATAATATCACGAATTCTAGATACCACTATATTTTTAAGGGCAAGCCTTACCCTACCCTACCCTATTCTCAATGTCCACATGTATAACAGTCATCTTATAGAAATATTTTAAAAAAAGTACTAAGTTAGTACAGACTAGATAGAGGCGGAAAGGCGTTCGCCTTGCTTACCACTACCTTTTTATGTTGGTACGATATATACCCTTTGATTTTCCCATCATATATAAGGTTAGCAACAATGCATTGTGTTTCATCAGCGTCTACATCATCTTGTCCCATCAACTGCAAAGCTGCTTGGAAGTTCGCTATATCGATCTGGTGAGAGCCTTCAGCTAAGTAAACTTTTCTAAACAAATTCCTGTACGCCGTAATCTTCAGCTTCTCCACAATCAAATAAATACCAGCTCTTATAAAGAAGGCTTCATGTTCCTCCATAACTCTATCAATGCCTCTTAAATCTCCATTTTTGACGGTAGAAACCAAGTCCCAGAACTGCATTAGATCGTACTTTTGTAGTAAGTCTCTCGCTGGCATGAAGCCTAGTAACATCTTAACTGGCACTAAATATGTTAGGATCAGTCTCTTGTTTTTGTTGCTTTTGTAGTGGCAGTTTTGAAATGCGAACGACAAGAATTCATCAGCTGAACGATAATCAGAATCGAACATCGCTTTACGACCGACAAAGTACCTGTACGTAATCTGTTGGGCTAGAGGGAACTGGTCTTTGAAAGGGGATGAGTCTATGGCTCTTATGAGGGGTTTACACAAGTGTAACTTGTTTATACGGAAGTAGACTTTCAGTAGTTGGTTCACGAGGTTCAGCATGCCGAGCCGCTTTGTGTCGTAGTCCGAAGATCTGTTGTCAGCCGCGCATACTCTGAAGCAAGCTAATAAACTATCTGCAGCTTTTTCCATGATTTTACCGTTGCTTTGCACTGAAATAATAAAAAGAAACAGATCAATTAATTGTGACGTGGTTTTAAACAAAGACATGCAAAAACAGTTGGTTTTAGAGGTACTTTCAAGCTATCGATATCTAAAATTTAGAATGATGTCAAAAAAAATGCCCCAGACAACTTTTAAATGCAAATTGCGTGTTTTACTTTTAAACAAACAGATAAAGCTTAAAAGCTACATGAAAAACTCTTGTTTCAATGCTGTATAATTATGTATATCAGTAGGGTATTATTGGGGATTCTGGATCATTTGTCCTCGCTGCGCTCGGATGATCCAGAATCCCCAATAATGATCCAGGATCCCCAATAGTTTCCATCGATCAGTGATTCAGAATTCCATAAACTCAACAGGTAGTGACCTAACGAATGACCTGTCAATCCTTCAATGGTAAATTTGCATATCCTCGCCTCGTTCATTCGACTGATACTGTCGAAATGTAGATACAAAAATGTCTATAACAAAATATTTTGTAAATAGAAGCATAACCGGAGTGCCGTATAATTCAATTTTATATTACTTATATTTTTGTTTACGGCACTCCGGTTTATTTTTCATAAATTTATTTCTTTGTTTAGTCATCTTTGTTTATTCATCTTTGTTCCTGTTAACACTTTCCACACAACCATTGCTGTACTAATGTTATAGGATAGTCCCGCTAACAGTTTTCTGGAGTGGCCAATTCCATACTAATTGTTTAAGGAAAAGGTGGTCTTTCGATACTAGAACGCTGATCTATATATGCGAGCGATCATAAAAACGTTGATAGCACGATTTAAAATAAATTCTCCATGTTTGCTCTCTTTCAGCCATTTTCATGATATACTCGTATGTAGCCCCATTATCCTTCTTAACCTTACTTTTGGTTTGATTAAATTTTATTAAAATTGACATTAGTAATTGACGTTGTCGTAATTCAATAAGTAAATACTATTTGATTTGAGAACTCAGGGTTAATTACCTTTATAAGATAATAAATAAAAAGAATTTATAAAACATGTTTATTTAAACACCATTTTCTTAAACAAGTTACATTTCTTAGCGCGCATACAGTTGGATGATATATACAGTTAAACACATCACTTGACAATCTATATTCTTCGTACAAACTTAACAATTTAGGACAGTTCATATCTTCCAGGTTAATAACATCATTATGATCTAAAATAGTTTTAAGCCAGGTAACTTTTTCCAGACCCTTACATAAAATCGTCTTATCAATCAGAAACTCTTGGATATACATTAAATATTTTTCGTAAGGTATAAATCCATCATTCCAATTAATTTTTCTGTTTCTCTGTATCCACGATACTTGTTTACGTTCGGTTGGAGAGAGATTGTGCAGTGGGCAAGGTGGTAGAATAAGTAGGTGTAGTAATTGTTCATTAACAGCTATTGCAACTTCTTTGACAATGAATGAATTGTTGTCCGTTTTAAACCCCTGCACATCAACTATTGCTGTCGACATCATGTCAACTTTCTAACAATATTACTCAAAGGTCTGTACTCCACCAAACGATCGTTAATAATCAAACAGTAAGCACTAGTGTTATCCGGCAAATCCTTTTCTGTTTCGATTTCTAAACGAACGTCAACAGGTCCAGTTTTTAAATGCTCATTTTGCCTCGAACAATCAATCACATATAATGGAGCTTTTTCCTTAAATTGTATAAGATCAAGCAGCGGATCTATAGGAAGGTTATAATACGACTGACGAAATCTCGCATACATATCGTATAATATACTGTATTTGTACTCATCAAATTTCAAGTTAAGACTATCGTATGGATAATAGTATGAATTTAAAAATAAAGTCACATTTTTAAGATTACAATGATCAAATACAGCGCTATCGTTTAATTTGTTATTTTTTCTATTAGTTTGCAATCCAAAAATTACATACCGAGGCTTTTCTAGTTGCGAAGTGGTTTTTATAGACCATGTATGTTTGGTTGTTTTTGGTAATAATGGATATTCATATAAATCCCAATTTCTAAACGCTATTTGCATAGGTTTATCTTTTTCTAAATGTTTAAGCAATGCAAGCCTTTGATGATCTGAAACTTTAACATGCGGCATGCGCCATTGAACTTTATTTACCTTAACTTCCACTGAATCATCTTTTTCGGTTACAACACCATTAAGATTTGTACTACTTCTATTTAGTATTAGTTCATGTTTACTATTAATAACTATTTTCTTGTAATCCTCCGCAAAACCTAATAGTTTATTAAGTGGTAAAAGAATACTAAATCTTCCACTGTGATCATCAAATCCGTCCACGTTCCAACCCCACATTGCAGCAGCTTTACTTTCTCCACCATTCATTGAGACTAAAGATTTCATTGTAGTAGTGATTCCAACATTTCTAATTCGATCTATTTCAATCCCATTCATTTCATATCTAATATCTTGAAAAAGAAATGATATAGCGTTATTTGTCAACTTAACATTTTTCACTTTTTTTACACCACTCACGTCTTTAGCTGTTATAGAAAAATATCCTTCTATGTATAACGCGCTAGCTGAAGGTAATACGTATATATCTTGCTGATGGATAGGTATTCGTATTTCATCATTTTCATTAAAACTGTTATTGTATGGGTTATAAGTATGGATTTCATAACTTTCAATTGAATTGTCGAATTGCGGATCGTCGGTTATATGGAGGATGCTCATATTTTTAATCCAAGAGCGCGAAGAAACTCTTTATTACTTTTTGTTATTGCTACAACCTTTTTGCGTCTAGTTCGTCTGACGTTGCGCTTGACAGTGGAGTTAGAACGACTTTGTCTTTGTATTTTGTTACAGATATCATCGTTAAAAATTATCATTTTGACTTTCGCAAGTGAAGACTTATATTAATATTTTCGTTATTAAAATTAATTAGATTTCCCTGTATATCTAATATTTTCACCGTAATTGACGAAATATGTTTCTTCTTTAGAGGAAAATATATTATATTTTTAGGTACTTCAATTACTTGATATCCGGGCGGACTGTTAAGCACGAATTCATGAATTATATGTGTAGGCAAACCGTTCGTATAGGAACCTTGGACAAGATCACATTCGATCCGTATCACAGACGCAGCAATAATGCATACAGGGTTGACTGATTCATGCCATTTATTTGGATCCAACATCTCTGAGAACCCTAATAATGCACCTACACTATTTTTTACCTTAAAATTAATCGGTTCGCTGCAAAAAATTGAACATTTAGAAGTATTGTTGTTAGGAACGATTTTAAACTGACAATTGTTCATATTACTTTTTAAATATTCATATAAATCAGACAGGTCATATGCGCCGCAAGGAATTTTAATATCCTTCTGTTTACCGTAAGCGAATACATTGTTGCTGTCAGTAATATTAGGTATTGAATTAAATGTTGAAAAATACAGTAAGCCGCACTCGTAATCGTCTTCTAATATTAAATGAGTATTTAATTCTGATCGAAGAATGGATTCATTTCCAGTGATTGTGAATGTAATAGACATTGTTATTGACTAAAATGTTTTTTGAAAGTGTAAGCTATTTATGAAGATCCCAAAATGAGTTTAAAAAGTCTATACACAAGTGGCCGCAAATGAAAGGATGAGTTTTTTGCTTGTTAACGTAATTATAAAAAATATTTAAGCCAACATATTTTAAAAATTCTTCAGGTGGTTTTAAATTACCATAACTGTCGAAATATTCGATATAATTATTAAATTTTGCATAGGCTACCCAATGAGTGCCAGAATTCCGGGAACTATCAAGATTAATAATTCCGCATTCTTTTTTTAGTGGACGTTTTGGCAACTGATCTCGCATGAAAACTCCTCGAAAATTGGGAATTTCTTTGCAATATTCGAGAATGTCGATGTTAGTTAACGCTCGTTTAGGTAGCCTCTGCATTAGTTTTTTTTATTTTTAAAATAAATTCCTAATCCATTCTTGTGCTCTTTGAGATGCAACCCTCTTCCTAAATTTAATTCTTCCATTTTTTGATTGTGCCTCTTGAGTTCTTGAAAACGTTGTTTAGCAGACTTAATAGCTTCTACCGCTCTAGCAATACCAGCTGCGCCACCTGCTAAACCACCTGCAGCAGACAATCCGGCAAAAATGGGTATTAGGGGCAAAACTCCTCCAACTTTTGGCACAGGTATCACCCGGGGAATGTTTACTGAAGTATCTGAATCCCTCGTCAATTCTCGTGCAACAGCAACTGCTAACTCAATAGCCGCTTTTTTACATGTAGGTTTTAACTTTTTAATATGTTTTTTTGTAAGAGAAACAATATTTTTGAAAGTGTTTTTAAAACCAGCGCCAGACTTGGCTTTCTGTGAGGGAGTGAACACAATTTTTTTCTTGTTTTTTCCATTCGATTTAGGTTTTGACCCTACCATTTTTGTTGAATTGTAAATAAATTATTAATAAATAAGTTATTTTTTGTTTCGATGAAATACTCTGTCCAGTTTCAAGTGCGCAATTAAAATGCGCTTAAACTATGATGTTTGCTGCTTATAAGATTTCTGTTTTATCAATCCAACTATTTTCTTGCGAAGGTAGACCTAACCATTTTACATATAATTTTCGACCATTTTTCTTCAATACTTTTTCTACAAGATAAATGTTCTTATATTTAGGTTTTTGCAATTCGTGAGCATAAAATGATCCTAAGATGGGTCGATGTCTAGCATCTTCTATGATAAACGTTATTGGGTTTGTGTTTTGTACTTTCGTAATAGTAAATATTTCAGTTGACCAATTGGGAGTATATCCTTTTTCAAATGTTCCTTTATATTTGCTTATACGAACGGAATCTCCGACTGCAAATTTATTTTTTTCCTTTGTTGAACTCCTCTTTGATAAAAGCTTTTTATATTTCTGTAATACAGCATCCTTATTATTTTCACTGACTTCAATTGGTTTAAGAGCTATTGTTCTATGTATCGTATTATTATATTCATTAATTGCTTCCGAAAGTGTGTTTCCTATCCATTTATAGTTTCCTTTTAAACTAAATTGCTTGTACAATTTATTCTTAAAAGTCCTTATGAATCTTTCCACTATAGATGCTTTTTTAGTAGAGTATGTAGAGTAATGGTTTATTCTATGTAACTCAAGTAATGATTTTATTTTTTTATTATAGAATTCAGTTCCTAAATCAGTTTGCAAGTTTTTGGGTATTCGATTTTTTTGGAACAAATCACAAAAAGCTTGAGTTATATATTCCTTACTCTTTTTTTTTAATGGATATACCCACGCATACTTAGAAAAAGTATCAATAATGGCTAAAATATATTTAAACTGTAAATTATTGTTTGAAACAGATTGCATATCAATAAGATCAGCTTGCCATAAATCATCTATATCTTTCATCACTACATGTCTTCGAGGAAAGTTTTTCCGCGCTTGTTTATGTATTTCGTTTACTACGATTGCTTTACTCATTTCTTGTATTTGTTCTTAAATGAAACTGTTTCAATACTTTGTTGCAGGCTATTTACTTCTGTCTCTAGCTGAGCTAATGTTTGATTAATTAATTTTATTTTATTAAACAATTTATCTGCAGTATTGTCAACATACTGTTTTGTGGCGCAGTCCTCTGGATCGACAGGCTTTCCAATATGTTTAATTATCTTATTTTTTGCATCAAAACAATCGGTAACATTTATGAAAGCCAAGGGAGGTTCATTAAAATTATTCATTTTATGCTTTTTTAACACATGGTGTCCAAACTTATCTACATTCATGTTCAACCAACACAATGAGACTGAATCAACAGTTGGTTCTGAAGTCTTTTTATTCCTTAATGATGTCTGCTTCTTTTAGTTCTTCTATAATCGAAATTATTTCGTTATCATGGTTAGTGTTGCCAGCATCTTTAGAAGCAATTAAAATTTTTAAACGTTCAATCAACTCATTAGGATCATCCCAATATACAAAATCCGTATTTGAATTATATTTTTTTAAGGAAGGCAGATTACCACCTTGCTTTGCCGTGCTGGATTCTTGAAATAGGGGTTTAATAATTTGACAGTATTTCATTCCTGAATTACCTTGTATCTGACCTTGAGGACTAAAACCTCTCTTATGGACATTAGTGTGCACCAAAATATCTTTATAGGTTATTTTATCCTTTTCATTTATTTTGTCGCAATTCGGTTTACTTTGAAATAAAAGCTCTTTTAAACCTGGCGTTAGTTCATAACTTTTATCATTTACATTAATCGTAGATATTTTATTAGGAGAATTCTCCCCATAAGATTTAAGCGTTGCAGGTGAATTTCCTATCATAAGTGTTTCACCGTCATGTCTTACTCCAAAGGCAACATTAAAAGGTTTATTTGGGACTTGCAAATAAGAATCGACATCCTCAAAGCTTTTTACTTTTGCCACATTATTTTCCATTTTCGTAGGAGTTTTTATTTCAAGTATGTTGGGAATATTTATTTTATCCTTTTTGATACAATCCGCGTTTACATCATTTGATAATATATTTTTGTTATTATGCTTATTTTCATTATAAGATGTTATTTGCTTAGGAGAATTATGAAGAAACATCATGGTTTCTAGCGGATCGGTTAATGGTTTCAAAATCTTCTTATTTTTTAATTCTAAATCATCCTCCTCTTGCTGCATCTTCTTTAACTTATTTTTAATATTCTTTACAGATTTAATTAATTGTGTTTTTATGTCTGTCTCCATGGCAAATCAATAACGCGGTCTAAAAAGACCCCCGATGTTTCTTATTGTTATAAGTAAAGTGATTTTATTTTAGTCATCATTTATATTTATTCAAATTTTACAAAAACATCGAATGACTTTCTATATCGACCATTATTTAATTTACAATCTTTGTTAATTATAAGACACGCATGTGAATCTTTCCATATATTTGCGGCAAGCGATTTGAATTTTTCCCAACTAATGTCAGAATTTACGTGCTCACGATAAATATGTTTTAAATTGATATCGTCTTGTTTAAAAATTATCAAAAAATTAACATTGTCTCGTATTAATTGCTTTGGCACTTTAGAGTAAGTCTGCGTTAAATAAAAACAGTCTATTCCTTTATGTCTGCCCATACAAAAGTAATTACGAATATTAGTCTGGTTTTCGCAAGCTACGTCATCAAAGATAAATATTGAATTGGGCATCGCCTCATGAGGAGAGATTACCTCTTTTTCATCGTGGATCATAAACAGTTTAATTTCGGGTATTCTTTTAAGAACTTCCTCTAAAAATCTATATTTAGGTTGAAAAGTTGTTTTAGAGTAAATGTAGACATTTCGAAATTTTAACCCATTTTCATGAAGCAATAAAGTTAAAATTATATTTGTTTTTCCACAATTTGATGGTCCACATATAATACATCGTATAGAGTTGGGAAGAAGCATACTATGTCTGTTATTATAATTAGTGCAATGTGATCCATCACTTATTTTGCTGATTTCTATTGACACAGGCTGTTTAATAAATTTCATTTCGCCTTCTGTTCAGTAATTTAATATAATATCAAATAAATACTTGTAATAATATAATCATCCTAAATCAATGAATTATCTTTGTAAGTCTTTATCATTTCTCTAATTACACATTCCTGTCTTATATTAGGCGAAGAATATTATACACCGAGATCTAAATTGCTGCTACTCGAGCGTCAGTCGCAGTCGACATTTGTCTCGCTTCTAACGTGGGTCCCGCGTATTTAAAATATATAGGTAAGTAAATCTATTTTTTATTGCTTCATCCAGTTATGTTGGATTTATTGCCATTTTTATTAAATAAAAACTTATGACACTTTTATATTTCAGATAATTATGGAAGACAGCACGCAGAATGATCGACTTGATTTTGGCAGCATATATGATGTCAGCCCCGTTTTCCACGATGTGCCGGAGGATCATCCTTTTTATTATGCTCAAGACGTTGACGGTTACATGGAAAAAGTGGAAAAAAAGCGGCAAGAGCTTTTAGCCCGTAGAGAAAACATGTGTAACGCAACCGTAACGCGAGAGCCTGACGCTCCGCGGGACAAAAGGGAGTTGAAAGCATTAAATACCAAATCGGGTATTAATAAAAAGGATCGTAGTAGAAAAGGATCATCATTTGTAATTAAAAATAACATTCGCAATGGACGATATTTAATTAAAATAAACATTGAGACAATGGACGAGTGTTACAGTGATCGTTCAGTTAGTGCGCAATATCTCGTGTGTGATCCGTATGATGAAGTGTTGGACAGCACAGAAAATGTGTTAAAAAAAATTATGAAAAAACTTGAAAGTGATTAATTTCGGTGTTAGTTATATATGTATAATTGTGACTTATTTCTATTATATCTCCATGTTTATTTTATATTATAGTTCTGAATTATAAAATCAATTTATGCCAATTATATTGTTATTTACTTACTTTGTAGAGCCAATTAATATAAGTTATTGTCAACGAAGTTTGAATTAAGGAAGAAAAATAGTAATTATTATTATTTTTCTTCCGTAATGTAATTAATGTAGCGTTGTTTTAATTTTATCATAAATTTCTTTAATTTATGTTTATTTATAAATAATTTGGCGTTATAAATATGTTATTTTTTGTCTCATTAAGTGTAAATTAGTAAAGACAATGGTTTATAAGAAGTCTGCCTGCTATTTAATTATTATTGTTGTACTTTCACCTTATTAAGTTTAATATTATTATCAACCTTATTTTAATAAATGATGTTCATATAGAATGTGGAACTTATTTTACGTGCAACCAAAGTTAAATAAACAGAGATAACACGTTATAACATGTCATGATTTGTTTCCTCTGCAACAGTATTGTAGCGGAACTACAAACCGACATTAAATTTTTATTATTTAACTTGGGTCATACACTAAGAAGATAAAGTCGAATTGCGCGCACGCCGCGTCAGCAACTCTTTACGTAGCCACATTCCTACGCGCCGAGCCAAAGTTAAACAAGCAGGGACAACTCGTTTTAACATGTTATGACTTGTTTCTCTGCAACAGTATCAAATTCCTTGTCTGAATCTCAATTATAACGAAATAAAAGAATAGCAACTTTGTTTAATTAAATTCTTAAAGTTAATCAATATTTCAGCCACTCTATTGGTGACGTGGCTGGCTTAGTTGGTAGAGACCCTGCCTACGAAGCTAGCGGTCCCGGGTTCGATTCCCGCTCAGAGCAAATATCTGTGTAATGCATGCATGAGTATTTGTTTCTGAGTCTGGGGTGTTTTCTATGCATTTAAGTATTTATTTCTTTATATAAGCATGTTTATCGTTGTCTAGTACCCTAACACAATCCTAGAGCTTAGTTGGGACTGGGGTAAATTTGTGTGAGGTTGTCCCATTTAATAATTTTTATTAATGGCTCCTCACTCTATATTGTCTGATTGTTTCCCTGTTGCTAACGTATTATCAACGTTGTGATAGCTCTTATTGACTTGACAGTAGAAGCGATCGAGTCATGATAATACGATTGCAATAGGTGTAAAACCAGCGTAACTCAAAATAAAAAAGCCAACTTATTTTAAATCAAGAGTGCGTCTTGAAATATGGAAAGATTAATAGTTTTGAGTTAGGCGGGTTTATTACTAAGCACGTGATTAATTAGCTGGCGGAGGTAAATGAAAGAAAAACAATAGGCATACATTCATCATTTATTGTTTTTATAAAAATAATAAAAATGTTACAATTCACACGTTTGCATTAAATTTCTATTACTTTACAGTGCTGCCACATTAAAATGCTAATTTGTAATGTCCCCAAGGCAAAGTCGAAACATTATCTTCTAATACACACCTTTTATCATCATCCCTTGTAAGAACTAGCTTATTGATTTTTTGCGTGAAAATTTTATGATTTTTTGATTTTATTACACACATATTATCTCTAAAACATTCATTTTGAAATAAAGCATTTTTGTATTTATTAATATTAAGTTTTTTTGTAACACACTTTTTTATTCCCTTTGCTTTCCTGATTGTTGAAATTTGGGTATCTATGCAATATAGTTTTGCTCTCAAACCTACAAATTCCTTCACGATCTCACCCCCCATTTCGTCTTTAAAATATCCTGGAATTTTACAGTTCACTAAGGGCATATTAAATATGTTGCTAGCATCAAAATTGCTAGTATCAAAATACTTTATGTGTGTTTTGATATCTTCATAGAAATCTTCTGTATGAATTAAATACAAAAGACTATCAGTGTCCGTATAACAAAGATGAATTTTATTTTTATAAACACGTTTCATCACATCATAATGAAAGCGATACAAATGACTTTTGGCTATTTCTAGAATAGAGAAACCCACGTATATGGGTCGATCTAAAACGATTTTTGTCTGTTGCAACTGAATTGCTACTAATGAATCAGATATAACTGCCAAGTTTTTGAAGTTGGGAGCACTTATGTATTTTTCCGCGCCGCAAAATTTATTTGTGTTATTTGAATGATCTTTCCAGATATTAACAAGTTTTACATCAACCTGTTTTCTTTTATTTTCAATCGTTTTGCCAAATATTGAATTGTTTTGCTTTTTGAAAAAATCCCTTTCATAATCTGAGCTAGCATTTTGTCTCAAGGTGGTATTTAAAGATATGTATGGTTCTAAAAAGTTACTTTGATCGAAAGCTAAAACTTTATATGTTTTTAACAAAACAAGACCATTTTTCAAACATTCTTTTAAATGCATGTAGTGAATAATGTATCTATGTTTGTCGTAGAGGCTAGCAATTAATTTTTTATTTTTGCTTCCTCTAGGAGCAAATTTTTCAGCTGCAAATGGCATATCTGAATGAGACTCATGAAGTTCAACAGGATAGTGAAGGTCGACTTCAAGTATAAAACCGGTATCAGAATCGCGTGACTGTTTTTCAACGTTAAAGTTTGCTAATTCATCATCGTTAAGATACCTGAAATTTCCTGTTGGCAGATGCTGCATCATTGCATATCCATATAAATTTACACAGTCTAAATAGGCTAAAAAGCTATTCGGCTCGTTAATGTTAAAATCTGGAAGATATTTATTATTCGCCTTTGCGTATCTATGTGAACATTGAGCAAGACCTCCTCTTATTCCGTTTTCCAGCATTTGATACATATCTATATCGGAGAGTAGATCCAATTTTACTTTTGTGTATAATAACATAGCATCCCAACTTAATGATGGTGACGATACGTAATAACAGGGATCAAGATTGTAGTATTTAAGGCTCATGCTTCGAAATTTTTCAAAAACGTCACATAGAAGAAGCACATCACATTTCAAGTATAAATCTGTATATTCTCCTAAGTTTTTAATAGCAAAAGTTTCCCAAACATGTAAGGCATGATTATAATCCTCAGAAGATACAGATTCTGATGAGAGTTTACTAAAAAAATTGGAAGCCTGAGGCAACTGGGTTTCTTCATAACGTTGCCAAGAGTTTATATAATCGTAACAATAGACACCCTTTCTTCGCACTATATCAAACTTGACCCCATCTCCAAAAAATGATTTTAAATGTTGGAAATCATCTTTTTTCATTGTATTTACTAAATTGTCTAAACTTGAACTCAAAAAGTTGAAAGAATCAATAAATTTTAATTGAGCTACATTTTGCTGGTCTATTGGAATGAACTTCGTAAACGAAATATACTTTTCTTTATTTTTTGGGATAAGGTTTATTCGACCGCATACGTTTGTGAGTTCATTAATAAACAAATGGCAGTCATATCCGGAAAGGTTATGAAAAATTATTGGTATAAATGGGCAAGGTTTTGAATTTAAATTACAACTATTGTGAGCGGGCCCTCTATATCGACCTGTGAAGTGATCATGATCCTTTACAATGTTATCACTAGATGAAAACTTGTCTTTACAAATATGACAAGCAGTGCTAGTTTCAAATGATAGCTGTTCCTCTAGCGTAAGCGGAATCATAGGTTTGCTGACAGATAATATTGAGTACAATCGCTGCACATCATTACATATAGACTCCACAAACTTTTTCGAACAGTTGGGACCGCGATAAGAAACATAGTCGTTTAAATAAGGCTCGCTTCTACAACAAATGTAATATGCAAAGCAAGATGCCTCATGCAATTGAATATTTTCCACGTACATAGATTTACTTTTATCTGAATACTCTCGTAATAAGCTTTCGAAGTCACCATAGATCACAATAGGCACCTCCTGAGTTCTTTCAAAATTAGAAAAAAAAAGTTGTGTATTTGCCTCTGGTAAAACAGTTTGTACCCCTGCACAACTATGCTGAATTAATTTTTCCTCTGTTGAAAAATATAAAAAACAATCTTCACACAAATGTATCTTAGATTTATGTTTAGTTATTTGTTTGCGAACAAGTTTCTCAAAGTTTTTTATTAGGCAAAAGTGTGCCTTACTATTTTTAGTTATTAATAACAAGTTGATGTGCTGTAATTTACGATTAGCGGTTTTATATAAAGGGCCCATAACACTACCATTTTTTGTTAAACCATAGATGTTAAAACTAATATCAGTATTGTTGGCTTCGAACCACCTTATATCAGAGATGCTTGGTGGAAATGCCATGCCGGAAGTGTTTAAAACATTTTGGTATTTGGGATAAGATGAGACTCTGTTTGAGTTAACCTTGCTAGGATACAAGTGAGCCATTATAGACCATATAAAACAGTGATTATCCTCATTATTTATATTCAAACAAGCTTTTGTATTAGCAATATGTTTTGGTAATGGTATAAACGATCCAGCTCTCAAAGGATTGTATTTTACTATGTTTATCTCTAAGTGACTAACTGATTCGATTGTCCATCCTGATTCCGAGAGCTCAAATTCCGCACATTTAGTAATTAGTACATCAGCAAGTGATTTATATAATGATAAAACGTCTGTACTCTGCAAAACTATATCGTATTTAGTGTTAAATGACTTAATGGAACTTTCACTATTTTTTGGCAAACAATACTTTACGAAAAGTTCCAAATTAACTTTGAGTGAGACATGCTTTTGTAATGAATCTTTAATAAGTTGTTGTGCTATATCAGAGTTTTCACATAAAAATGAATCTGGGGTAATATTCGTATTTGAGGGATTGACTTTATAACTAACAATTCTACTCCGAAAAGCATTAGCTATTATATAAACGTTTTCAAGCCGCGTACTTAACAAACTATTAGACTTGTGGATATTAGTCTTTTTATGTGCTGCTAATTTTGGAACGGAAACATTACATACATCGCAAAAGAACATGTTATACTATTTTTGTTCTATGTAAGACGTGCTTTGTTTTGTAATAATTACATTTGTTGAAAACCGCAAAAGTTTTAAATTTGCCTTTAAACCGACTGTAAAGTAGCAGATTACAATAAACACATAACTAAAATTAGTTAAAAAGTATTTGACGGGTACAACACAGGCTGCACGCCTTTATACTCTTCTTTAGCAGCCTGAGCAACTTGTCTGACCGCTTTGAAAACTGGGCTATTATTATTTACAGCCCCTTTATATGTGAAAAAGGCATGTTTCCACCTGGTTGCTTCCGTCGCTACCGGCTCAAGCTCCCGCGTGGTGAAGACTCGGAGTTCGACGTAGTACTCCCCGCGCCGGCTGGGATCTCGTTGCAGCGTGTACCCGGAGCCCGTCCTTCTTGTCAAAAAATTACGTAGCGGAGCGGCCCTGATCGGTTCCTCTTCGTCACCCTGAAATTATTTAGCAACCTTATATTATTCACCTTTATAAATACAATTAAGAAAATCACTTAAATTATTAAAAAAATCCAGCGACAAACTGTTATCATGACCTAGGTCAGTCCAACTGAAATCGGCTTAAAGTTGGGTAAAAACAGTTTTAATGAAATCATCATAATAATAAAATCAATCTTACACAAATTGACCTAGCCAATAGTTGAGAACAAATACTTGCGCTCATCACACAAATATCTGCCCATACCGGGAATCGAACCCGGGACCGCTAGCTTCGTAGGCAGGGTCACTACCAACTAAGCTATCGTATCCTCGAAGTATGTTTTGATAAACAATCGCCCAAGATAGGCATCTTACCTCGGAATCAAGAAACACAGCGACTCGTCTCTTTTTCGGTTGAGCAGCTGATGCATTCGCGACGCTGTCCAGGTCTGAATCACAGCCGTGCAGTTCCGCCGCCTTCTTAGTTCTTCTCTGCTTCGCCTTTACCGTCTTAACTTTCGCTGCACTCGTAGAAGCGGTAGATGCAGTCTGTTGCTGGGCACAGCTAATCTCCTCATCGGAATCGAACGGATTGAACACTGCCGACCTATTTTTATTAAAAGTATTTGAATAAGCATCACTAACCAAACACAATCAACATAAATAATAAAAAATAAAAAATATTACGTACATACTTGCTGCTTCTTTTTAATTACTTGTCTCACTCACTGCACTGCCACTACCAATTGAATGCTCAAATAAATGGAAGCTCCATTTATAACCCTATAAACTAAGGCTGCATTTAGATGTTACCAATTAAAAGTATTAGTAATATAATTTTATTTCAAATGAGATTGTCCAAACAAAATCAAACCTTAATTCTGCATTACAGACGTTCGTCTATTAGAAAATAAAATATAATTATTGTGAATCACTCCCAATCCTTTACACCTATAAGGCGCGGCGCCAGCTTGTTGCGTTAACCTGAAACCTTATTCGTATTTGGTAGCTGCATGTACTTTAATGCGTTTCTATGTACCGAATGTAGCCTAACTATGAAAACGATATGATGCGTTAGCCGAGTTGGTAGGGACCCTGCCTACGAAGCTAGCGGTCCCGGGTTCGATTCCCGGTATGGGCAGATATTTGTGTGATGAGCACGAGTATTTGTTCCTGAGTCTTGGATGTTTTCTATGTATTTAAGTATTTATTTCTCTATATAAGTATTTATATCGTTGTCTAGTACCCATAGTACAAGCCTAGATCTTAGTTTGGGACTAGGTCAATTTGTATGAGATTGTCCCCCTGATATTTATTATTAAAAAAATAAAAAATAAAATAAGGAAATATAAAACAGGCACTGGTTGGCTTGAAGACAGCAACGACTTACTATACTTATTGTTTAAATAACTTGTTTAACTCTCAGAATTTGTGAATCGGCTTTAGCTATAAAGAAGAAAGAAAAACACATATATTTGTTCGAATCATGTGAAGCATGAACATAAATTACTTACGCTTCCTATTATTTACATGTCATACAGCATGCTATGTAATGGCTCTCAAGGTTCGAAATTATTTTACTTTATTGCATTCATGCACACAATCTTAACATTGATTAACGAAGTTCTTAGTAAACAGTAAAAACATCGTGCTAGTTTCATATCGATTATTTGTATTAATCAGCGCCATCTTAACATTGATTAACAAAGTTCTTAGTAAACACAGCGCGGAGTTTCTTGTCAATCAGCAATAAAGTTGACACTTGATTTACCTAAATAGATGTCGTAACAATGTTCGAACTTTGATGTACATCGCGAACGATTACAGTGTTGAGATAAACTTAATAGTTTCAGTCGATTTATTTATTAAAGTTTCAGTTCACCTACGAAATTTTTACTTTATTAAAGACCGCAGATTCATTTCACTGTATTATTCCATTCAAATAGCATTGTCAAATAGCGCCATCTTACGCTAACAATAACATTGAGTAGTTCTTAGTAACAGTAGCGCGTGAGTCACTTTATCGTCAGACTAGCAGATGTTAAGTACCTACCTTTTTAAATAGATGTCGTAACAATCTCTCATTACTTGAATAATACACAAATATTGGAATAATTAATGTATTTCACTTTAATCAACACTTTTAATAATGTGGTTTTTAATAACAACTGAAGATAGCTTGAAATCAAAAAAAGTTTGCAGTTTTTATTTTGATTTGACAGTAATAATTGAAAAAGACCTGAATCACGCTATCAAAGTTTTTACGATCGGTCGCATATATAGATCAGCGTTCTAGTATTATCTTGGTTGAGTAAATATCAGTACAGAGGAGGCGCCCCTTTGGAACGTATCGAAAGACCGCCTTGTCCTTAAACAATTAGTATGGAATTGGCCACTCCAGAAAACTGTTAGCGGGACTATCCTATAACATTAGTACAGCAATGGTTGTGTGGAAAGTGTTAACAGGAACAAAGATGAATAAACAAAGAAATATATTTATGAAAAATAAACCGGAGTGCCGTAAACAAAAATATAAGTAATATAAAATTGAATTATACGGCACTCCGGTTTTGCTTCTCTTTACAAAATATTTTGTTATAGAAATTTATGAGGCGAGAATATGCAAATTTACCATTGAAGGATTGTCAGGTCATTCGTTTACCTGTTGAGTTTATGGAATTCTGAATCACTGATCGATGGAAACTATTGAGGATCCTGGATCATCCGACTAGATCCCTGATCGATGGAAACTATTGGGGATCCTGGATCATCCGACTAGATCCCTGATCGATGGAAACTATTGGGGATCCTGGATCATTATTGGGGATTCTGGATCATCCGAGCGCAGCGAGGACAAATGATCCAGAATCCCCAATAATACCCTACTTATATCAATGGGTTTCCTATTGTTTCTACATCTACATATACAATTCCATACTTAATATTATAAATGTGAAAGTAACTCTTGTCTGTCTTTCTGTCTGTTTGTTACGCTTTCACGGATAAACCAGTTAACCAATTTAGATTAAATTTGGTATGAATATTGTTTGAGTATCGGGGAAAGACATATAAGGTACCTTTTATCCCGAAAAATTTGACGGTTTCTGAGGAAAACGCGATATACGGATTCCACGGGAAACAGCTAGTGTTTTTATATAACTTTGTTTTGTTATTATTTTTTTTATCTAAGCACTGCAAGTTTCTGAATGATCTACCCGCTAAATTGCAGCAGTGCCCTCAAATCCTATATACTTATAGGGCGTTGATTTACAAACACTTGATGACAAATTGTTAATCAACGGATCCTAGTAAAAAAGGATAGAAGTCAACGTAACTATAAATAAAAAGTGTGTACACAACAAAACCAGCCAAGTGAAAGTAAGTCTCGCGCACGTAGGGTTCCGTACCATTGTTGTATGGGAGCCCCGCTTAAATATTTATTTTATTCTATTTTTAGTATTCGTAGTTATAGCGGCAACAGAAATACATCATCTGTGAAAATTTCAATCGTCGTGCTATCACGGTTTATGAACAGCCTGATCACAGACAGACAGTGGAGTCTTAGTAATAGGGTCCCGTTTTTATTCTTAGTGTTTGGAACCCTAAAAATGAAGTACTTGTACCACACACTTAAACCCTTTTTCAGTTGACCTTGATTTACACCCCTTTTTCACTAGGATCCCAGCTTTATCATTAACCTGTGCAAACTACTGTAAAAAATTGTAATGTCTATTTAAATGGTTGTCGAACTTACTGCGAGGTTAGAGGATGGATTTAACCTCTCGTATGCGGTAGGCAGAACATTTTTCGACGGCTCAACTGCGGTGACGCAGTCACATGACAAGTCACGTGACATCAAACCCACAGAAACAACGGCTATATTGAATATTTTTATGTAAGGAGCGATTTTTGGTAGATTAGATTACTTTATTGGCTAACCTACAATAAACGTTAACCCTAAGAAGCTTCACAATAAGGTTCAAATTAAATTTGGGTAGGTAGCAAAGCATTTGGTGCAGATCTGCTCCCTAGCAGTTTACGTATATGGAGCAGATCTACTACTACTAAGCATACAAGGCAACCGGTAAAATTACTAGCATAGAGGCATTCCATCTTAGTCCTCAGGCTTGGCGACGCATTTGAGGTCTTAGGATTATAGTGCTGAGAATTCAAATGTCTATGGGTCTCAGATTCTACTTACCATCTGGTGGCCTAAGTGCTCGTGTGCCTACTCCTTAACATAAAAACAAAATACAGTGGTTAAAATGTTTTTTTTTTTAATGAACGTTAATTGCCCAATAAGTTGTAACTATGGTTGCAGGTTGTGTATTATTAGCATTACATCCAAAGGATTAGGTACCAAACTCTGCCTACACCTCTAACACCTCCTCCCAAAAGCTCCTCCTTTCTTCCTAGGGGTTCAAGCTACCAAATACCACTTTAGCAGTTAATAATGATTATTTGTATGGATGACACTCATTGCATAAAGATGAATCCATATACCTCGCATTTCAAATCCTTGAAGGCATTTAGTGGCGGGTGCTCAAAATGAAACAAGGATACATAGATCTGAAAAACCTCTTTTATGTACCTAGTCCAGTACAGGCAAAGGACTCTCTTGATGAACATTTTCTTGTTATGAAATGGAGAAGGCATACAAGCACTCAGGCTACCTGATGGTAAGTGATCTGAAGAAATTTTAATTCTCATGACTGCAATTCTAAAGGTGGGTACGAATTAGAGTAGCTTCCGATTGAGGCACGCACGGCTCACCTATTTTGCTGAAATTCGTACGCGCTCGCGAGCAGCGGGCGAGCAGCGCGCGGCGAGCCGTCGAGAGTCGGTCTTTTGACCATGCTCAAAGGCTCCTTGGTGTGCATGCCTCGCGTAATTTGGACATGTATCCGACCGTGCCGCGGGCAGAACGACAAGTTCTAACTTATCTGTGGGCGAGGCGCGTACTAATTTGATAAAGTTGCTAAGCCGTTCAACCATCGAGTTGATTTCTTCTTCTTTTCGTTAATAATTCGGTGAATTATGATAAACGCATCCGCGGCTGTCATTGTCTCCGACGCCATTTTGAAATGTCGGCTCGCGGCGAGCACGCTGCCTCACCCGCGCATATTTATGTGCAACAATTTAGCACGCGAGCAGCTTGCCGCGCGGAGCAAGCATGTCTCAGGCTGAGCCGCTCAGATTCATACCCAGCCTAAGATCTCAAATGCGTTGCCAACCCTAAGGACTAAGATAGAATACTAGCAAATTTACCAGTTGTCTTATCCCCACACTGGAACAACAATACAAACCCTTCTGCTTAGTGGAAGTGAATGAGAAACATCTGGATTACAAATCTTACTATTGTATCCTTCAGCCTTCTGCGCCACAAGCCGCAGGTCCAAGCACACTGTGTACATGAGTGGAAGGCTCCAGTTTTCTTCTTTCTGATTCTGAAGCAGGCGCACCACGGTAGCCACACATGAGCTCTGGTAATTGAACGCCTCCATGTAGTCCTTCATGTATAAAGCCTGAACAAATATAAACAAATTCATGTTATGATTCATGTTGTGTTGTTTTTCATTCATGTTCACCTTTTCTGCGGAAAAAAACTGAATACTTGGAGAATAAGCATGCACAATGACATTAATGACATTTAAAATCTTGAACAAACTCACTACTTTTTATTTATAGTGTTCTATAGTGATTTCGCAAATGTCATGTGAGAGCATAATAATAGTCATTGTTAAACAAATAAACCTGCCTGTCCAAAATAATAATGAAAATAATAAATAAACTATGTGTAATAGACAAAAATCTAACAAATCAACAACATAAATGAAACAAAAAGAAACCAGAGAGAGTTAATCTCACTCGGAGAGTTCCGTAAATTTCCATTTCCTTTCTTTACTAATAGATTACAGGAAACCCTATGAGAAGACTATGATACGTTACATAGGAAACTTAATCTATAAGTAAAGATCTATTTTTAGTAGTGTTGGACATATTGGGGAGGCAATGTCAATTTTAATCCTAAAATTAAATTAAAAATATATTCCAGATCTGTTTCAAAAGCCTTTTTGTTTGATAAGTCACATAGTACAGGTTGTACAAGTTTTTTTTTTATTTACTCCCCGAAAGCGACCCCCATATTTTAAATTTACTAACTTTACACATACATATTTGGGTCATAGATATTCACACGTATACAAAATTTTAACTTAATCAGTCCAGTAGATCCAGAGAAAATTGGCTTTGACATACAAACAGACAGTCACATGAGCAATCCTAAGAGTTCAGTTTTTTCATTAAAACATATGGAACCCTACAAACATCTATTGATCAGCCCTTCGCCTGAGTGCCCAACTCAGGACTCCTGGTTTTTATACAAAATGTATTAAACAGCGAATTGTTTTTAAAAAACATTCTGCCTTACCTAATATCAACTTTCCTTAACTTGAAGAAACTTACCCTGACGCACAGCAAATGTGCTATCACTATATCGTCTAAAGGAGCAACGCAGTTTCCGTCGACGAGAGTGGCAATATCGCTGGATCGAAGACTCCTATTACCCACATGGTCGTCCCTTAAAGAGAATAGCCGAGCGAGGTCTTCCCCTTTTGCAGTTCTAAAAGCCCGCTCCACATACTGAATGTACTGGTTTAGAGAACTTATTGTCATTGCCATGTTATGTCCAATATTCTAGGTTCACATTAAAGGCAATCTGTTGGTCAAGTCTGTCGGGTTAGAATTTACTTTACTATTAAGTTATGGAACTTGTCTAGATGTCGTATTTAGCCAGAATTATAGTTAGCAAATCGTAATACGAATGATAATAAAAACTAAGTATAAACAAGCCGGCAATATCTACAAATTGCACATAAATATGCACCAAACTGCAATTTGCACATTTGCACGCAAGTGAAGTCCGTCCACAGATTATATTAAGGGTATGTCTTCATGTCTATCTAAAGAAACGTCAATTTAATTCGATTTTTCCATAGAAGTAGATACCAGCAAAAATATATTTAGAGTAAAAGAGATTATCTACCTACCTATATAATATTTTAGCTACTCGTATATGAATTCATTGGGATATCTTCAGTATTTCTTTTGACCCTAATCCGGAATGATCAAAAGAATTAAAAAAATACTGACTAATAAAGAACCTCCTTTTTTAAGTCGGCTAAAAATAGCGCCCGCGCACCAAGTCCAAGCTTAAAATATTTTATATGGATTACCAGAATCAATTTGTAAATGTCAATGTTGTGAGCCCGCATGCCTTACGCGTCAATAAAACTCAAATTTTAGAATTTTAATTACACATACACATACAATAGGGGTTTGGTACTGTTAATTCATACCTCATATAATTTAATAGTCAATGTGATCTCTTCGTGGCTGACCACGGGTGAGCTCGAATTCAGCTAGGCTGTCCACAAAACGTTTTGTACGGCATCAGCTTGATAACGTGACAATCAACATAAGGCGTATAAATCAATACACTATTAACTCGGGAATTACATAAATAACATTTTAGTTGTAGTACAGTCAAGTTCAAAAGTATGTATACACTTTAGTACAAAGGCATCTGGCAACACTAACTTGACTTGACAGTAGTTGACAGTGACAGTGACAGTTGACACCGCATTGAATTAAGGACGTGCGTTTTACTTGCATATTGTATTTATTTCAATCAGGAACGGTATTAACAGTTACTATGGAAGAAAATGTGGCTTTAGATTCGACAAAACAAAGAAAGTTTGCAAAATCGATAAAAGGAATCAAGAAACTCTTGAAGGTAAATCCCATTTTTGTAGCGGCTTATAGGTTATGTTTTCGAAACGCATTGCTTACCAAATGTTTGGTTACAGAAGAATGAAAGTAAACCTCATAAGCCAGCAGTGCTGGCACCAAAGGACACAGAGGATAAGGTGGATAAGAAAAAGAGGAAGCGCAAAGAGCGAGGACTGGTGTATTTATCACATATTCCACATGGATTTTACGAGGTTAGTCCAGCATCGGATGGAGCAGATTAGCTGACTAACTTAACTTGTATAACTTTCTTTACTTTGTGTTTATACTTATGTGTACAAAATATTACAATCTGTATTATGCTATCATCCGATTCTGACCTGTAGATCTGTGACTTCATGATATTAACATAACAAGCCATGATTCAGCTATTCTACTCTCCTAAGCCAATAGGCAGTATCTCCTAACTCCTGTAGCAATGTCAATCTTGTTACGAAATATGCTTTGATTATTGAATTTGAGGTACAACTTATTAGCTAAGTACCAATAATATATCTTTGATTTTATTTTCAGCATGAAATGACTCAGTATTTCAAGCAGTTTGGCATGGTGACTAATGTCCGTGTGATTCGGTCACCTAAAACTGGCAGATCCAAAGGTTTTGCATTTGTTGAATTTAGAGAGCCTGCAGTGGCTGAGATTGTAGCAGAAACCATGAACAACTACCTCATGGGCAAAAGATTGATTAAAGGTAAAATAATTATTAATGAATAATTATTTGGGAGGTATTTTGGGTTTACCAGATATAAACATCAAATTATTATAAAAAAATAGTGACATTGATGATTTTATTTATTACTTAGCTGTAGATTAAAATGTAACATTATTTTTCTGCAGCTGCTATAATTCCTCCTGAGAAACAGAAGCGTCGAGCTATGCGGAAGCACTGGACAACACTGAACAACCCCACGGCTGAAAACAGAATGAAAATGAAAAAGGTAGGTGATGGTGCGGGCCACAAGTTTGCCACATCAGTCCACCCTTTTAATTCCATGGCTGACAACATCCTACCCACATCTAGATGTCAGGATGTAATATCATAATCATTGATCGGGGGAAACGGTGCAAAACCTGAACAAAACTTAACAAAAACTACTAATGTAGTTTTTGTTAAGCCATGAAAATATTAATATCCTTATACCAAATCCATGACTAATATACTTCATAGTGTACTATCAGCCCAATGGAACCCTGACTTACTATAGAATGTTGTCACAGTGATATTGTAAAACAATTTGTTACACTTTTTACATAGAATAACAACCAAAGCCATAGAAGGAGCAATAAAATAAAAGGCAACATAATATGCTGTCTTAATGGGATTCAGTGTACCAAAAACAGATAGTTCTTTAAGCTAAAATATCATGGTTGTACACTGTTGCTGTTGCTCACTGTTGCATTATATGATTTATAACCATGGTGTCCAGTTGGTGACCAGTTTACACGAGTTGACAACACCTTGGTGTGTATGGCTAGTTTTAGCAAAAGCTGGACTCTATACTCTTCCCTTTTTAACTTATTAAACATTCATATTGAAATTTTCGAGACAGGTATAGATCTGACACTTTATTAATATCCTTATACCAAATCTGTGACTGATATAGAGTTAATTGAACAATTGGTAGATTACTTATTATTATTTTTCTTGATTGTATTGTAAATTCTCCTTTGTCAGTTGTACAAGTTTTGTTAAAGTTTTACACCATCCTTGATCACTGATCATAATGTATGTTTATGAACAACATTCAAGGCAGAGACTGAACTCACCTGCAGTCGGGCTTAAACAGATTTGCTGACATTGTGTTAGCTGAGGTACCTATATAAAAGGTTCAAAGTTCGCATTATATGTTAGCTGTTTTTGGTCTCTGATGATCAGAGGCTAGTAATTAACCATTACTATTATTTACTATGCTGAAGGCTAAGTTTAATTAATTATTATCTAATAAATTTTACAGGCATTCAATTCCAATAAAGATGAAGCGGGAAACTTAGCAACAGCTAAAAAGTTGCTGAAGAGGTAAGTTGCAGCTGTTATTTTGCTAAGAAACATTTGGAAGAAATTTAAAACAAAATCAAATCATTTTTTTTGTATGTTTTCAGCTTTGAAAAGAAGAAAAAGAAGTTAAGTGAACTAGGAATAAATGTTGATTTTGTCACACCAGTGGACGTTCCAGAGGCATTAAAGGAACAAGTACAGGGAACTAAGGAGGCTAGTGTTAAAACAATTGAAGTAAAAGTAGAAGATGTAAAACAAAAGAAAAGCAAGTCGAAAATTGCAGAGCCTGGGGAGAAGGTAATATTAATAAAATACAGTAAGATTTACAATTACTCATTAACAATTTCGCTAAGCTTAACAGGTATGAATTTGGCTTTGATAACATTTAATAGTTTAGTGGTCAAAACACAGCAAACTTATGTGCTTTTCTATTTCTTTCAATGCTATTCACAGTATTAATATTCCAGTTAAATACAAAGGAGAAGAAAAAAGAAACAAAACAGCCAAAACCCACTGAAATAAAAGCCAAAAAAGAGGTTGCTAAAACGGTGGAAAGTGACAAAATACACAAGGCACAGAAAAAGATGAAGGATGCTGGTGTGAAGCCTCTAGAGAACTTTATAAAGATTCAAGAGGAGTCTGGGGATGAGAGTGACTGTTCAGTTGAGTTTGACTCTGATGAATATGAGAAGATGCTGGAGAATGACTCTGGAGATTCCAGTGATGGGAGTGAAGATGAAGATGGCGATGAAGAGGGTGAAGATGATGATGATGAAAATAGGTTTGAATTTTACATACTATTATTTGTTACAATAGATTCTTCTTGGGCAGTTAGGTAAGGCTGATCCCACACTAGCGTCTTTTGTGCGTCGACGTGCTGCCAACGCCCACGCAGCGTCGACGCAACGTTGCCATCGGCGTCTTATCGAGCGTCATCATCTCACCAGCGTCACACCAGCACCTATGCAGAGTTAACGTAACGTCAATGACTTCTTTCGAACGTCGGTGTCTTACCTCCTCGGTCAGTCAGGACTTGCCTCGCCCGAGGCAAACGTATGTCCTGCCTCGGGCGAGCATGCCGCGGCCCGAGCCGAGCGTTGTCGAATTTTGGTCACGCTCAAGGGCGCCTCAGTGCATTTGCCGCGCTCACTCAACACGGTTGTTTTGCCTCGCTTGTTCGGCGCGTTTTAGCATAAAGGATAAAAGACAGTGTATTCAAAATTAATGCAAAGAACTACATATATGGTGAATACAGACGATTATTGAATGCGCTATGTCCCGATTATACTAATACAGCGGTCTCTGTGCGACTTCACGAAAAAACTGAGCGCTCGATGCTGGCTCAGCCTCTCCGTGTCTCGTCTCGTGACGTGCGCGGCAGCCTCGTGCGAGAGATCCTATTGATCGGCAAACGTCCGAGGCGGCCTCGCGAGGCTGCTCGCTCAGTCAGTACGCCGCTATTGACGTTGCGTCGGCGCTGAGTAAGTGCTGTTCGAGGACTCGGACGCGAAAAAGACGCTAGTGCAGGGTCAGCCTAAACTGCCTTTGCATTTTAAAATTACCTATAAACACCTTTCATCAAATGTATCATTTCAACGAAATTCATAATGTTTTCAGGGTATCTTAAACATCTAACCTAACCTATGTAACTAATGTTTAGAATACCCTGAAAATATTGTGGTTTCAGCAGAAAAAAGCGTTCGATGAAATGAAATTCGATGAAATGATACATTCGATGAAGTGACGAGTTACCTTTGTAATGACATATTTTGTTTCCAGTGAAGAGGATTTACCACCTCTCATACCGATTAAGGCTAAAAAAGGCAAGAAACCAGTAGTGGCAGTAGTAGCTGCACCACCGAAGTCCAAGAAAGGAACTAAACCCATTAATGTACAGAAACCACAGAACAAAACCCAGATTCAACAGCAGAAGAAACCACAGCAGCAAGCACCGAAAAGAAAAAATCCACGTAAGTAATTGCTGTAAAAAGTAGGTAATGTTTTATAAGAAGTCAAATTACGACTTTAAACATTACCTGCATACTGGCATAGCTTGCTACATGATAATTTCATTATACTAGTAAGCTACAAGTCACGTATACTAGTGATTTCATCATTAATTGTTTTTTAAAATTCCAACATTTTTAAATGTTTACTATCAGAATACTTAGTTTAATTCTGCAGGTTAAGTTTTATACAGTAAATATTAAGGTATAAAAGTTAAAATTATTATTATTTATCGTGCCTAAGTAGTGGTAAGACCGACTGAGGAAAATAATAAAAAATAATGAGAAGAAAAAAAAAAAAAATTATAGTGTACTATCAGCCCAATGGTACCCTGACTCACCTCAAAACGGTGACACAGTGACATTATAAAACAATTTGTTACACTTTTTACATAGAATAAGAACTAAAGCCATAGAAGGAGCAATAAAATAAAAGGCAACATACAGATAGCAGATATGCATTCTTATTGGGATTCAGTGTACCAAAAACAGACAGTTCTATAAGCTAAAATATCATGGTCGTACACTGTTGCTGTTTGACACTATTGCATATATGATTTACGACCATGGTGTCCAGTTGGTGACCAGTTTACACGAGTTGACAACACCTTGGTGTGTATGGCTAGTTTTAGCAAGAACAGGACTCTATACTCTTTCCTTTTTTAACTTATTAAACATTCATATTGAAATTATCGAGACAGGTGTAGATCTGACGCTTTCGTTTATGGCTCCTATGCCTTTAGTTCTTATTCTATGCTTCTTACGACTTGAATCATAACGTCACTGTGACACAGTTCTATGGTGGGTCAGGAGTCAGGTTTCCTTTGAGACGATAGTTCCTACGTAATAATGTAATGCTATCTAATTTATAATAGCAAAACGTAATGTAAACTGGTATTAGTCAATAAAGACTATTCTATATCTCAGGTACTTGGAAAAAAAACTTAATATCGCTTCAATTTCAGAACCTGAAATGTCGCCCAAGAAGCCGAAATTCGAGAAACAAGACAAGAAACAGAGAAATAAACAGTTTAAGAAGAAAAATAAAGCTCATTAATTAAAATTTTGTCTAATTAAGTGGAAGTGTTATTAATATTATATCCGATAAATAAAAGACCGCTTCACAGGTACATTCATTTATTCTATTACTGAAATTAAACATGATATAATTGAGGAAACATTACTAAGATCAGAAAATAACATCTATTACTTATTGCACTAAATCTATCATATCATTGTTCAAAACATGTTACAGATTCCTAAAGTTATAAATTGACATTGATAATGGGGTGGGATTTATGTGAAGGATTTCTAAATTCCTATTGGAAGTACCCCTACATAATAATGGCTAATAATAATATACAGTTCACAACCGTAATTATATCTAATTTTGGGTCAAACACCTAAGAAGACACATACGTAATACGCGAGCCAATAGGCGGTTAGTAAATGTATAGTTAAATTGCTTAATCCTTGCATATTATACAAAATATATTATAATTACTAAAATTTGAATGGAAAAATGCATCCCAGTGTGTTGTTGCCGGGTTAGAATAGTGCCACTCCATGTCTTCCCGTGGAAGTCGTAAGAGGCGACTAAGGGAGTAAAGGCTTGTAGTACTGTTAGGCGTTGGGCTTGCAAATTGTCACTAAATACACTACACTGGTTAAACATCTTAGTCTGATTGTGCAAAATGATACAGAATTATGGGTAAGGACCAAAAAGTTGGGCACGCTAACGTACACAATTAAATTGTCTATGAAATTTTCGTTGTATGCGATGAAAATTAGCCATACAATTTTATTGTGAGGATATTTTACGTCGCACAACGAAACTTTTTTCGCGTTGGTTGTTTGTATGGTTTAGTACGATTTACGTCAAATACAAATGCGTCACTCATACGCCAAACTTGTATTAAAAGTTATGCAACGTTTTACTTAATTAATACGAAATAACATCACTTGTAAACTGTACCCGTGACAACTATAATGGTCGGTGGCGTTGTAGGCACGACAGCTCATGACCCCTTTAGGCGTCGTTGGCATTCAAAGGGTTAACTATGGTCCAAATTTTTGGTCCTCACCCTTATCAACTACCGGAACTTTACGGTATTCTTTGCGTGCATCTTTTAGAAGTATTATTATGTTGAGCGAGCAATTGACAGAGTCGCACGGACATTTTTGGAAAAAAAAAAAAGTTTCATAGTTTAAATTCGTAATCTTGGAAGGGTCTGAAATTGCTAGACCACCTTTATGAAAAGGTAGAGAAAAAAAGAGCTGTGTCTGGGTGTGGGTGACGTCTCACCTCCTAATAAAGTCGGTAAGATACTGGTATATAATGAGAATTTTTATCACGTGTTAACGGATTAACGTTCAACGATGTTCTTTTTTAGAAACGCATTGGCGATTAACGAAGTTAACTATTTTGAATACGAGCTATGTCGACTGCAAAAAAATGTACTTATACACTTTGTCACCTTATTGCATTGTAATAAGGTTCAAAGTGGATACATCTCTTTGTAGTATACTGTACAACAAAACAATAATATTAATGAGGGCGCCACTGGACGCTAGGTCTGCCCTCCTAAGCCATTAAGCAGTATCTCAAATTCAGTAGCCAAGGCAGATTCAACCCTATTCTATTAGTTATAAGGTTGCATTTGCCACAGGATTTTTGTCTGAAACTGCTTTTTGTTAGCAGGGCAGAGGTTTATACCACATACGAGACGAAACAGAGAATAAGTTTATGTTAAAAATCATTTCTAAGAAAGCTTTCAGACTACTTTTTAGGGTTTCGTACCCAAAGGGTAAAAACGGGACCCTATTACTAAGATTCCACTGTCCGTCCATCTGTCACCAGGCTTCATGAACCTAAACAGTTGAAATTTTCACAGTAGTTTATTTAGTTGTTGCCGCTATAACAATAAATACTAAAAACAGAATAAAATAAATAAAAGGGGGCTGTCATACAACAAACGTGATGTTTTTGCAGATTTTTGCTCGATATTAATAACGGCAACAGGTAGACGCTTGAAATATTCACTGAATATTTAGTTGTTATACATTCACTTTGAGAATAAATACATAAGTTAAAATAAAATAACCCATATTTATTTTATTGTACTAGGCTCCCATACAAACGTGATTTTGTTGCCGTTTTTTGCTCGATATTAATAACGGACGCTTGAAAAATAAACAAAATATTTAGTTGTATATTCACTTCAGAAATAAATAATTAAATTAAAATAATACTTATTAAGGGGGGCTCCCATACAACAAACGTGATGTTTACCTTTTTTTCTGGCTCTTTAAAGGTACAGACACCATGGTTATAGACACACCGGGACAAGGGAAACTAAAAAAAAGGTTATAATATAGTGTCTAATGACAATGGTACGGAACCCTTTGTGCGCTAGTCCGACTCGCACTTGGCCGGTTTTGTACACAGTCATCATCTGTTTTTCTTAACGAAATGAACGAATCCAAACTCAGTGGATCTACAGCAAAGATCCTGTTGCCACCTTGTCACTCCATCAGATCAGCTCTTAGATAATTGCATTGCCATCGGAATAACATAAAAATATTTATACAGCCTATTACAACGGGGAGTGATTCAAAATTGACAAGCAATATTTGACCCAAGCACATAAACACATGAAGTTAAAAGGTCATAGAAAGGGATGGAACCAGAGCAAATTTCAACTTCACAGTTAGATATAGAGGTAAATTTTCCGCTATCGACACTATAAACATTACACATATATCTCTCAACAGTGCTAAAAAGTTTAAATTATGTGGTGAAACATTGATATGTGTATAACTGTTTGCTCTATTATCTATTTATGTGAACTTTAGAAATAGTAAAAGCTTTTTAAAACTGGAAACTGTACTTAGGTATGATGGAAATTCTAAAAACACTACTACATCCCTAAATATATTTTTTTTTCTCTGTACAATAAATGTTTAACCTATGAGGGGATCCGACAATTTTCCAGGATAAGTCCATGGGTTATTCTATACACCCAGTTTAATTGAAATACAATGTGAACACATATTTACAATATAAAGCATACCATTGTACTACATTGTTTTTGTCGGACCCTTGTTTCACCAACACTCATTTCATAGAACATATCACTTTACAGAATTTTAATTTCATAGACAGGCTTTTCTAGGCGCAGGTGTTTCGATTTTGTGATGTCACACGTCTAATCCAACCTCGCCTACGTAATGAATGTTTAAGATAACCTGAAACAACAGGGTTTCAGCAGAAAAAGCTTTTGATGAAGTGAATTTCTGTGAAACGATATGTTCTATGAAATGAGGGTTGGTGACACAAGTGTACACCGACCGCTATTATCATATGGGTTATTGTTATTGCAGAAATGTAGGAAATACTTGCTATAATAAATGTTTTAACTACATGTAATAAATGTAAACAAAAAACTACGTGAACTACTGGTAAACATGCCTGGTGGTGCAAAATGTGGTAACAGAATTATCAAAAAGTCTTTTTAGAGTTGGCGATATTTCTGTAGCTCTGCCTTCCCCACTCTGGGAATGAATGCGTGATGTTATGTATGTATGTAAGTAAACTAGGTGATAAAGGTCAACCAATAGAAGCAGAACATTGATACGTCAAAGCTCGACATAAGAGTTTTAATTGGTTGTTTACCAGAGCCACGTAATATAGTTCGTTTACATTTAGTTGTTTCTAAATAAATGCAGTATACCTCAACGAACAGGTAAAAACATGAAAGATAAGGCTTGAAACAATAAATCGTCAGTGATACTCCAATACCGCGTATCTAACAATTCCAGTAAGTTGCAAAATTTACCTTACTTGCCTTACTTGCTAAGGTGTATTTTGCACCGGAACTTCTTTGTTAGTTACGCGGTATTGGAATATCACCGACGAAATAGAACGTCTGGTTTATTTAACCGTGACAATACAGTTTCCCTGTCTTTCACCCGGTGCCTTGAACGCCTATGTGCGCTTTTACAGTATGTAACAAAATATGTGGCACAGTGAAAGACGAAAGGTGGAAGCGAATGCGTGAACTTTAAAACTAACTCCGGTGCAGCCTCTGTTTACACCAGAATTTGCGCTATTTACTTAGAGGCGACTAAGAAAATAAAGCCTTGTAGTACTGTTAGACGATGGGCTTGCAACCCGTCACTAATACACTACCTAGGGAACTTCTTGGCATGATTGTGCAAAATGTGGTTACAGAATTATAAACAAGTCTTTTTAGAGGAATTCTGGGAATGAAGGCGTGATGTTATGTACTTAAATATTATGGCGTCAACACAGATAGCACAGCTGTAATGTAAAGGTCAGAAATGAACCTACAGAATGTAAAAGTAGACTCTATTAGCTCTCTATGTTATAGTTTACTCTGCACTTTCGTCTAATTTAACTATAACCGGCCGCTCGTCATCGTCATCAGCATCTAAAGATGTAAAATCCCACTGAAGTTTCTCTGTCAGATTCTCCTTGAATCTCTCAATCATGGTAAGCAGTCTTCCATCGACCTTGCTCACATACGCCGTCCTGAAGAACTCCCTTAGTTTCTTGTAGACAAGGTTCTTATTCATGACAATGTCGGCTAAGAAGTCTTCTGGCATTTCTTCTATTTGTATCTCTATGGTTCTGATGAAGTGGAAGAAGACGCTCCTGTATTTGTGGATGGCGTCGTCGCAGGAGCACATGAGGATGACGAGGCTCTTCCAGTGTTCGAAAGACTCTAGGGAGTGACCAATGAGGAAGCACAGATACGCTAGCTGCAGCTCACCGATTATGTGGAGTGGTCTGCAAATGTAAATTCAGTAGTGAGTATAATACTTAGAATATTGGGCGTTTTTAGACTCTCACTCACTGATTTGAACGCATATATGGGTAAGGACCAAAAAGTTGGCCACACTAACTCACTCAACTAAATTTTCTATGAAACTTTTCCGTTGTGACACGAAAATTAGCCATACATTTGTAGAGATAATTTTCGTGTCACAACGGAACTTTTCTCACTTTTGTTGTTTGTATGGTTAACTACGCTTAACTATGGCCAGACTATTTGGTCCTTACCCATATGCGTTTAAAAACACACTATGCTAAAAGTGTGCGAACATTGTAACAAAAATGTGGTAATTGGGGTTAGAGCGCGATAAAGGGGAAAAAACATTAGTCAACATTATGATTGAGTAATTTCAGTAATTTTATAGAATTTAATTTCACTGAAAGATTTTTATGAGATTATCGCTTTAACAAAGTTTTAAATTACATCAGACAATGACTGAAAACACTTTATTTTTTTAATACTTATTTGATACTGCTTTGTAATTATGATAGTTTATTTAGTTAGTCCGGTATTTCAGTATGCAAGGAGTAAAAGGGAATGAAGTATATTGTGTGTGGTCCATGACAATTAAAGTTCTTACTCATCATGTTGTGCAATCATCAACTCCAACGAATAGGACTGGTCCAAATAATGCTTCGTAATTTCCTCAGGTGTGGACCCTGGCGGATACTTGTCTATAGGTATTTCTGTAAACCTCATTGCTGAACCTGAAAAGAGAAAGAAGTTATTAAACAAACTGAAGCATCTATGAAGTAGTTAAAAGTTCGTTTGCATGAAACTCACACATTCTATAGGCATAGGTATTATCTCTTATAACATTTTAAAAAGCTAATAGTTTCAGAAACAAATGCTTATCAAACTTATGAAAATTCGGACAAACAAAACAGTAGGCAAATGTTTTTCGGACTTGTGATAATGTTACTGTGTTACTTTTTCACGAATGTAGCCCTTAAGGTGGGTACGAATAAGAGCAGCCTCGGGTTGAGGCACGCACGGCTCAACCCGACCTATTTAGAGTCAGTATTTTGACCATGCTCAAAGGCGCCTCAGTGTGCGTGCCTCGCGTAATTTGGACGTGTATCCGAGCGTGCCGCGGGCTGAACGCTGTGGGCGAGGCGCGTATAAATTTGATAAAGTTGCTAAGCCGTTCCACCACCGAGGCGATTTCTGCTTTTTGTTAATAATTCGGTGAATTATGATTAACGCAGCCGCGGCTGTCATCGTATTGAAATATCTGCTCGCGGCGAGCACGCTGCCTCACCCGCGCATGTTTATGTGCAACTATTAGGCTCGCGAGCAGCTCCCCGCGCGGGGCGAACATGCCTCAGACTGAGCCGCTCAGATTCGTACCCAGCTTTAGATAATGAAAATTCGTTATTACCTGGAACTGGTTTTAAATTTGGCAACATTGCATTTTCCTTTTGCTCCCGTGTCACTCTCTTAGCTTTCTTGGGGTCTGACTGGCCGGGAGTATCTTCTGTGTTCTCCTCGCCACTTTTTGCTATGGAGTCGGAGTCATCCTGGCTTTCAACGGAGTCAGCTTTCACACCGCGAGGTCTGTCCTCGTCAGTCATCGGAAGCAGTTCTACTGAGGCTCTGATAATACCTTTCTCAGGTGATAACTTTAAGGCAAGTTCCGCTGTGAATTAAGAATTAAATTTCATGTGTCATGCATGATGATTCATCAGTTTATCCTTGGTAGATACTGCAAGAATACTACTAGATACTTATACTGAACTTCATGATATAAAGACTTAATACCTAACTACTAACCTAACCTATCCCTTTCTATTGACATAGATTTTTAATGTACTCATGCTGTGTTTGCCTGTTATTCGATAGCACTCTGTTTTTTCTCAAGTGCATATTATATCTGTTGGCAAGCCTTTAATAGATAAATAAATAAAAGTACCGATGTGGCCTGCTTACTGAATAAACAACTATTATCTTTTTAAACATACATCTTACACTCTTATATTACACTTTATTGTATTCATGAATAAAATAATGAAATGTACACAAATATGATTAACCCTTAATTTGATAGTGTCCAATATACTTGACCTAATGTTCACTTTTTGTATTTTTATTATTGTGAATTTTTTATGCTGGTTCTAAATCAAATAGGGTTTAAATTCACGATTTTTAGAATTTTTGCCGAATTAAGGGTGAAGAACTGACCTATAGTTTTTTTTTAATTTCATGTGTTTGCTCTTGTCAGAGCAAGTTTACCCAGATTATAACCAAAATGAAAACCAGCCTCCTATTTCACCATCCTGAAAATGACAGGTGACAGGTGAGATTTCAGTGTATCAGCGTGTTAACTTTGCAATGTATGCCAAATTGTCACCTGTCACATTTTTTTGTCAAAATGGTGAAATAGGGGGTTGAAATTACATAATAAATGAAAAGAAAGACTTAACTTTGGGCTTTACCTGTTATCTGAGAAGTTAACAGCTTCCATTTCTGCCATATTTCATACGGATAAGGTGCTAGATGCCGGTCTAGATTGAACAGATTGTCTTTGAGCCGCTGAACGCTCTCCTCACTGATCTCTTCTTCGCTTATGTCCTCAGTTTTCTTGTCCCACATCTTGACAAGAAACTCTTTCTTATGAAAATAGTGCATGAAGCCAGACCTGAAAGATGCATATCCAAATATTTGTTTCAGAACAAAAAAAATAAGTTTAACTCTGATCAAAAACAAGATAAAAGATGTTTATTCAATAAGTAGACCGCATGGGCACTTTTAATTAGGTACACATTTTTTTTAAATAACTTATTTGTTTATTTTTGAAGTATAAAATCTGTATACTAGCTTAGTAAACTTTTCAGTCTTTTACAATTCTACTTTAAATAAGATAGAAACAAGGTTTGGTTCTCTATTGCACTCTGTAAAACCCAATAGCTTTTGAAAAGTTATCATTTTGATTTTGCCATTGCTATCAAGTTTAACAGCAAAATAACATTAAAATACACTCAGTATAGGCTAGAACATGACAGTCAATAATTTTAGTACCGGGTTGGAACATAAATGACCACTTTACTGACCGTGGGCAGACATCTCCAGTACTCTTGCTCACTGCAGAGTAGTGTACGTAGTGCAAACCCGGCGGTATCATCTTTATTCCTCGAAAATCTTCATCCGTATTCCAGCACTGCATGTCAATGCCAAATTGAGTTTCCTGGGGCACCCCAAGGAAGACAAACGTCCCTCCTTCTATGAGGAGCTTTTTTGCAGTCTCCTGGTCCATTATGAAGGGTTAGCTTTGCCCCGAGTCAATGATATGAACTAAAAATACAACAAATCAATATGTTTACATTCGCTGAGAATGAAGGAAGTCGAGGAAAGATGACAGCTAGTGTTGCTACACTATCATTGTAGCAATGATTTAAACATATAAGTCTGAGGATTTATAGCAAATTGTTTAAAATAAAAAATGGATACTTTGATTTAATACTTAAAATTTAAGCAAAATCGATTTATCGTTCTAAAGAAAAGATAAAACTCTGTAAAGATAGTGAAATAGCTCCCCATTTGCTGCCACTAACACCTATCTTTTAAGCATTCGTGAAATGGCGAGTTCTTTTAATATTCCTGGGACACCTTTTTAAACTGAATTCTTAGTCTGAGTGCTATAATATGAAATAATTTCTTGTCAATTAAATAATAATAAAGTAACAAATTATACTCTAGATTTAAGACTAGCTTAAGAAATCTTAATTTAAAAATCCGAGTATTCAAAGGAAGCAGAATACCGGTAATTATGATTTTTTTACAGCCCTATGCACCTTTTTTATGCCCTATATTATGGCATGGTTTATTGGCTATTCAGCCAAGTTATTTTTAACTAGCTACAGCGACCCTCCCTCCCTTCACTTTGGTTTAAAAAATATGAAAAATAGCCTACATTATATTTAAGGATAAAGTAGGTAGCTTCCTGTAAGTGAAAAAACGGCTTACAATAATAATGATTATTCGGTTCAAAGAATCGTTATTTGCCAAAAGAAATATATACATATTTTACTTAGCAGAGAAATAGGTATTACTCCCAATATCATACAAATAACGAACAAAATAAAAACGTTAATTTAACTCCTTACAATATTTATTGTTTTAATTTTTTCATGCAAACGTGATAAAATATCAATTTCTATTATTTAAGTAGTACCTACCTACCTAAGTTAGTTTATCTTATTCAAAAAATTCAAATACTAAATACAAAAGATTTATTTCATAAGAGGGCTCTTTTACACGTCGGTAATAATATGTAGTGAATTTACTAAGTGCTTCGGACAGTATTACTTGTATTGTACAAACAAAGACACTGTTAACTGACCACCCATAGACTTCAATACGTTGTGATAAGGTTTATGTTTGATTGTAAATGTACAGTTAACAGTGTCTTCGATTGTATTACTTAAGCTCCCTGACGCTTAAGGGCGGCAATATAGGCAGCTTCAAACTATCGTAACATAACCCGCCACTGTTACAACATTTACAACCATACAACCACCGATGATCTCTAGCAGTTACGTTTAGCCCGTTAGGTACCCGTGTTTTGCCAGCCTAACGGTCTCCATTGGATAGACAGCTTTAAGCTGTTGATTCAACCCCAACTGTTAACCATTTCTTTTTCTTCAATGGAAAATTGATGACTGGCAGAGGGAATAGCGATAGCAATAAATATTCTAACTAAAGCAATCTTGAGAAGAAGCGAGTCGAAAGCTGGTTATTATTTTTATTAATAATGCGGTTTTGAATAGGTAACCTATCTAATTATAATATCTATACAAATGTATCTTTTTATCGAAACCCAAAAAATACTGGTCAGGCAAAGAGGTTTGTTTTCCACTTGTGAATTCGTCAGGTGAGCGAGCACACTCGTTCGAAATTCAAAATAGTTCGAGTTCAAATATTCGCCGAAATCCCGTGTAAAAAATCCACGCTCGGCTCAAGTGGGGAACACAGAAGGCTGTTAAGCCCCAGCACCTGGATTTTTGTTTTAGCACAGATTTTTTTGCCTAATTATTTTCAACAGGTGACGAATTCGTCGTCTCGAGCACCACTAGGCGGCGAGACGTGGCGGCAATGGCGCAGCTTTAGTTTAGCTGTCGCTCGCAATTAGTGGTTTATGAATACAGCTATAAACTACCGTAGTCTGGCTTTCATTCGGAGTTGTGGTTTAGTATGATTTTATTACTCGAAAAGAGCTCCTACATGAGGCAGGTAATGCACAATTGTTAGAGTACCTACCTAAGGTTTTGGTTTAAAATCGCCGAATAAATGATTAGTTTTAAATGTTAAAACCAATTTTAAAAGAAGATGTGGTTCTAAATGATTAGTATTTTTATTGTCATATACCTACATTTATTCTATTAATTAATGATTATAAAAGGAAAAGTCAGGTTAAAATAGAAGAAAGAAGAATTGTATAATCATTAGTCATCAGAAAAACTAGAAAGTTGAAACTACGTTTCCTTTGGCTATCAGGCGGCGGCTAAGAAGGGCGGCGGTCAATAAAGTGGAAAATAAATTTGCAGGAGCATTCGCTAATTAGTTCAATCATTATTTTTATTTAGGTCCCTCCATTCCCTTAGAAGTCTGCAGAATTTCCTGCCTCTTCACACCAAGATTACTCTTACGCACTCTCTTCTTCTTTCTCTTCTAGACTACAACATCGCATACCTTGACACAACTGAAGAGCTGCTTACTAAGCTGGAGATTCCTCAGAACGTGTTTTTTTGACCATGTGTCTGATTTCCGTGCACCGGTAAAATGGTTGCCCATTAGATTGCGTTGAAATGTTCACATCCTGTCGTTGTTATTTAATATCCTTTTCAATCCTCAATCTCCTCCTTACCTGTTCGAACGGTTCTGTTTCTTGGCTACTGGCTCCCAGAATAGCTTACGCTCGAGTGCCAACCTACTCCTTGCTTTTTCTGCTAGCAAATCCAACTATTATTCAAAATCCTTCTCGGTACATTCTGTTCGTCTATGGAATGGGCTGCCCACTGATATTAGGCACCTCAATCTATTGCTTCACTTAAATCTAGGCTGAGGGAGTACTGACTTGACTCTTTTCCCTGATTTATGACTTATGACTATATGTCCTTTCTTCTTTTAATACTTATATTAATATTTATGTATTTATTAATGTATTTAATTAGAATTATACTTGTATATTTTTGTTTATTTATCCTATTTATTACATGTTTATGTTTATATGCTATTTTTATCTTTATCTTCTGTCTCTTTACTTGTTGTACGTTAAGCCATCCGCTGTTTTATTTCTCTCTCAATCGCTCAAAGGTTAACTGGAAGGTATACCTTAAAGGAATAAGTTCCCCTTTGTACATACCTTTTGTGTTTGTCTATTTTTTACTTTGTTATCTATTATTTGTGCAATAAATAATTCATATACATACATAATTATTGGTCAGGTTTATATCTGCAAGTTTAGGTAGGTACTCTTTATCTCTAATTTATTAAAATAGGTCCAGGTTTTAAGAGTTGTCTAAAGAATAAACGAATCAGGCATTGTTAACTTCTGCCGTCGCGTCGCCTCTAATTATAAACTTTCGACTTTAAAAACAAAAAAGTTAATTAGCTGACTAAAATTCGTCAAAAGGGACAGACAGCCTTGAATTTGAAACAAAGTTGGTGAATTTACATATAACTTGGTTCGAGGTTCAGATTTAGACAGATGCCAACAAGTCTGAAGTTGGGCTAAAGTACCTACCTACCTAATAACATAAAATATTGAAGATTTGTTTTTGACTTTATAATTGTTGCTTTGGATATTTTACAAAAAATCTAAAACATATAAATCACAGCAAGCAAATAAATTACGGCCGCACTCAAAGTAAGTTATGACGATTAACTTATGTTCGGTGTGGTGCAGCATCAGATCCCTTCGTAGGTACCTACCTCTTTAAAAAGGTCCAGTGGACAAGTAGTGTGCCCGGTAAAAATGCAGGGCAATAGTGCCGCTGCACCGAACCGCGGTGTTTCGGGGTAGTTTCAGTTTCGCGGCGTCCAAGTGATGGAATGATCTCCCCCTCCCATCCAAGGAGCGCCTAGCAGGTAGGCAGGTAGCAGGCTTTAAGCGTAAACTTAAGGGTTATTTGTTGACGCTCCAAAAATCCTAATTTCCTGCTGGATAGGAAATTAGGATTTTTGGAGCAACGAAGAGCAGTTAATTATTTTTTCTATTTCTTTGAATAAAATTGTAGTTCTGTTTCTTAAATTGTCAATGCTTATACTAGCTAAGTAAGCAACTTCTATGTAAAATATGTTTAAGGTTTTTATTTTATTGTCTCATTATAAGGTCTGATTATAAGTATTTGTTTAATAGTAAGTAATTACAATTTCATTTATTTATTAGTTTGTGCAACGTTCCGTCCGTCTGTCGCACTCGGTGCTGGCTGAAAATCAGCACTGCAGGTGCCTAGCTCCTCAGCATCATGCTGAGCCAGTATCCGTTTCACTGCCACGAAGACACACCTAACTACCACTTTGTCTTTTACTCTACTGTTTTAACTTTTTTGTGTGTCTTGTTGTGTTTAGTGAATAAATGTATTTTTCTTTCTTTCTTCGTATTAAGTAAGTAGGTAGTTTCTTATTAACGATTTTTTATACCTACACAAGTTTGAAAAGGAATTAGCAAGGTAAAAAAATGAAATTGCTCTGAGTACTCACAGCAGTAAGAAAAAATCGACGGATCTGTGACGCAACCTCGTATATTGAAAAAGGTCCAGTTATAAACTGACACGCACTAAGCACGCGAGTGCATACTTAGCGCGTGTCAGTTTATACTGGACAAAATTCAACGTACGTGGTTGACTCACAGAACCGTCGAAATGTGTTAATGTTTCAATCCTTATAATAATATAGCATAGGTATCGAATTAGGTAATCGTATATGTATATGTACAGGAGTCGAGCAGTTTGCAAACGAAGTTTAATGTGACTTTACAAATTTATATTTTTTTTTTAAACACTTAATAATATGCAGTATGAATCACTTCTGGGCCTCTATTCAGGTGCGTTAAAACGATATCGTGTTTGACACGTTTAAGAATCGTTTATGTCACAGTGGCCATTATTGTAAATTACATAAGAGTTATCAAAACGTTGACAATACGGAAACACGTCAAATACGTTATCGTTTTTACCGTGTATAATCTCGGCCCTGGTCAAAGACGATATCGTTATTACCGTGTAGAATCTCGGCCCATATCTTATTATCTTTACAATGTATCTCAAAACTGACGTGATCATCATCACATCAGCCTCAGCTGACAGTAGCAACAGAGGCCGTAGACAACACGACGTAATCGTCTTTCGGATGACATGATTTAATGATGATGATTTATTTATCACAGAAAATTTGACAACGTTTAGTTTATTTTGATAAGTAGCCAAGTAGATCTTTAATATTAACCCAATATTATTTTTTACTTATGACTTGGCTTTAAACCACATAAAGCGATATTTCAAACCATTCCAAAATTCATAGCACTAACCCTTTTATGAACAGTTTCCATCTCTCAAAATCCAACAATCAATTCCGAACCCTCCTCCATCGCCACTATTTGGTGAGGACGCGAAACAAAAAAAAGAAATGTCATCACTCGTACAACTGTACGTTGCCATCCGATACCTGATATCCCTGACAAATAGAGATTCGCGATATAAAACCACTTGGGAAATTAGGATGTAAATTTACATTTGCCGTTCCCGAACCTATATTCACAATTTCTTTGTTTTCGTCGGGAATTTAAGATACCAAGTCTCTAAGGACGGTAGCTGCTATAGCCCGCGGAAAAGTTCTTACCTCTTTATGTAATACGATTTACAATACCAAGTTGCTTTGATAAAGAGCTTGTACCTACTTATTGGTGTAAGTACAGCGAGGAATTTATTTCACTTTGGCTTAACCCATTCTTGCTCCGATATCGCATCATATTGGCGTAGTTATATGGGTTATACTACCTCTTGGGGCATAGACGAGATGCCTAATGCTAGCGTTATAGATTTTCGAATACTGTCAATATGACATTTATAGAATTGACATAAGCATTCGATGTAACTCCTTAAAAAAAAATCTACAGTGTTTTTCGAGGCGTGTCTGATTTCTATGCATTATTGAGTCTACATGACTATGCATTATGCTTTTGAGGTAACGGACTAACAAAAGACGGGTTGTGGTAATGTTGATAGGGTTACCTCAGCTTACCTAGGTACAGTATCGGCAAATAATATATCACCTTTGTACTTGGATCTCATACGGTTACCTACAAATGTGACTACCCAAAATTGATAATAATTTTCACACAAATGTTGTAAATTCAGTATGAACGCGTTGGCATGGTTTTTTAAACTACGATATGTACAAACATTTGTTATATACCATTTTTAACCTTATTTAATCAGCTAACGAATTGAATAATATCAATACAATTGGTCAACCAGTTCTTGATTGGTTGTTAACTTTGGTGAGTCACATTTGTAGGTCATCGTATGAGATGTAAGTACAAAGGTGGTATATTATTTGCCAGTACTGTATCTAGATCTCCTTAAGCAAGGTTAAGAAGTTATTATTTGCGCTGGCATTAAACCTAGATAACTTTTCTGCCAAGCGAAGGGCACATTTTTTTAAAACTTCAAATTTGTTTTATGTTGTCGTCGATATACGTTAAAAAAATATTTATAGCCTACGTCACTCCACTCACAAGGCGAATTTAACGACATTTTAATATAATCAAAATCCATCAAACGTTTATGATGTAGAAGCGCGCCAAAAAGTAAACATACGTAGATAGATACATACATTACATACAATCGAGAAACATAACCCTTCTTCTCACGCAGTCGGGTAAAAAGATTTGATTTTTGATTTCCTTCGTTTTCATCAGAAGGAAATCAAATATCAATACTATTGTGGTGCTGGCTTCATAAAAAATCGTAACGAACTCGGTGGTCTTATTGGATTTTTCTGTTCGTTGTACAAACCAAACGCGCACAATAAACACAACGCTCTAAGAACACCAGACATCGCCCTAATGAGCCCATCTACTTTAACTTCGTCTGTCCTCTTAAAGACCACAAAAAATACCCAATTAGTGTTCCACAAACGTCCTCACTAATTAACTCGATTAAGTTTATTTCACTTCTTTTGCATTCGTGTCGCGTATTTAGTACGTTTCTGCGGGAAAAAGGTGAACTACCGGGAAACAATCAAAGGGTATTTTTGAAGCCTTGTATCTTTGAAACTTTTGTTCACTACGCTATGAAATTAACTACAGACCGATACCCAACGGTCATTTGCCTCTCTATACAAATTTATTGCATTTTGAGCAGTTGAAGTTCAGCATTCGCGCGGCTCATGGCATGGTGCAGGGTCCGTCCAGATCGCTACCACCATCTTATCCATTAATCTTCCACCAAGCAACAGTGTTCGCATTGTTGTGTTCCAGTGTGGGGATAAGACAACCGGTGAAATTACTAGCATAGAGGCATTCCATCTTAGTCCTCAGGGTTGGCAGCGCATTTGAGGTCTTAGGATTATAATCTTGAGAATTCAAATGTCTATGGGTCTCTGATTTCACTTACCATCAGGTGGCCTGAGTGCTGTGTGCCTTCTCCTTAACATCAAAAAAAAAAAACAAAACAAAAAACAAAAAGGTAGTGAATAATTATAATTCTGTGCAGTGTTTTACAACAAAAGCTCAGTAATTGTTGTTTTATAAGTAAGTACGTTACTTTGTTATAAGTTAAAACACTTCAATAATATGAATCAAAAACCGCTACTCAAGTGCTACTTTCACACCACCTAGATAGCTCGGGAGACCAGTGTGTCAAGACTGTCAGTGTCGTGCGTTTCGCGAGAAGCGTGGACGCATTGTTACACCGCGTACCTACCGGCACGCTTATGGGAGTCAATGGGTACAATATTTCAGGCTGGTAGCCTAAAGGTTAATATAGTATTTTAACTTCACTATCTAAAGGCCACACTGGAGTCAGTTAATGGCAGTTAAGTCATTCCTCAAGTTTGAAAAAGGAATAAGATCTGTCTCTAAAATATAACTACATAGTAATACAGCGGTAAGATGAGATCAATGTTTATGTATCATGTATTTATATATATACTAGCGACCCGCCAGCGGCTTCACCCGCTGCATTTTTTTTCTTTCATGTCACTTAGGGGTATGAAAAATAGATGTTGGGAGATTCTCAGACCTACCCGATATGCACACAACAGAGCCGTTTCGGAGGAGTATGTGTACGAACATTCTGACACGAGAATTTTATATATTAGATATATATTTTATGACTAGGAGAAGGCACACGAGCGCTCAAGCCACCTGATGGTAAGTAGAGACCCATCATAGACATATGAATTCTCAAGACAATACAACACTAGTGTCGCGAGCTATCTAGGTGGTGTGAAAGTACTCGTAGCACTTGAGTTACTTGTACTATTACTTATTCTGTGCTTGAGTTGCGGTTTTTGATTCACATTGTTGAAGTATTTTGACTTATAAGTAATAAAGTAACTTATATTTTTAACAGAGGAGAATATAAGCTTAATGATTATTTTATTCATATGAGGACCTGCGCGTCTACTTAGGTGAAATGAAAAAAGTGTGTTTAGGTAAAATTAAGAAACAGTTCTGGTCACAAAAATTTACTATACTGTTATAAGACAAATGGTGGTATCTCAGACAAAACTCCTGTAGCAAGTGCGACCATATTACTAACGGGTGAGAATTGAATCTGCTTTTTTTCTTGGATTTGAGATACTTAACGCCTTTTGGCTGTGTATGTATGATAAATTTCGTGACGCAATTGACTGTTTTTTTGATAATCTTTGATTTTCCTAGTTCTCTCGTAAACTTAGTCTTCCAATGATCTATCTATACTTCTTAAGATCGTATAAAATACATACTTTTTTATCTCTATTTCAGCAATATCCAGTAAAATTACAATATTGTTTGCCATATAAGTACAGTCGAGTACACTTTAGTACCTTGTCACTTTGATCGCTGTGACAATTAATATATGGCAGTTTAAACACGACATTAAATAGACAAGGTACTAAAGTGTACACGTATTTATGAACTCGACCGTACATAATTATGGCAAGTAAAGATAAACACAGAATACGAATATCCGTTTTCAACTATAGGTTCTGTGACAATCTAAAACAAAACTCGAAAATGGAATGTTTATTTTCGGGTCGGATCCTGGCCACAATGCAATCGCGGGGACAGATTCAATTTTCTCGTTGCCGATAACTGAAACAATAACCAATCGGTTGAGACTGGTCGTCAAAAACTTGTATTTTTCAAAAGCTTGATATTGTAATAGCCACCTTATTTAAAATTGTGTAACGTTGAAATTTGCTGCTATGGTGTTAGCGACATAAGATTTTGAGAAAGTTTTTGTAAGTCGGATTATGGAATCGCAAGGGACTGGAGCCTTACAAGTCTTAGTGAATGTTTTCATTGGCAAGATCTTTCGGAACATTAGGGTGCATTGTAAATTGAGGTGGCCTGTGTCAATATTTGTGCGACTTTGCAGGTTTTGGTTTGCAGGACCAGTTAGATTACGCGTTCTTATACTTACACAAATTCTCTTCTCTATTTGTCAACCAATGATACCAAACCAACCACCTGTTCTGTCGGAGCATATAAATAATATTTTTTAGTCTGTGTATTTTGACTCTGAAGATCTGAATGTGAATGATGTGAATTTACATGATAAAAAGTTCATGAAAGTTCTCTAAAGGACAGGACCACCAAAAAACTTTCACGCACACCTATTTCAAGTTTAAAGATATATTGCATCATTAGGCATTATGAGACTATTGAGTGGTGTTGATTTGCGAAGCGCTGCTGGTAGATTCAGATATAAAACTGCCTATAGGGTATTTTTTTACATGTACACCAGTTTTAATTTTCATATAAAATAAAAATGAAAATTTTAAATAACCTTAGTTAAAAAACTAGATCACCACCGCCCGAAGAAAACTTATCTTAACAACCACTTTTTATCTGCCCTATCCTGAAACTCAAAGCGAAACTTGGAGACTATCAAAATGGCCTCGTCTCCAGCGACAACGTAAATGGTTTACCCTGGGCATCTCCACTGCGGTATTCTTTACCAGAACCGCTGAAAACGGTAACATATCATTTTATCGAATTTCACTTCATCGATTAGGTAAGTAGGTATATCATTTTATCGAATTTTATTTCATGGAACGCTATTTTCTGCTGCAACCATGTTTTTTTTCTGGATACCTTAAATATTAATTACGTACATTGATTGGGTTAGGTAAGACTAGTGAATACCAAAAAATACATTTGTTATTAATACCTTTTGATGAAGTGAAAAACGTTCGTTGAACGGTGTTTCGATATAATAATAGGTACCCCGCTGAGAAAACTCGTACCGATGTGAATATATTATGGTTAAAACAAAGGTAAGTACTTGGCCTTTCTATCCGATGGATGCAACGTTGTAGAATTAAATCATACAGCAATGAATCGATCAGATAGAAAAATCTGCCGGGATAATCCATCATTTTATCGAATTTAACTTCATCGATTGTATCATTTCATCGAATTTCATTTCATCGAACGCTATTTTCTGGTGCAACCATTATTTTTTCAGGATATCTAAGACATTTATTACGTAGGTTAGTTTAGGTTAGAATTGTGACTATGTACTTACCAAAAATAAAAAAAATGTGTAATAACAGCTCCATACCCCAATCTATAAGCGTCTCTTTAAAGTTTTTTTAAGGCAAACCAAGCACACATGCTACATGATGGTAAGTAAGTGGGATGAGACCATGAGACCCATATCTTCTAAAGAATCAATCTTAAGACCGCTAATGTGTTGCCAACACTAACGACCAAGATGGAATACCTCTATGCTGTGTTTAGTGGTGGTAGGACCCTGTGCAGGGTCCGTCCGGATCGCTACCACCATCTTATCCATTAACCACCCGCCAAGCAACAGTATTCGCATTGTTGTGTTCCGGTGTGGGGATAAGACAACCGGTGAAATTACTAGCATAGAGGCATTCCATCTTAGTCCTCAGGGTTGGCAACGCATTTGAGGTCTTAGGATTACAGTCTTGAGAATTCAAATGTCTATGGGTCTCAGATTCCACTTACCATCAGGTGGCCTGAACGTTCGTATGCCTTCTCCTTAACATAAAAAAGTGCTGGTAATTTCACCGGTTGTCTTATCCCCACACAGCACTGCGAATATTGGTGCTTGGCGGTAGTTAAAGGAAAAGATGGTGGTAGCAATCCAAAGCGACCTTGCACAAGGTTTTACTACCTAATTCTCTTTGAAATTCCAGTTATTCTTAATTCGAAAAATGTATCTTTTGGTAACTGCTCGTACGTTAGAGAATACCCCACAGACAGGCCGGCTCTTAGCAAGTTTTAATTACTTTAAGTCTGACGCTGGGAGTAAATAGTCCACCCACGTGCTCTGCGCCCACAGGAATACTTTATCACATGCTAGTTCAACTTTTAGATGTTTCTATGGCGAAGGCTACACGTACAATAAATACTGTGATCTACTCATATTTATCATATATCGTGATATTTACTGATCGTGTGGTCTAGTGTATTGACGGATGTCAATATTTATCACGGAAATCTAGATTTCTGAATTCTGGATGGCAGTTTGTGATAAATATTGAAATCCGTCAATACACTAGACTACACGATCAGTAAATACTGTGACATTTCAGTATAATTTTTATCTTCATATCCAGTACACGTCTGAACTCTACGAAATACGTTACAGTACCTACTGACGTGATAAATATTGAACGTGTAGCCTTGCCTGTGTATTGCGTTAATAAAATGTAATATATCAGTTTTTATTGTATTGATGGACCAAAGTATTTATTGTACGTCTAGCCTTCGCCTATCCTATTTTGTTAGCTCGATATTTAATAGTGTTTATGACCTGCTCATTATGAGAGGGTTTTGGCCAACAGTGGGTTTTAAGTTGGCTTATAATGTATATTGCCAGCTTTTCATGTGGGGAACTATTTAAATTGAATATTGAAATGTATAGTAAAATGGCAGCATTCACTTGCTAGTATTTACGATGTACGGGTCTAATATCTCTTACTTATGACATACCGAGTGAAAGAGGTACAACGAGAATGTTTGACGAATAACAGTCAAGTGTGGTGCCCCCATAACAAAGTCACACAAAGAATCAGCATTAATTTGTAACCAGCAACCTATCCTCGCATCGCTTCGATATGGCAGTCATTACAAATATTTAGATTCATATCTATTGAATCCTGCAAGATACTCGAATCGAAATGGAACATACATGAAAATGAAGGTTACCACTTTGTTGGAGTGACTAATTTGTATATTCATGCCAAATATTAGCTTACTAGTACTAAGAGTCTCTGAGCTAGGTTGCGGACGGACATGGCGAAACTATAAGGGTTTTGATAATGTGTTTGTTATGGCTTTAGGTCATGCAGATGCTTATATTGCGGTAAAACCTGTGTGACAGACGACGAACACGTTAGCGACAGCAATAGGGTTGCATTTGGACCCTTCGGGTACGGAACGCTAGAACAATGGTCTATATTGAAACAATCCATAAAAAACGAAACAATTTGTGAAAATTCATAAATTCAAATAACAAGAAACTCTTAGGCTCTGAAAAAAGTTCCGAAAGATTTTCCTAAAAACCTTTGATCCTTTGATAATGACGGATAAACGGACATACGGTTACTATTATTTATATAGATATTTTATGGATCTGCAGGAGCACTTTGAAATCTTGTATCATAAATCTATTTAGTGTCATTTAAGATATCTGCGCAAGCCTTTATAGCTTAACAGAAGAACTTAATTTAACTATAAGATCATGTAGGTATGATATTAGTCATAGTCATTTTGTTTGGCTTAAATACCCCATATCCCATATTGATCCCATCTCTCACATTATATCCCAAATTGTATCAACTGTCTCTATAATCGGATATTGCATTGCACTTTGGGTCCATGTCATGTCAGTGATCCACCTTATTAAGTCTCGAATACTGTCAACGATTCATCAGAATAGTCCCGTTGTCTGATTATGGTCTTGCTTAGAAATTAATTAACTCCAGTTAGCGGTTTCACTTTGATTGCGGTTCCAGGGATGCTCCATTTGAGTCGCTAAATTAAATTATGCGGTGAATAAACGCAAAACTAATAAGTTTCAGGTTGAAATAGCTAATGAACTAAATTAATTTCACATTGTGAAATAAAATTATTTGATACCTATAATTAAATACATTTTTTTTTTCAGGAGTACACTAAGGCCCGTATTAATAAAATGATCTTGGTTTAAATGCCCGTCTCAAGATACGTCAAAAGTGACAGTTTTCTATGGTTTGACGTTTACTTTGACAAATCTTGAGATGGGCATTCAAACCGAGACGAGTTTATCAATACGGCCCTTAAAAGATAAAAGTATTGGTTAACTTAGCGTTAGTTCCGATATTCTCGCGAATACTCCATTGGGATTTAGCAGATAAAGTTACAGCTAATACGGATCAAGAAGGAACATTATTATGTGATACGTACAGTTAGTTCAGTACGAAGATTTTTTCGTTACTTTATTTAAATTAAATTAATGAGCAAACCAGACAAAATGGACAATTTAAGTCGGAACCTCGGAACTAACAAACTTGTAACTATCTAGATATTTTAGTATCCAACATTAAATTAAAATCTGTGTACAATCAGTGTCTGCAAAAGAAACGCAATCGAAAACAACATTTCACACTACCATCTACACTTAGAGTAAACACAGCTCCCAACCACAAGCCAGAAGCGTCAGTATGAAGTTGGCGCAACTTTTAATAGTGTTCCGTCCCCGATGTCGAAGTACATCAACAGTGTCTCCAACTTATTACACGTATAACACAAACACTTACCTGCCCGTGAAATTAATAGGGCTAGAAAGCTATCGTAACTTTCTAGCGAAGTTACAGATTTTAGGTTGTCTTGTGGTGACATATCGACAACTTCATACTTAGTTGTTTCAATTGTTTCCAGAGAAGCACGCTCAAAGTTTGATATTTTTATTTATTTAACAGGGGTAGCAAAATTTAACGATGCTTTCATAAATTGAGTATGAAGAACTAATCTGAGGGAAGACCTCTGTTCTTCGTTGTTATTTGTCACGAATAAAAAAAACTTACTTCCTTTCTTTGACCCTTTATTGCATAGGAAGCCATATATGGCTTCATGCGTGTTTTACTTTTTTAAATGAGTCCTTTTGATGATTTAAACAGTATAATTAATAAAATAATAATAAGAAAAACGATGCAATGTCTTTAGTTAATTTTCGAACATACATAATACATTACATACATACATTTTTAGTTAATTTCAAACTACTCATTTATGCAGTAATATAGTAGCTTTGTCACAATTCAAATTTAGAAATGTAAAGCCCGACAAGATTCTATTAACAAATTTGTATTATAATAGGGCTAAATAGGATCTTGTCAGGCTTATACTTTAAAAACAGTGTTTCTCCTTCGATAATGCTTTGCATTAAAGGGTTAATTGACTTTTTTGTGCGCGTTAAATTTAAAAATAGCAGAGAAGTTACGTGAATAAAGTACCTATAATATGCATTGGACATCCATGTGTTACTAACTTTAGAAAAATAAAGGCTATTTGAGAACATTTATGCAATTATTAATCCTACATGCATGTGGCTGCTTAAATTTTATTGCTACCATGACCTTACATTTTTCTCATCGTACATTAAACCATAGAAACAGTCTAAACTGCCTTGCAATAAGGTTGAAATATTTTTTGCTATATAGTGCTGACTAAGGAAGCAGTTTCCGCGAAAAAATGAATGTTGCGTAACGTGCCTCATTAGGCAAGCTCGATTCACGCACGATACAAAAAAATAAGGCTAGGGCGATACTGAGATTAGTATTAAAAAAACGGTTAGTTTATGCAAATAAAAATATATGTTTCTGAAGGTAAATTATTTTTTTATGGTTGCATTTTTTGCACAGAAACATGTCATGTTTTTTGGATTTATTGCCCGATCGGTCTGTTTTCTTTTCAGAGTATAACGCAAAAACGGTTAAATAAATTTGATATAATATTTATTTAAAAGATTAGATAAGTCTTATAAAAGCTGGTTTATAATTTACTACAGACGGCTCTGTCTGAGTCGGAAAAAAATACATCATAAAAATATATATGCAAGTCTCGGGAAAAATCTATATATTTTTGTCCTAATTCTTATGTGTACGTAAGAAGAAATTATAATTTTTTGTAAATTAGGGTTTTAAGTAGCAATTAAATAAGTTTCATGCCCAATTTTATCGAATAAAACAGCTTCAATTTGAACATGCGTTATTTTTTAGAACGCTAATTCAAATTAAACGATCGCACAAAATCGAGTTGAGATTTAATCCGCTGAGCGCGCCGTGTGACTCAGACTTTAATTCGCTCTCGCCTCTTACAAATAAATTTTGCGCATTTTGCTGTGAAAATTAGATGTGGGTTTCTCACTAAAAACAGCGTTGGTTTTTCATTTTCCTTGGTTCGGTAACAATATGAATGTACCTACATTTTTGTTACCTTCATTCCGTGTTTTGGTTAAACAGTAAGGATTAGTTTTGCATTCCACCTCGCTTTAATTAATTCATAGGTAACTGAAGAAATAAATATTAAACCCCGTGTGGTTGCCGGGTTAGAATAGTGCCACTCCATGTCTTCCCGTGGATGTCGTAAGAGGCGACTAAGGGAATAAGGGATTGTAGTACTGTTAGGCGATGGGCTTGCAACCTGTCACTCATACACTGATAAACAACTTAAGTAGCCTGTTTGTGCAAAATGTTGTTGGTATTTCTGTAGCTCTGCCTACCCCACTCTGGGAATAAAGGCGTGATAGTATGTATGTATTAGAGATATCAACAGCACATTACAATTCATAAAAATACAATTAGATTACAAACACCCGCCTAGTCTCATTGAAAAAATACTAAAGCTTTGAAAATTGCACACAGAATTCACAAATTAAAGCTCTGGAATGCTAATGAAGATGTAACGAGTTGCGAAACAATGTTAGTGTTACCGAAAATTAAAAGGTACGTCTTAATTAATGAATTACAAATTAAGTAAAGAAACTATAAAAAAAGCGTTTTATTTAGCTATCAACGAGAAGTGCGATATCAGTACATATATTATACGTACATTAAGATAATTTGTTCAATGTGGTTAAGTAGTTAGTTTTAGTTATAGTACGGTCAGCATCAAAAGTAGCTAAGCACAATAACATGCTCAAAGTGATCTAGACACGACGTATTCTCTTGAGAATAGAGTCGAGTGCAGATCATTTCGAGCTACTTCTGCTGCTGACTGTACTTGGGCGACCGAGTTCTACTCGGGTGTAAACAACACTTTTAAATCACAACTTGATAGTGTCGACGACTTGACTGACCGATTTTTTGACCCGGATATCCCCTATTTTGCAATTTTAATTAAAATCATTAGAACTGTTTTCAAGCACGTAATTACAAATATTGCTCATTTAATAGTACCTATAGGATTTAGTTAAGTACTTTTTAAGGTTCCGTATTGATGTGAAAAAGACATTTTAATTAGATACTTGTTCTATGTTATGTCTGTTAGTTGTTTCTTAAATACAGCCAGTACTGTTCAAGTGTTCACGTGCTGTTGGCATCCACCTACATTGACTTATTACTGTTATGTACTATGAGTATCTACCCAACTGCGAAAAAGATCGTTGAAGCGTCAGAATGATTGCCAGTAGGTATTTTTCCTGAGAGTTCTTTGAGGCGTGATTTTAACTTTAATATACACAAAAAATTACATAAGTTAGTAAGGTGGTACAAAATTTATTATATTTGATTTCAAAACCTAAATAAATGTTTTTTTTTTTCAAAAACCAATACTTATCCCACTAATCCACACTATTACGAGTATTCAAGTGTGAAAGTAACTCTGTCTGTCTGTACGTTTCTGACGCTGTCACAGATGAACCGATTTAGACGAAATTTGGTATATGTAGAGATAGTTTGAGTCCCTGGGAAGGACAAAGAGTACAATACAATACAAATACGCTTTATTGAACACTACACAAAGAAAAATAAACAGCAAAGACAAAAACATGAAGTTTTTACACGGTAAACAACAGGCGGTCTAATTTTTATCCCGAAAAATTGGACAGTTCCTGAGGGAATAGTGGTAAACGGGTTCTACGTAGACGATGTCGCGGGAAACAGCTAGTATTTCACACTTTAGAACTGCTCTAACTTACAAATAGCATAGCCAACAACAAAGCTCGCTTACACCCATCAGGTGAAAACCGCAAAAAGCGAAAAAGCGAATAAACGAATCAAAACTAACCACAAACGAGGAAATCCCAAGACGCGAAACTGTACGGACTTAGCTGAGGGCCCTCCTGCGGGGGCGATAGGGCACATTCCCTCCGCGGCCGTAGCCCTTCATCCCCTCATTATTTCCTTTGTCCTTTTCTTTGCACCTGTGGACTGACATGTCGAAGCGTCTGACGCGCCGGCGGTTACTACGATATAAGTAGACGCTGGAATAAGTTATGTGGAGGACTCTTAATTAGGGGTACCTATTGTTTCATCGAAATACCTTTCAACGAACTTACGCAGGATTTTCATTTCGTCGAAATTCGTCACATGAGCTTTTTTTGGTAACCTATGTAATTAATGTTTAAGATATTCTGACAACATGGTGTCAGTAGAACAAAGCGTTCGATGAAATGAATAAATGATTTGGATATTGGCGTAGGTATTTATAGGTATATTATATGTAAATTCAGGGGCGGTTTTAAAAAAAAGTGTACATCGTTAAGGACAAAAATCAAGAAAATTTAACTTTTCCTTTTTGTCACGAAAATTAGCCGTACATTTAGATACGTTAATTTTCGTGACGAAATGGAAAAGTTAAAGCTTCTTATTTTTTGTCCTTAACGATATTGTTTAATACTTTTTTTGAAATACGCCTTCAGACATATTTAATTTTATTTCCGTGTGGTTGCCGGGTTAGAAAAGCGCCACTCCATGTCTTCCCGTGGATGTCGTAAGAGGCGACTAAGGGAATAAGGGCTTGTAGTACTACTGTTAGGGGATGGGCTTGCAACCTGTCACTAATAGACTGTTAAACATCTTAGCCTCATAGTGCAAAATGTGGTAACAGAATTATCAACAAGTTTTTTTTTACAGTTGTTGACCTACCTACCTAACCTACCCCACTCTGGGAATGAAGGCGTGACGTTATGTATGTATGTACATATTTAATTGTATTTGTGTTTACTTATAAGTGTTGTTTATAATTATTTAGCTGTAAAATTGTTTTTTTTTTAACTTTTTGTGCACATTTTGTAATCTTGCCTATCCACGTACAGTTTCCTAAGTCGTGGCCAGGTTAACGGGAAAAGATCTCTTAAAGGGATAAGTTCGTCATTGTACGTACACGTTAGTCTTAAGTTTGTGTACGTATTTATTATAATTGGTTTTATGTGTAAATACAGTGTTTACATACATTACATACACATATGCAAGTCGCAGAAATGGTACAGGGTGTTTTCCAAAAAAAAAAACCTATAGTTAAGAACAAAAATTGACAACGGTAATTTGTCCATTACGTCACGAAAATGAGACATATTTTTATATAATAAGCCAACAAGCGGTATTTCAAATTAAATAGGCGTAGAAGATTCAAACCTCACCTGTTAGTAATATGATTGAACTTGCTACAGAAGTTTTGTCTGAGATGCCACTTTTTCTCTTAAAGCAGTAATAGATAATTTTCGTGACGTAATGGAAAAATACCGTTGTTAATTTTAGTCCTTAACTATAGGTATTTTTTGTTGGAAATCGCCCTACAATCGATGAAGTGAAATATCCTTATATCCTTAATTAGTGACTGTAGTGGGTAAAAGTGTGCCATGAGGCATTTGTGCTTCCACGTTTTGTTAACATTCGGCTTTAGCTATATGTATAGCCTGTTGTCTAGAGCACTGATGCTAAGCCATTGGCACTTTGAATGCCCTCCGAAATAGGTAGATCTAGAATTATGCGGAGAGATCGAGCCTTTTGATATGTTAAGCGGCAGGGAATGGACTTGCATCGAAGATTAGCCTGTGAACATCCACATGCATAAACCTACTTCACTTCACACTTCACTTTGCAGGCATCGTCTTTTGTTCGGTATTAAAATGTAGTTCCATGAAACACGGCCTCTATTCTATTGGTGTGAACCATCGTGACTAGTTTCCGTGTTGCCTAAACGTCTTGATAGCTCCTTATTACTTGACAGTAATGTCGGCCGAGTTTAAAATATCAGCTAGTTTTCAGAGCTTAGAGAGTAGTGAAACAGTGGTTACTCACGTTATCTTACTGTGAAATTATTCAAAGCACAAAGACCAAATAATATTAACCCTCACAACTAATTTACACACACACACACACACACACACACACACGCACACACGCACACGCACACTAACACATAATTTTAGATGTAATGTAAACTAATTTTGCTATTATATTATTTTACTTAATTTTCCTTATCTACTCGAAATCTCATTGTAACCCAAGTACTATCTGTTAACCGCACTCGCAGTTGGCCAAGATACAGGCTCAGCCTAGTTTGGTCACCGACAGACAGCATCGATTTTATGTATTATTTGTTTTTGTGTAATGAACTATTTTGTATTGTATTTGTATATAAACATTACGATAACACGTCAAATACAATGTGTTTTTTACCGTGTAGAGTCTCAGCCCTTTTTAAGTGGTCTGCCATTTCTGTTAAGATATTTGAGAACATTTTTGGAGTTTTCAGCAAATAAACGGCTCAAGTTTTAAAGATACAGGGTGATTTTGAGTTATACATCGTCCTGCAACTTCAAGTGTAAGTATTCTAACTTGTAAACGTGTTTTAAGATCATGTCTCACGCTCTTTATTCATGTCACGACCTCCAAAGGGCGTACGAGCTGCCGAACGCCGATAGAATTATTAATATATTGCAGTGTTGATTGCCTAGGCGCAGTCATTAGCGCCTTTGAAGTGCATGTGGGCTGCGGCTAACTCTGTTATACGCCGGAGACCGAGATCTGAGAGTTTCGCTAACAATCCGTCTTTGAGCTGAGATTATCTTAGTTGTTGACAATGTTTGATGAAAGTTATAATTTGTAATGTTTCGACGACCTGTCAAACAAGCGACACACAACTACACAAATAAATTTTAAAGATAAAATACAATACTTTTTATTGTACACAAGAGTCACAATTCAAAAAAAGTTATAACTATTTTATGTACACGGCAAACAACAGGCAGTCTTATCGCTTCATAACTAAGAAGAAAGAGATTCCAGACCACCTTGATAATAGAGCAGACGTCCAAACAAAATAGGTTGGCAGGTGGTATACAGTGAATAAAAGTTATTTTCATGTTATACAAGTCATAATCATATAAAAAAAACATACGTAAAAGTACAGTACACAGGATAATCGGATAATCCGTCAGGTTCGCTTCTTCCACATTCCCATTTCATTCACATTCCTACTTTCTCCAAAATCCGACTTTGTCAACATTCCCATTTCATCCATATTCCCACCTCGTCCTTTTCCCATTTTGTCCACATTCCCATTCTGCCCACATTCTCATTTCGTCCACATTCCCAAGACACCCTCATTTCCCACAGATCCCGTACTCACATTAAAAAATTTACATTCGAATTGATTATTTTAAAAAGTTTGCTCCCGTTGCAGGGCCCACCCTGTATACCGGGTGTACAATCGAAATGGGTCAGTATGGAGAAGTCGGAAACTATGAGAGATATCGAGATCTGTTCTTAGGGACCATGACGTCGATTTTAGATTTAATAATAATTACATTCTAACTTTTTTATTTACTCTCATACATAACCGGGAATCGAACCTGGTCAAAATCAATGTGTATAAATTCTGCAAGTCGCAAGAAGCACAACAAAATTGAAATATTAAAAATATATATTAAATATATATTTTTATTTTTATTAATGTTAAATCTAAAATCGACGTCATGGTTCCTAAGAACAGATCTCGCTATCTCTCATAGTTTCCGACTTCTCCATACTGACCCATTTGGATTGTATGTACACCCGGTATATTCCTATTGACATAATGTAAGCAACCATGAATAAGTAATAAAATATATAAGTTGATGTCAAAATATTCCTCTTTTGGACAAGTGTTTTCGCAGACTAAACTTGTTTAAACAATCACAAATGTCTCACATCACTCCACCATCAGACCGGTACGATATGGATAAAATGAGAATGTTGACTAAGTGGGAATGTGGACGAAACGGGAATATGGATGAAATGGGAATGTTAAAAAGATAGGAACGAATTGGGAATTGATTGTGGACGAAATGGGATTGCTGACGAAATAGGAAGTTGACAACATGGGAATGTGGACGAAGTGAACCTAACTGAACTGTCACTTTTTAGCACACTGACTCCCAATAAGGCTGCGTATCAGCAGTTATTTGTATGTAGCCTTTTATTTAATCGCTCCTTCTATGGCTTTAGTTCTTGTTCTATGGTTCTAAGTACGCTTAACATTTTATAGGGCGACTGTATCTGCGCACGGACTTGTTTCTTGTTACCACCGGAATTCCAAAGTACATAATGATTACCCAAGTTACATCCCAGAAATTATACGAGATTGCCAATTATTTCACACCGCGGCATCTAGAGACGCAAATCAAATTAAATACAACAAAATAGGAAGGCGAGCGTTAGCGGAGTACCGTCGGCTCAAATTGTGCGTAATATCCAAACGCCGCAAAAAGGTGAGCTCCCCCATTATGAATAACTTCTACCGCCTCACCTAATTTAACTTGTAAACATTACAATTTAGACGCCCATCTCGACTTGATGTTTCCAAAAGTGCCATTTGCTACTTTCCTCTGGCGAATTTTTATTTCGTCCTTTATTCTTTTGTTTGTGTTGTTCGCTTTGAATGCGCTCGGTTCGTGCGAAGTCGATTTAAAAAGTTACAAATATTTGTAGCTTTTTGATAAATTTGAGGTGATTAGGAATACACTCGGTCGTGGTTAATATTACACTGAAAGATACACCAATACAATAATTACAATGATTATGTAGATTTGTAAACAGAATTATTTGATTTTTGATGCCTTTAAGGAGGGCTTAACATAGCGCGTTTGATAATCATTAAAAAGAAATGGTTCATTGTTGCATAGTGTAAAAAGCACCCAATTTATGGACGCGTAAAAATCCATTAATTGCCTTTTCTGCCGCGGCAAACATTGTGTACTTCTTAACTACTGCGAGGAAATATAAAACTACCTATTTAAAGATAGTTGATCAAATTTACTTCACATTAATTTGTGAAAAAACTATTTACACTCGAGAGCAAAACTTTCGGGTCACTATAATAAATTATAATATTTCGAAAACGAATACACCTAGCTACGTAAAATAAATTGAACCTTATAGACAATTTAATCCTCCTTAATCACAAGTATTAAAACTTATTGGTAATATGAAATAATGACATTAAAAAAAATATTTAAAACAAAATGATCGTTTATGAAATAAAGAACTTTTCCCATTTTCCATTTGTTTTTGCTTTTGTTTTCGTTCTGTCATAAAATGCATATATAAAAAGGGTCCCAAATGTTCAGTGGTCATTATTAATGTAATAAACATGTCAATTACACCCGAAGAATGCACGAGAATCCTTACAATACTGGAAAACGGCCGAAGCCAGCGAGATACTGCAAGAATAGCCGGAGTGACGTTGTCAACAGTACAGTGTATTGTTCAGCGGTTTCTAGAAACTGGTTCGAAGTTACGCAGACCAGGAGGAGGCAGACCCAGGTGTACAACGGTACGGGAGGATCGATATCTAGTCAATACTATGCTTCGAAATCGATTCCTTACGGGAACTGCATTGACACAACAATTTTTACGGCTTGGTGGGAGCAATCCTAGTGCTTGGACTGTAAGACGGCGACTTGTTGAAGCTAATTTGAAACCCTTTAGGCCCGCAAATGGCCCTAACTGGAAAGGCACCATCGCACAGCAAGACAAATTTAAGCACACGAACACTCAGATTGGACACCTAAAGATTGGTCAAGAGTTGTGTTCTCAGACGAATCAAAGTTTATGCTGTATCAACACGACGGAAGGGTGAAGGTGTACAGAAGGCCAGGAGAACGATTCATGCAAGCCTGCATTGCAGAAAAGTTTGCGTACGGTGGAGGTTTGGTACTCGTGTGGGCTGGGATTTCTGCAGAAAGCCGAACAGGGCTAGTACTGATTGAAAACGGTACTCTAAATGGCGTAAGATACGTGGAAGAAATCCTAAATGAGTACGTCGGTCCATTTATGGCAAGGTTCGGTGAAAATGCCATTTTCATGCATGATTTTTTCTGTTTTATTTTGTACAATAAAGTGTTTACATACATACATAATGCCCGTCCCCATAATGCTCGTGTAGTACAAGACTACCTGAACGATGTGGGTATTCGCCGCATGGAATGGCCGGCCAGGAGCCCGGATCTCAACCCGATCGAGCATGCCTGGGACGAGCTTGGACGACGAGTAAGGCAACGAATACCTCCTTCAATGACGCTTCGCGAGCTCAAAAACGCGTTGGTAGAGGAATGGGAGAACATTCCTCAACTGTGCTTCAGAAACTTGGTGTACAGCATGCCGAATCGCATCGCAGCTGTTCAGGCTGCACGTGGAGGCAATACCAAGTATTAAAATGTGTCAAAGGACGATGGGTAAAAATGTCCCCACTCACCAACAGTGATGAAACATGTGCCAGTTTATAAATCTTGGCAATATGATGTATTTTTTCTATGGCGACGATCACCATATGTATGAAGTTTTCTTGAAAAATCATAATCTTATCGTATGGAACTATGGAATTTGTTTGAAAATGAACACGTATGTAGATGATTTGCTTTGCCTGGCCCTTTGTTTTCATTAAAAAATTCCCATTGATTTTACTACGAAGATAAGTATTTTGTCTTTTATTGGGTCCTAATGAACATATAGACCTGCAGCCCGTTACTGTTAGAGGGGGGGACGGGTCCATACAAAATTGCCCATCACCCTTTAGATAATTATATACAAAAATCAATATTTTCAATTTTGTTTTTTCAAGCAAGTGGATGCCATTTTTACTTTTTATTTTTTGTAAAATTAAACGAACATTCAGTATTAATTGTAATGCATTTTATTTAAATGACATTAAAATGTCTTTAAAGTCCAATTTATTTCATTAGACTAGCTGTATTAGTTTTTGAGATATTGCAATTTATGTTAGTGACCCGAAAGTTTTGCTCTCGAGTGTATTATGTGACATACTTACATACCCAACTATCACAATTATTAAAGCATTAAAAGCCCCATAGTCTTCTATATTTATTTATCAGACATTTCTGCTTCGTGAATACTTGTTAGTAAGAGAATGTTTGGTATAACTATTTAGTGATACACTAGATTAAATCATGTTTGCAATTCACTTTCCGATGTTTGAAATGAAGCAGTAAATGGTGTGTTCTGCTGGGCTGAATTCATTATTTCATTATTATGGCGCTATAATACAACAATTGATTCATTGATTTTTATTGGCTCTCAAGGTTTATCCAAATGTTGTTGACAAACCAGCAAGCAGGCCAAAAAACATTCGTGACCAGTCCATATTCGTATAAGATTTTCAATGCAATAACAAATGATTTTGGTATGTCTCTGTTTTGTATTCAATGAGCAAAATGTTTGAAGTTTTATGACCCGAAACCAGACCATCCTTGGCAATAATATGTTAGATAATTGTTATTCAGCAAAGCTGTGCTTGCGCCCTTTTCATTACCACAATCTATGTACTATCAGTATAGCGAAACTTCTAAATGTAATGAAATAAATGAATTTGATTTTGATTTGAGAAAATGTAATTTTATTGCGATGACCGAAAATCAGTTCTATTTTAATATTTAAATACTAAAATTTTGATTATTTGAACTTGTTTTTTCCAAAATTAATGTATGACGTGTGACTTGGTGCACGAGTGACAATGGCAAAATTGAGGGATTTAGCAAATGATGCAGTGGTAAAAACTAAACTGTGAAGTAAATTTCGTCCTGAGTATTAAATTTGGTAAAGAAATAATAATTCTTACTCGATCAGGTAAATGGATCATCTATTTTGCTAGAAATGAGTTCTATAAGGCCTTCCGTTCCTTTAAGGAACGTAAGGTCATTGCTGATACTTTGACCGTGTACATAACACAAGTCGACCCCTTAAGCTATACGATAATGGCTTAACATGATGTAAGTACAGAGCAATTGGAGCATAATTACCTTTAGGAGAGCAAAGTAAGAAGGTTAAACGATAAGCAGGTACCCTCTTCTTCTAAACTAGTTAAAATAGTAAAAATACCGGAAAAAAACGAATAAAAATAGCACAGGCATAAAATCAATAGGTCTGTTAGCTGCCTCTAAGATTTGGTCTGCCAGCGAAAACCGCTGACGTTTGGCGTGGCAGACCGAACGTTTTAAGTTCTACTTATCAGTTCCTATCGCAAAATATTCGTTATGTTCGGTACTTTGTTGGCCAAGTTATTGTCCTAAAAAACATCCTTGCAACAAAAGTTCCAGGTTCCCTTTGGAAGAACCAACTCATATTACATACATACATAAATAACATCATGCCTTCATTCCCAGCATGGGGTAGGTACCTAGTTACAGAAATACCAACAACTTAAAAAAGACTTGTTTATAATTCTGTAACCACATTTTGCACAATCAGGTCAAAAAGTTTATTAGTGTAATTAGTGATAGGTTGCAAGCCCATCGCCTGTACTATTAGGCGATGGGCTTGCAAACCCTTATTCCCTTATTTACCTTGCAGACTTTATCTACAAAATCCCATAAGGAAGAACTTAAAGCGGCTAGCTCTCGATCTATAATAGATTCTTACAATTTCAACTAATGGTGAGTCCGTATCACGGTGAGTCCATCGCAAATTGCCGTGCTCGGTCCCTCCTCTTTGACAGAGGGCATTTGTCCAGCGCAGCCGTAATTGCATCCGCTGCAGACTGTCGAACATTTACATTGCAGGTGCTAACTTCAGAAAATATTGTCAATTTAACTACCTCGTAAAACTTAATATTTAGTTTATACACAACATTTACCCATTAACTTTAAATGTTTTTAGTCACAAAAGTATCTTTGAACGGGTATAGCGCATATCGCCACAATGCGACCAAAATTTTGGTGGTTTTTGTATATATTTACTGTACAACTAGTACTTTCTTTATGTAGCCAATTCTCTTTTCGTTTTTTTTTAGGAATGATAACACGTTTTTCAGCCGCCGTATACAGGGCGTCCAACGGCTATGCCACATGGAAGGAAAGTACCTTGAATATTGTAGTTGGAACATTTTACTGAAAGAAGACATTATTTTAATTTAAAAAACAATTTAAACTGCATTCATAGATATTTAAATAATTACATGGTTGAACCGGGAATCGAACCCGTTACACGAGAAAAATAATTACCCTGTATCTTTATCATACCGATCGAAAGGCTTCAGTAACATGTTCCATTTACAATATTCAAGGTACTTTCCTTCCATGTGGCATAGCCGTGGGACGCCCTGTATAGATAACGCAACCACTGTGCCCAGGCAAACCAACATATTATTTCGTCGTCTTACTTACTCAAACTCATATCTGCATATTCTTTTTGCGGTTGGTAATTTCATTTTCATTCAGTAATAATTAGAGGCAATAAGTTTACCAACAGCAAAAAAAAATACAGATACGAGTGTGAGTAAGTAAGACGACGATTTGCCCTCTATGCTGTCAAACTAGAATAAGTAATTTCTAAGAACGTTACCAAATTTTTCGTGACTTCCTGTAATAATAGAATTACCGCTCAGTTTTACAATGTGACCGAGTAACTATTGAAAATTCAGCCATTTCTCGCCTCACCAGCTCTACAATCTATAGCTACACCGCGTCCAATCGCTTAAACGGCGGAGAGCTCTATTTTCCAAATTGAAAATTTAAAAAACATGATCTCAAAGAGAATTTCCAAGCAAAGCCGTGCGGTGAAGGCTATCAGCCCCAGGTAGCGTGGGGATCAATATTGAACATTTCCCGCGATCACGCTTGGATTTTGTAGCAATGGTTGGAGAGCAAAGTTAGGAGAAGTTAACGAGATGGGTTTTACGGAAACATGACTCATATTTGATTGAACTAGACAGAAGCTGCTTTTAAATAAATAAGCGCTCTTTTTATTAACCAGGGTCTCTATTAAACTTGATAAAACCATATTACTTTCGGCATGTTATCATTACTTATTATTTCTAGTTCGGCCAACACTACGGTCATCTAAATAAGAGTTATAACGTTAAACGTTTACAATACCGATGCACGTCAAAAATAACAAGATATAACCATGTATAACCGTGTAGAATCTCAGCCCAGAATTGTATGATGCCTGGGTAAAGGGTTTTGTAATTGTTTACGTGAAATAAATAGTTGTATATAGATACAAACCTTAGATAGGAGGTAGCTTTGGTAACTTCAGGTAAAATAGCCGGTCAAGTGCGAGTCGGTCGCGAGTCGCACCAAGGGTTCCGTACAAACTTATAAGAATGTAAAATTGTATTGAGGGACAAACTTGACTTTACCGTTGAAAAATTGCTGTCTCCATACATCGACATAGTCACGATTGGTTTATCTCATCATCATCATCATCATCAGCCTATGTTAGTCCACTGCTGGACGTAGGCCTCTCCCATTGCACGCCACCTAGCACGATCTGCGGCCACTCTCATCCAGCTTCTGCCAGCCACCTTACGAAGGTCGTCGCTCCACCTAGTCTGAGGGCGTCCTACACTGCGTTTGCCGATCCGCGGTCTCCACTCAAGAACACGATAGCTCCAGCGGTTATCCGTTCTGCGGCACACGTGGCCGGCCCACTGCCACTTCAAACTGCTAATTCGATGGGCTACGTCGATAACCTTAGTTCTCTGTCGGATCACCTCATTCCGGATCCGATCCTTCAGAGAAACTCCCAACATAGCCCTCTCCATAGCTCGCTGAGCGACTTTAAATTTGTGGACCAGCCCCACCGTGAGTGTCCAGGTTTCGGCTCCGTAGGTCATAACAGGTAGGACGCACTGATTGAAGACTTTTGTCTTTAGACTCTGTGGAATAGACGACGTGAAAACTCGACGTAATTTCCCATACGCTGCCCAACCCAGCTGTATTCTTCTGTTGGCCTCTTTCTCGAAGTTGTTTTTACCCAACTGCAGAGTTTGCCCAAGGTAAACATATTCTTTAACAACTTCGAGTGTATCGCCTTGCACTGCAATCGGTCCCGGTGTGACATGTTCATTGAGCATAATCTTGGTTTTATCCAAGTTCATCCGGAGACCGATGCGTTGAGAAGAATCAGCTAGATCGTTCAGCATATGTTGTAGATCCTGCAACGTTTCGGTCATAATAACGATGTCGTCAGCAAATCGCAAGTGTGAGATGTAGTCGCCGTTTATGTTGATGCCACGCCCTTTCCAGATCAGCGTCCCGAACATATCCTCCAATGCATTTGTGAACAATTTAGGGGAAATCACATCCCCTTGTTTCACACCTCGATGCAGGTTGATGGGTCTAGTCCACTGGTTCTGTACTTGGACGGCCATAGTTGCGGCGTTATATAGACATCTCAACACTTGGATGTATCGCCAGTCCACTTGGCAACGTTGCATGGATTCCAGAACTGACCAGGTTTCGATAGAGTCAAAAGCCTTCTCATAGTCCACAAATGCTATGCACAGGGGTTGATTATACTCTTCAGTCTTCTGTATAATCTGCCGCACTGTATGAATGTGGTCTATGGTGCCATATCCTCCTCGAAACCCGGCCTGCTCAGGGGGTTGAAATTCGTCGAGTCTTCGTGCAAGGCGGTTCGTGATGACTCTTGAAAACAGTTTGTAGACGTGGCTTAAGAGTGAAATGGGTCGGTAGTTCTTCAGCAGGGTTTTGTTACCCTTTTTAAAGAACAACACCACAATACTCCTACTCCACGCCTCTGGAGTTCTTCCATCGAAGAGAACGGTGTTGAAGATGTTCTGGAGCTCCTTTAATACAGGTGTGCCTCCTGCTTTTAGGAGCTCAGTTGTTACACCGTCCTCCCCGGGAGCTTTTCCATTTTTAAGCTGTTTAAGAGCCATCTCGATTTCGTGTAGGCTAATCTCTGGCAAGTCCGCAGTAAAGTGACGGATTAATGGGGCTCTAGAGTCCTCATTTTTCGGATCAGGTGGAGATGCGTACGATGCGTATAAATGGCTGTAGAAATCCTCAACTTCCGAAAGAACCCGCGGCTTAGAAGCGACGATTTCTCCGCTGTTTGTGGTCAGCTTCGTCAGATGGCTTCTCCCAAGAGACTGAACAAAAACTTTCGACCCCCGATTTTGCTCAATCGCTCGTTCAATACAGCATGTATTGAAGCATCGGAGGTCGTGTCGCACCAGTTTGCCAATCTTCTTGTTGAGAGCTCGACGTTCTGACGGAGTGACAGGTGGGCTTTCACGTCGTTCCTTCATAAGTTCGAGAGCTTCAGTCGAAAGTTTGGACTTCCTACCCCTATGCTGCATCGCGCAAAATTTTATACCTTCCTCCCTGAGGACTCCCACCACATTTTCGAGGGCCTGATTTATGTCGGCGACATTTGTGGTTTCCACGCCAGTAAATCGGTTCTCCAGGTTTGACTGGAATTTTTCAGATCCCACCACGGCTTGAAGCATGGTTGGTCGGAGCCTGGCCTTCATCAAACGGACACGTTCAAGCTTAAAGTTGATATTCAGAGAGCCTTGGTTTATCTATTATTGATTTATTTGTGATTGAGCAACAAATTAACGATTTTCGCATTTTTTCATTGTGCTGTAAGACATTCCTCTTTCCCAAATTTCTGGATACTATGTCTATGGGAAGTATCTACCCTCAAAAAATCGATTCCCTCGAGTGCGTTGATTTACGTTTTTTGCGGCATAAACGGCCGTATCTTTTTTACGTTAACTTAGAATTTTCCTTTTTTCACAGCTTCAAGGGATAGTAGACGTATATTATTGTAGTTTTAATTTCAACTCGATACCTCCACGCGTTCCCTAGATAACGGACGGACGGACAACAACAAAGTGATCCTATAAGGCTTCCGTTTTTCGAACGAGGATGAATGTATTCCTGAAACAATAATTCAATTTAATATTTTTATTTCAGACTTTACAATCCATAGTGTTACGAACAAAGTCTTATTCTAGTATTAGTACAAAATAAAATAACAAATAATAATTTACCGATTCATGGCCAATGCCGCGCCTCGCGTGTCGTGTAAAAACACCCGTCAGAAGCCAATGACGTGCCGGGCGCGGCATCACTTCAGGGGGGGTGGTGACGCGACTGGCGCGTCAGAACATTTTGTATGTGGCCTGTGTGACGTATTTAAAAATAATGTTTGTGGCAATTAATCGGTTAAAAGCAGCAGGGTGCATGTACTGTAAAATATTTAAGACCTTGTATGTCTACATGAGAGCAGTAAAGTATAAAGTATTCTATTCTATTAAGACTACAGGCGCATGCTGCCGCACGCAGCACCACAGCAACGGCGCATCCAAGCGCTCAGAATGCCGTTGGGGTTGGGGCTGTAGAGATTGCGACTGAGAAGCGAAGGTCTCATGATCGCAAAAAAGCAGTCTGTGTCTCTGCAACCATTTGATGCAGGTTCCTTTCATCTGGCATAACTTTTTGTGGCATAATCATCATTTGGCATAGTCTTTTTTTCTGAAACCGTATTATTTTCAGGATTATTTAAAATATCATTGTATATGCCAGATGAATTATTGATGCATTGATGTCTAGTTGTACCGTGGCTTAAAAATATCTTCGTTTCAAAACTTAGTACATGATTCTAAACTGCGCGCTTGCGTGTGTCTCACTTAAGTTTAGTCATATTTTGACGCAGCTCCGCCAAAATCCGTTAGGTTCCATAATGCCTACGGGCTACTAGTAGAATGACTAGATCCCTGGCTACATCGCATAAGGGCTGCATCGCAAATGTGCTTTATCGCAGAAAGCCTAAATCGCTAAATGACTACATCGTAGTATGGCTAGATCGTAAAATGGCCACTTGGCGTAGCGGCCACATCGCAAATGTGCTTCATCGCAGAACGCCGTATCCGCTATATGACTATAACATAATTTGACTAGGTCGTAAAATGACTACATCTTTAAAACGCCTTAATCCATGTAATGACTACATCGTAAAATAAACACAATGCTGAAAGTCTAGGTCAAAAAAAGTCCTAGTCGCAAAATTCTACCAATTCCGTACAGTCGGTTAGGTTAGACCAGCAGTGACCAGACCAGAGGTCATTTTACTATCTAGTCACTAAACTACAAAAGCATTGCTAACTAATTTTATTGGTATAAAAATTAAACAATTATGCAGTTTTTATTAAGAAATTGTTTCATTTGTAATCAAAATAAAAAAGTCATCTTGTGAAAATAAAAATAAATCTCCTATTGTCGCTTATTACTACATACATACATACATAAAGTCACGCCTTTATTCCCAGAGTGGGGTAGGCAGAGCTACAGAATTACCAACAACTCTAAAAACCTAGTTGATAATTCTGTAACCACATTTTGCACAATCAGGCTAAGATGTTTACCAGTGTATTAGTGACAGGTTGCAAGCCCATCGCCTAACAGTACTGCAAGCCCTTATTCCCTTAGTCGCCTCTTACGACATCCACGGGAAGACATGGAGTGGCACTATTCTAAACCGGCAACCACACGGAAATTACTTACTTATTACTATTTATGTTTTTTTTATTGTAACAATTTATTAGTGCATTAAATCAAACTTAACTTGTATTTCAACTTTGAAATATTTAAAAGGAAGTCCAATGTCGTTCTTTTTTTCGACGAGTTTTTTTAAATTCCCGGTTGTATTCTTTGTCAAAAATAATATCATTTTTTTCCTGCTTTCTTTCTTGGTAAACAAACCCTTCACTCTTATATCTTGGTAACTGGACTCCTTTCCGGTGTAACAATTAACATACAAAAGTAGTTAGTGTAAAGTAACAAGTATTATCGTAAAAATATCGTTGTCTAGGCCTTATAGAACAATTAGTTTGAGAAAATGACAATTTGTGTGAAACCCCTGATATTTCATTATTCATTGCTTTTTATGCGTAACTGTCCCCACTTTTGACGACGTAGTCATTTTACGACTTAGCTATTCTGATACTTGAACTTTTTGAGATGTTGACCAGGAGCGATGTGTTCATTTTGCGACTTGGACATTGTGAGATGTGGACTAGACGAGGTAAAGGCAATTTAGGAATCTGACATTATGAAACGTTGACTGGCAGCGATGTGGACATTTTGCGACTCTGACATTATGAGATGTTGCCTAGATGAGATAAAGTCATATTGCGAGTTGGTCATTTTGAGATGTGAACTATGTGCGATGTGGTCATTTTGCGATCTAGTCATTCTACTAGTGACCCATGCCTACCAGCCCAGTTGTCAAATTACTATAGTCAGGAGGTTGAAAGTTGTCTGCGACTTGTTTGTCACTCGGATCTCCCTTTCTATCTCGTTTGTAACGATAGAGACGCACTGAGCGACAAGCGACAAAATACAACTTGTGGTACCCGTACAGGTGACATTAGAAAGATAAGCGACGAAGTTTCCAAGACAATAACGAAACGAGAACAATATTCAGTGCCCCATTCCTACATTTCAGTTCGAAATGGACACGATATTGAGTTTTATGGTATTTCACTGAAGGAAGGTTACGCGTATTGCTCCGTGACTGTGAGTGCCAAAGGAATTGTCATAAATTCAATCCTGGGCACCTCAGAGCACCGCAGTGGCGCAAATTACCGCGACCGACGGACGCTCTTTGCCGACCGGCGCGCCGGCGTACGAGTTTTGCGCGGGTCAAAGCGAAATTGCAATGGGTCGTGACATCGGCTAGCTGGGGTTGGAAAACCGCCATTTTGGAATTTGTTGTTGATGGAATTCATTAGAACTTTCACATTTGAATTTTCCTTTATTAAAAGTTGCTTTATGCATTTCATATTGAAAAATGTGTGTAATTATTATGTATATAATTATTTTGTGTTCATTATTGTATTGTTTTTATTTTACTTTATAAAATACAATAAAACTTGACAAAGATTTACCAAACCAAGTTTTACTTTGATTTCCCAACTTTTGCGTAATCATTTTTACCTGGACAAAAACTAGACCAGCAACACGGGTCAAGAATTAGTCGCGACCCGTGGTCCCACAGTTTCAACCCACTGCTCTTTTCGACGGAGCTCCTATTTCAGGGCAGCTTGTCCTTCGGGCATTTGAAGATACCTAACAAACCTAACCTACCTACTTTTGCGGAAATTCTGGGGAAAGCGAATAGAGCAGTTGGACCATAAATATAGTGTTACGTCGATGACATTTTTAATTGTGATTTTTAATGGCAGTAACGTAATTTATCTACGAGTATACTATTTTTTTATTTTTTTTATGATAAGGAGAAGGCACACGAGCACTCAGGCCACCTGATGGGAAGTGGAATCTGAGACCCATAGACATTTGAATTCTCAAGACTATAATCTTAAGACTGCAATCCTAAGACCTCGAATGCGTTGCCAATCCTGAGGACTAAGATGGAATGCCTCTATGCTAGTAATTTCACCGGTTGTCTTATCCCCACACCGGAACACAACAATGCGAACACTGTTGCTTGGCGGTTGGTTAATGGATAAGATGGTGGTAGCGATCCGGACGGACCCTGCACAGAGTCCTACCACCACTAAAATTACACTAATACTAATATTATAAAGAAGTAAAGTTTGTGAGTTTGTGATGTGGTAGGGGGTATGTCTGGATCCACTGAACCGATTTAGATTACATTTGGTATGGATATATATAACTTGAGTCTCGGGGAAGGACATCGGGGGGAAGGACATAGGGTACTTTATATCCCGAAAAAATTGACGGTTCCTAAGGGAATAGCGAAATACGAGTTCTACGCGAACGAAGTCGCGGGAAACTCATTTATCATAAAAGGGTACGGTGTAATATAAATAATCTAATCCCACCGAGTCCTAATTTTACAATAAATGTTGAGGATCACCCGATAACATTTTATTATATTTTTAAGGGGAAATGTGTACCTTGAGTTCGTCTTAAATAAAACCATTTCCGAAATTACCCCACGGGCTTTCTACAAAATTACGCGTGACAAGAAAGAATCCAGTAACATTATACAACACATGTATTTTTTATTCAGCAATGATTTAAACGGGATTTTCATAAAGCGTTAAACAATTTTACTGGATACTTTTCCAATATGTGGAATCCTCTCTTTACTAATGACAAATAATCAATAGAAGACCTGGCCAAGATGCAAACGCTGCAACGTTTCTGTTTTCTATCGAGTCGAAATGTATAGAATTGACATAAGCGGTTGACGCTAATCCTGTACATATATTTTGTCGATTTTCAAAAATCGTTAACATAACGTTGTGTATCTGCACTCAGAAATCCTATGTAGTCCAATGTCTTAAATAGTAGACCACTTACGACGTCAGAAATAATAATGATGCAGCAATGTCAACGGATTGAATTTTTATGACCATAAAATACACGAAAAAACTCTGAAACCATTAATACAGAAATAAGTAAATGTGATCAAATGTACCGTGTGTGTGTTAACGTCTATTAATATATTAGAAGTTGGTGTACACAATAAAAAATCACGACGGAAGTGTTACTATGAATTATAAATAAATAGTTATTGTAACGAATATCGATTAGGGCTGGCAAAGAAAACTAAAATCCATCCTATTCTGTTATTATTTAACAAATAACGTGTTGCTGGTCGGATCAGCGTTCGCGTAGATTATTCTCATGGTGTTGGTGAAGCCGGAGCCCTGGCGCCACCCTGACACGAGCACCACGGGGTCCCCGACCCTGATGAAAGCCTGGCTCATCATCCACCTGATGCAGTACTTCACGCGGTGTTCTAAGTCCACATGCCAATCTGTTTCTGGCGGATCTAAAATAAATAAATAAATATCAGGGGCAATCTCAAGATTGGACCAAGCCTAGACTAAGCTCTAGGCGCACTTTGGATACTAGACTTAATTTCATAATACCCTGTTACCAATAAGACCAAATCTCAAAACGACTTTGTATCATACATAAAGCCTAAATACGCAAAATAGCGATTTTTTCAATTGTGGAATTCTAATATGAGTATTATTCGTAACGTCTATCCCATCATGCCTAAAATCCAATAAAATTGAATTAGCTTCGATAATTCAACCTTAGGTTGCACGTAGAGACTAACCTACATAAAATGGAAAGGTACCTATTAAGTAGCAACTCCAGTACAAACCAGCCCATTCAGAGCTAATGAATGTCCTCACAGATACGAGGAAACTGCCTAAAACGAGGGACCCTCGTCGCCTTTCAGGTTTATTCGATTAAAGCTGGACTGACAAAATGTATTGAACTTGTAACTTAACGTGCCTAATGTCACAGTAGAAGCAGTAGTATGTCTTCAAATAAAAAGTAACTCATTGATGAAGTCATCAAATGTGTTATATCATCGAATTGAATTTCATCAAACGCTATTATTTGCTGAAACCATAACGTTTTCAGGGTATATTAAACATTAGTTACGTAGGTTAGGTTAGGTTGGATGTTCAAGATACCCAGAAAACATTATGGTTTCAGCAGAAAATAGCGTTAGATGAAATGAAATTCGATGAAAGATGTTTCAATGAAATGATAGACACCCCAATATAGTTTTATCGCGTGGCTTGCATGTGTGCGTTTATCCACCGTATGCGCCGCTAGCGACCACAAGGACTGGATTGGAACTCAACAGGGCTGGAATTCTACAAGGTCATTATATGTACGTCATTCAGTATCCTATTTTGACACAGCTTTTTTTTTAAATGAAACTGTTAGTCGACCTTTTATATTATCAGACACAAATCTTATCGACCTCATTTCCTTGTGACTGTGCCGTGCAAAGAAAATTCAACTTTAGGGTGGCGGACCACTTATCTCGCACTCAGTACGTGTCGTGTGATTTAGAAATGAATAAGTTAATATTTAAACAAGTTTTTCGCATAGGATGTTTGCTCTACGTGCCTTTACATTCATACACTGAAGTGACATAGGGAATTAATTACGTCCTCTGTGTCTTACACGCGTATTGTAGATAAAGCACAAGAGGAATGTAGTCAAGAAATGGTCCCGACTACTAAGCGTAATAAAAAAACATAAAAAGAAAATGGACAAAAACTTATTGTTCAAACACAAATAAATAAATAATAAGTGTGACTCTGGGCCCTGAGCTAGGTGTCCCTGTGTTCCATTGCAAAATTGATAAGTACAGTAAATAGTCGAACATTACAGAGTGCACATTATACCAATTGACGTATGTGCAAAAGACATTAACACAAAAAAGTTACGAAAGTGTACAGGAGAATTTACTAGTTTTAGGTTATTCATGTGTATGTGTGGTATGTGTAATGGTGGCATTTAAGTCATAGGTTGACCGCCTTATGATAGATCCTCCCATGGCCTGCGGGACGTGAGGGTAGGTCCTCTATAATGCGTTCAGAACCCGTTGGCAATGACCAGCATAAAAACATAGAATTTTATTATCTGTGGTGGTGTGATCGTAGTGTTGGGTGTGCTGGCAGCCGTAATGTTGTTATAATGATAAAAAATATGACAAAGTTATGAGTTTCAAATTTGGATCATTTTCTAAAACCAACGCAAAATAAATCAAATCTAACATCATATTGAAATTAAAATTAAGTCAATACAAAACTTAGCTTAGCATCCACCTATTTAGTAATGTTACAGGTAGCACTGGTAGCAATACAGGTCTTTTGCCTTCGGATTCTGAACCCATCTAAGAGAACTAATAATATGTGTGTTGATAAAACAATGTAAGCAACTGTACATAATTACTTAAAGACCTTTAAACACTCGTGTGACTGTATTATGAAACTCGCCTTCGGCTCAGTTCTTAAAACCACACTCGTGTTTTAACCTCTCTCGTAATGTATCGGTTACATAAACTACTATTTTCTTTCTTTCTTCATATAACCAAGGCAAACAAGCATACCTTCATAAATGATCGGCACTATTCCTCTGAACAAGTGGAGCTGCCGCGCGATTATGGAGTATCTGGTCACAGCTACTATGGGGCATCTTGGTTTGAACTTGGACACTATTTCGGCTGACTTGCCGGTGGTGGTGACCACTATAATGGCTGCAGCGATTGTCCTGTTGGCTGCCAGCACCGCGGCGAGTGCTGTTCCCGTCGCTGCGTCGCATGGAATCGGTGTCTGATGAAATATAACTGGCTTAACTACGAGTACATGGCAAAAACCCACAAGAAATTGTCCGGAAAATGGTTGAGGAATCCTTCACGCGTTCGGGTAGCAATTAGGGCGCTTGGTAAAATGATCCCACTTTGAATTGCTAAAACTGCAGTTCCCGGTGGTAGCCACTTGGGAATATTATTTTTTACCAGTGAACACGTCAAAGTCTTTATGCCTAGCTTTGATATACATAACAATACATTAATTGCAATGTTATACCACTTTAATTCAATAATAATGTCGTGGACAATGTGTACCAAGCTGGCACTCAAATACAACCGCCGTGACTGCCACCGGGTACTGGCCCAGCCCCATCTCAATAAAGAGTACCAGGACATTAGCACCGTAACAGCACCGATACTAAAATCTAACCTTTTCAATCATGTCATGGTAAATTTGCTTCGTCCAAACACAAGCCTCTGCCTCCTTGCAAGCGCTGGCCATGACTGACACCGTCTCTACCGGGAATTGGCCCACCGCCGTCTCAGCAGAAAGTACCAGAGCATCAGCACCGTCAAGGATACAGTTGGAAATGTCAAGCAGCTCAGCCCTAAGTGGCAGTCTTTTCTTCCTCATGCTGCTTAGCAACTGTGCGCTGATACTCACAGGAACATTAGCCTTGTAAAATCAAAAAAAAAGTGGATTCAAGCATACTAATCAATGTTATTAAAACAATATTGTATATCATTTCTATTCCATTCAGGTGAGCACCAAACCAAACCTACCGATTAAGAACTATTATAACGTTAAAAATATAATTAATGTTAGCAAAATGGGCTGAACCAAAGTAGATTAAACACCACTTAATTAAAAAAAAAGACACTTTTTGCCCTGAAAAAAAAAATGACAGGCGAGATATGAAATGTAGCTGTATTAACTCTTAACATGCAAGATAAAAAAACAACATTTTATTTTCGTTTTGTGTACCCATCAGCTTAGCATGTAACATGTTTTTAGACAAAAACAATTAAAAATGTTATCAGGCAGTGAAACGAATTATAAGATACTCCGTTTGCGTAGTAGTTGTTGCTTTTCACTATACCCTAGAAGGTTTTAATTTTCCAAGATAAAATGTACCCTATGTCCTTTCATAGGGCTACCACCATATAAAATTTAATTAAAATCGGTCAATTGGTTTAGCTGTGTAAGCGTAAAAAGTAAACAGAGTTACAGTACGTATTTACATTATTAGTTTATGGATGTTCTAGAGATGAGCTGGGCCCTAATTCCATTGTCTGAAACCCTATCCTTATCAAACTGTTAACGTAACGGTAGGTAACTCTTAATGAAAATAGTTTGTAGATAAATAATTTTATAACCCGGAATCATATAAAGGATTTTTTATTCCGTAAATTAAACAGGAGCTGTTTGAGGAAATAAGGGGGTGACCACTTCGATTAGAAGAAATAAGCTAATAGGTAAATTATATTAAAATATTTCAGGATTTTTATAACACTAACCTAATCTAACCTATACCGTTCTATACGATCGTCATGAAATAAATCCAGAATTATAAACAGTTTCGGGAAAAAAAACAGGTTGTCAAATGATATGTTTGTGAAATGAATCATTTGTGAAACATTGGTTATGAAATAATAGGATCCCTACCTGTAGATATTAAACTAGAAAGCAAGATGCTATTAAATGACTGCAAGAAAACTGCTATTACAATATAAAAGACTAGGAACCCGCCAGCGGCTTCGCACGCTGCATTTTTTCTTCTTTGTATTTTTTATTTTATTTTTGAAAAAAAAAAAAAAAATTTATAATAAAAAGTATCCTACCACCATCTTATCCATTAACCTACCGCCAAACAGCAGCAGTTCGCGTTGTTGTGTTCCGGTTTGGGGATAAGACAGCCGGTGAAATAACTAGCATAGAGGCATTCCATCTTAGTCCTCAGGGTTGGCAACGCATTTGCAGTCTTAAGTTTGCAGTCTTGAGAATGCGAATGTCTATGGGTCACAGTTTCCACTTACCATCAGGTGGCCTGTGTGCTCTTATGCCTTCTCGATGCTATAAAAAAAAAATCTATGTTGCTTCTAGTCCCTCCCAGAATATGTGTACAACATTTCATGATGATTCGTCAAGTAGTTTTTGCGTGAAAGCGTAACAAACATCCACGCTTTCCCATTTATAATATTAGTAAGGATTACTTGACGCATTAAAAAGCCAATTAGTTACGTTCACATTGAAAACCAGCGCCATGGCTAGCTCTGCACACGGCATTTGCTGGGGACCTTATGTAGCGTCGTTTATGCATTTTTGTTTAATCTGTATTTTGTGACGTTATTCAAATATGTTTTATTTCTCTGTTTATTTTTTTATTTTATTTCATTTGTTTTTTTTTTATAATTAGTTTCTGAATATAATAAGGATCATAATAAGCTTGAAATATAAGTAAGTACCTTATTAGCACGAGCTATCATATTTTTTTGAGCAATAACAAGCTTCTTAGGCGTTATATCAGAGCCCAGTTCTTGTCTTGAGATCATAATTCCATCGGCTTCCTAAAACCATTACAAATGTAGGTATTAAATAGCAGCTTTTATGCAAAGAACTTAAACGCTATTACAGTTTCTGTAGCAGTACTCACAGTAAGGATATCATCGTACTTATTAAAGCCCTCAAGTGTTTGAATAATAGCTATAATCGCAATTTTCTTTCCTTTTTCTCCCATTATTCCTCTCAATTCTCTGACATCGTCTGAAGAATTAACGAACGGAGCAATAAATAAATCGACCTAAAATAAACGTCAGTTGGATTATTTTCAAATAAATAAAAAAATAACGAATTTAGTACCTAACGTAAACTTTTAGTACCTGGTGATGAATGGCCATTTCAATATCAGATTTATCCTTTTCAGAATAATTTGGCATATCCCAAACAACATTGGGCACAAAAACATCTTTGTAAGAACCAAGATGACCACCTCTTTCTATCTTACATGTAGTTGTGGTTGAAGAAATCATTTCCACTTTAAGCATAATTTTTTCGTTGTCTAGTAATACCAGATCGCCTTTTTTAACTTGGTCTCCAAAATACATGAAATCTACGAAGATGGTGTAGGTAGAACACCTCTCCTTGTAGGTTTCATCTGACGTTAATCTGACCACGTCGCCGGTTTTGAGTTCAACTTCCTCACCATAACTCTGAAATATTAGTTTGTATAACATAACATCACGCCTTCATTCCCACAGTTGGGTAGGCAGAGCTACAAAAATACCAACAACTCTAAAAATACTTCTTGATAATATTCTGTAACCACATTTTGCACAAATTAAGAAAGGAAAAAAAAAACAGAAATAAAGAAGTTTAAACGAAGAAGAATGCACGATGAAAAGCCACATAAAATGGCCAGGTCCCCACCAGCCACCTTCTTCAGTATTACGGCAGCATAGATATAGAAATCAAGAACTTTAAACGAAGGAGAATGCACGATGCAAAGCCACATAAAATGGCCAGGTCCCCACCAGCCACCTTCTTCAGTATTACGGCAGCATAGATATATGAAATTACACATCAACGTTAAAAGATTCAACTTACATCGGCTATTCGCCCTGTTCTTATTTTTCTTCCTGATAGTCGAGCAGCAATGGCCAGCGGGTAGTTCCTTCCCATCTTCATGCTGTAGTTCTTTGAAGCCAACCTTAAGTTCCTTATCATTTCTATGTGCTCTTCTTTGGTTCCGTAGGTCAAGGTCAACAAAGCTACATTCATACCAGCGGCAATCATAGCCTCTAAAGTGTCTACATCGCTCGTTGATCTACCTGTAAGTTTGTTTCTGGCCTTAGGTTGGCGCATTAGGGTGTGGCCTCTAGGTGAAGAAATGTGTGAGGCTAATTAATGGTTAACAAAGCACTGCAGCCGAACCATAGAAAAGCCTAAGCTTCTTTTAAATCATTATATTTCATAAACTCCTACAGTAATAATAAAAAGAGATTGTTTTATGTTTGTAACGAACAAACTCAAAAACTACTAGACAGATTTCACAAATTCTTGCACAAATAGAAAGCTACCTCATCGCTGAGTAACATAGATTTAATTTTGTTTTTCTATGCGGAAGGATTCGCAGGCAACAATAGTTAGTATATTATATAATGATCTTGTTTTATAAATTGTGTTACCCATGGTGGCCATAATTCCTGTGAGACGCTGGCACCCAGGAGGTGCCTTGATGTCGAGGTTCAAAATGTGGTCTAAGGGCGTTACAGCGTTCGCTGATGGTAGCTGTTGTCCTGGTAACTCCATGGCATCATACTGTAACATACAAGACGTAATACGGTGTTAGTTTAGGTATTTTAATTAACCCTTTCAAAGCTTTCAAATTTGACTGATTCCATCGAAAAACACAAGGTATCGATGAAATATGCTAATATTATACTTCCATTTTTGAATGAAATAAACGAATTATTATTTATTGCTCAGTATCTTCACTTTGTTTTAATTCCTGGATCTTAGTACTTAATGAGTTCATGTTTACGTTTGTGGTATATTTGGTCAACCCTGCAGTATCTCATGAAGAACAAGTTTACACAAATTAACCTAGTCCCAGATAGCGACATAAATACTTACATAGAGAAATAAATACTTAAACACATAGAAAACATTCAAGACTTAGAAACAAATACTCGTCCTCATCACACGAATATTTGCCCATACCGGGATTCGAACACAGGATCGCTGGATTTGTAGGGTCACTACCAACTAGGCTAAACGTGTTGTTATCTACTAGAAACATATCTCTTCTTGGGTTAACCGCAATCAAACGGTAGCCCGCTCTAAATCGGTCAATATTATTAAGCCTACAATAATTTAGGTAATTGCACAAATCGTAAAGGGTTCGAGGTGTATCCGAAAAGGCTCATCTGTAAGATAAGATAAGATAAGCCCACAATACCTCTTAAAAATGATTTCGTCTTCAGGGAAAGTGTTATAAGTGCTGATGATTCTCAAAACACCAGAATTTCAAAATATCTGCTTTATTGAAAACGAGAGGCAGTATTTCGTTCGCGTAGAATAAGTTTCCCGCTACTTCCCCTATTTTAACCCCTTAAGGTAGATACAAATTAGAGCAGCCTCGGGTTGAGGCACGCACGGCTCACCTATTTTGCTTAAATTCGTACGCGCTCACGCACTGTGCATGAGCAGCGGGTGAACGCCACGCAGGCGCCTCGGTGTGCGTGCCTCGCGTTATTTGGACGTGTATCCGAGCGTGCCACAGGCAGAATGACTATTTCTAACTTGTCTGTAGGCGAGGCGCGTACAAATTTGATAAAGTTGCTGAGCCGTTCCACCACCGAGGCGATTTCTTCTTCTTTTTGTTAATCATTCTTTGAATTATGATAAACGCAGCCGCGGCTGTCATCGTGTCCGACGCCATTTTCAAATGTCGGCTCGCGGCGAGCATGCTGCCTCACCCGCGTATGTTTATGTGCAACAATTTGGCTCGCAAGCAGCTCGCCGCGCGGGGCGAGCATGCCTCAGGCTGAGCCGCTCAGATTCCTACCAAGCTTATGGGAATGAATTTCCATTAATCCCTTCTTAGTGCACCCCTAGGATATCCAAGGAATATTCCCTCCAAATTTCAAGTCCCGAAGTCCAGCGATTTCAGCTGTGCGTTGCCTATCAGTCAGTTAGTCACGATACTGTTTTATGTATTTAGAAGATTAAGCGTATTAAAATTCTGGTATATTGGGAATGAACGATAAGTGTGAGAGCGAAGGTTGTTTTAAGAACTACATTGTTTTGATATAGTTCCATACAGTTTATTTTTTCGTTTCGCTACCATGTACTCAAAGAACCGATTAGAGAATTGTTTACTTACTTCGCCTAGTTTTATATCGAATCCCGTAGGCCATACCATGATTGTTGATTAGCGTTTATAATAATACAATGTGAAAAAATCTACATCAGGTAACAAAAATGTCATGAGTAATATTAACTTTTTTTTAATAATGACAGTACGTCAAAAGTCTTTTAGGCCTGTTGTTTTATAAGCCTCGTTGTAGATTAAAGTATGTATTTACATAATTAGAAATGCATTAATGTGGATAACATGGCATCTGGCAATATGATTTACCCAGTGTACCTATAGTGAATTAGAGGGCCTGGGCTCAAACTAAACTTTCTTTCTCTTACCCCTGTGGGCCAAGCACGCTGCCACGAGATAATTTTTCACATAGGGTCGGGACTCTAATTCGTCTATTCCATATTCCAATGTAAATAAATAAATAAATACCAGGGGACAATATGTCACACAAATTGACCTAGTCCAAAACTAAGCTCTAGGCTTGTACTATGGGTACTAGACAACGATAAACGTACTTAAATAGAGCAATACATACTTAAATATATAGAAAACATCCAAGACTCAGGAACAAATATTCGCGCTCATCACACAAATATCTGCCCTTACCGGGATTTGAACCCAGGATCGCTAAGTAAGACGAAAGTATCTAAATAATTCACATTTTGGAAGCAATTACCAAGAGTAATTCGAAAATAAAAGTAAAAATTAGGGTATTTTGGAACTAGAGTGTTTTGAGAACTATGCATTATGTTATGAGAATCAAGTATTACGCCACCTAAAGTGTCATTCTATGGAACTTGCTATAGGTCTACCAGAATCTCATGGCAAATGGGGAAATAAAAAATTGTAGATGGCAATACTGGGGAAATTGGACTAAACGGTATTGATACTGTGTAATTTTTAAACCGACTTCAAAAAAATGAGGAAGTTTAAGGGCCGTATTAATAAACTGATCTCAACTCTAATGCTCGTCTCGAGATGCATCAAAAAGGACAGTGTTCTATGGTTTGACGTTTACTTTGACGTGTCTTGTGACCGGCATCTCACCCAAGATGAGTTTATTAATACGGCACTAAGATTCGACGAATTTTTATTTTTTATGCTTTTAAGATTATCAACAAAAAATACGAGTATGTACACTAGAGGTTTATTACATTAAACTCCCAGTATAGGATAATAATTTAATATATCTGAGGACAATTTCATACATACCATGACTCAAACTTATTAGCTCAATTCGTGAACAGATAGATTATTGCTCACAAATAAAATAATAAACACACCATTCTTTCTCACAAATTTTAATACACTGAGTATAAAAAATAACTTAAAATCTCATCCAGAACTAGAAAATGATTCCAAAAATTCTACTTTCATTTCTTGTTCTTCATCTGCTGAGGACGATGAAGAGAGAGAAGTATTTATGATAAACCTCTCTTCTAACATTTTAATTATTTTGTCTTGCTTTATGAAATCGTTTTCAATTTACCATTATTAGAGGTGCCCTCAGTTATTATTCGACGAATGGTAGTGCTGGGAACCCCTGTACCTACTAAGTAGCATTTATGTAAGACAAAATATACCTAAACCTAAAAGTATCAAAACAGTTCGTTTCAAAATAAGTCAACTCCACAACACGCTTTAAAATCGAAGATTGTGTTTGATTTATACCTCCTTCTTCGCGTATTTTATTATACACATTGTAAACAATATTCCTCGCTTGAGATCTAAGCGGTTTTCTCGACTTTTTCACCAGATAACAATAGTTGAAACGAATTTCAAAATGTTAGCAACGGTAAACAAACAATTTGACACTGCCGCCAGTTGACAGTTGCCATATGAAAATCACTGTTTTTTTATTTTTAAAAATGCCATCAGATTCTGGTAGACCTATAACTATGTAAACAAGCCGCCATACTAAAATTGACATTAGATGTCAATTTCAATATATTGTTTGTTTACATAGTTAGCAAGTTCCATAGAATTACAGTATACAGGTGAACACAATTTGGGGTTTTTCGGGAAAGGTGTATTTTGGGACTAGTTCCCAATGGTTCTCGTGTAAATCGAGAATGAGCCTTTTTGGAAATTGGTGTCTTGGGCCTAGTTTTTTATGAGAAGAGGGGCTTTCGAAATTAGAGTGAATTGACTAATAGTGCATTTTGGAACTAGTGTATTGAACAACATAACCGGTGCTACAATATGTGTGCCTTATAATCCGACTATGAAAAAATGCCCGGCCGGTGATCAAGACAAAACGTAGAAATCTTTTCTTTTTCCTCTTACAGGAATCGCAATAAGGCTATCTTTCTCTGTCAAATCGTTTCAGGCCCTTGCTTCGCAATCCTATAGACATTTGCTTATGATCGTTGGCCTTAGTCATTTGGCAAATGTTATCATTATGCACCTGAATCGAATTTTGAGCAGACATTACTTAGAATTATGCTTCCGAAAGCACACAAACCCAATTCCCAAGGAACCCTGAAACAAGTTTGCGCTCGTTAAAAACATTTTACCGACAAATCGTAAAAATCCTTTGTAGCCTTTCGTTTTAACTGCGGATAAGCTTTATTTTTGTTTAGACAAGTCAGAGGTGAAATTAGCGAAGGCCGGCAGAGAAACCAGATCGTCGGTGGTATTATTTTCCGTGGCTAAGAGTTTTTCGATCGAGGTACCTCTACCTACGACCAAAAAGTTTAGAATCGGAACTACAAATATTTTTAACGGCAACAATTATTTATTTTATACAAAAGTACTTAGGCCCGTATTAATAAACTGATCTCGACTGTAAGGCTCATCTCAAGATGCGTCAAAAATGACAGTGTTCTATGGCTTGACGCATCTTAAGACGGATATCTCAGTCAAGATGAGTTTATTAATCCGTATTAATAATAATAATAATAATTATTATAATTATCCGTATTAAGGGCCGTCCCTTAGAGTTGCAACATAAAATCGAATTTGACATAGACAGTGGCGCCCCCATTATTTCTTCTCTATAATGTCACACGGCTAGTGCAACTCAGCCGTAGCGTCGGATTAATAACGAGGTGTGTTTATACTTATACCTGTCGTTACTTTTTATCGCGTCAAAACCTGTTTTTTAACACGTGAAAAAAAGAGGTGTTAAATGTTTTACATTTGTATTTGTGTGCCTGTTTGTGACAAACAGATGGACATTTTATAAAGAAAGCTAATTTGAATCGGGGTGGTTTTAAGCTCACTTAGAGATATCAACTCTGATCTGAAAGAAGGGGTGCATACTCCGTCCGCGTCGAAGTAGTTCATCGCTATTTCCTTATTTTTTTCAGGATAAAATCTATTCTATGTCCTTTTCCTCACTGAAACTATAGATATACCAAAGTATACATAGAGCTGGTGTAATTTAATGTGCAAAGATATTGCGGTAGTCCTGAGGCTTCCAAAACACCAACCAAGCACCAACTGTTCCGCGGGCTGGTAGACCCAGGAGAAGGCGAGGCTACGGAGGAGTACTGTACATGCACTCTTATTCTCTTGACCATAGAACTGCCCTCATTAGCCAATACGCAGTTTCGCTAATTCAATAGCCAAAGTATATTAAATCCTGTCGCGTTAGTGATAAGGTTGCAGTTGCTACAGGACTTTTGTCTGAGATACTGCCATTTGTTTTAGCAGGGCAGAGAAATTTATATCGATAATTTTGAGCTCTTCGTCTGATCACGTACTTCTATCTGACTTTACAGTCATAGGCACCAAATCCTACTCAATTTAATGTGTACATATTTTACGAATTTGTGTAGATATTAATTTTTTCTCTTGAGTGTACATAGGTTTGCTATAATAAAAATCATATTGCCTTTGACGTGTTATCGTATTGTCAACGTTTTTAGGGTTCCGTAGTTAAACTAGGAGCCCTTATAGTTTCACCATGTCCGTCCGTCCGTCCGTCCGGCCGCAGCATAGCTCAGAGACTCTAAGTACTATAAAGCTGTAATTTGGCATGAATATACATATTACTCACGCCAACAAAGTGGTACAGAAAAAAATAAAAAATATTTTTGTAGGGTTTTTGTCTACCCTATAGTATGGGGTGTCGTTGAATAGGTCTTTCTAAAATATTACATACATACATACATAAATCACGCCTGTTTCCCAGAGGGGTAGGCAGAGACCACTTCTAAAATATTACAGGTTTGTGAAAACAGAATTTTGATTAAGTGGTACGATTATAAAATATTAAGCTTTAAACCGCTATTTTTTGTTAGAGTCAAGTAATTATTCATTTTGTTATTACTTGTTGATTTTTATGTTTTTAGTACTTAACGGCTTTGAGCGGCGCTTCCCGTTAATAAGGGCAACACCTGTGGTAACACTAACAGTCCGTCAGCTGATATTGGCCTGATAGTTCATCGTATTTGAACACACATTACCAGTTTCTCTTAACGTTTCATACATTTCTTCATAAATTATGGGCTGTCAGACTTGGAACTATAGGTAAACTGTTAATCTACGTTGCGGTGCCCTGATGATATCTCAGTTCGTCCTACCGTCATTTTGTCTGTCAATCGGCATAGACATGCAAATTTTACATGTTTGACTGTGGTTTGACAATTAAAGTTCAAAGTTTTCCCGAGTTAGTCACGTATAAAAGAGCGTCCCCACTGAGAGCATTCGAGTGTAATTATTCGAGTGGTGTGGACGTTGAGCCGAGCGTTACTGTGGTCCGAATGTATACGACGCTGAATGCTCAACAGACGCGAATGCTCGCAGTGAGGATGCTCATTAAGGGTCTCCCCGTATTTATTGACGCGGAATCGGCTTAGGCCGATCAGAAAAATCTTTTTGTCCATGCAATAAGACCTAAAAAGACGTCGTTCAGTTCGGCTAGCCGAGCCGCGCCATGTTGAGCCTAATCGAGCAGAGTAACGTCTTTTTATGTCTTAATGCATGGTCATGACGGTTTAACTGATCTGCCTTAGCCGATTTCAAGTCAATAAACGTGGGGAGACCGTATCGTGTTAAAAGGACGGGGCATCAAAGGTTCGATCCAGGAATGAAAGAGCAGATCGACTTGAATTTACCTTAAAATAATAAAACCACAGGTAAGCGGCGCGATAAACAGCGAGCAGCTGTCGGTAACAAGTAACAACGCAACAAAATAAATACAGCCAGCGTCAACAAACAAAGCCGAGCCGTATTTGTGGGGAAACCATTAGGGGATCCAAATGACGTTGCGAAAGATGAAAAACAGAAACGGGACATTCATGGGGGACGCAACACAACATTTTTAAGGACGCACAGTTGTCTTGCGATCGGGCTTATATACGCAATCTTCAGAAGCAGTAGGGTAAATCTGGGATAATTGCCAAACTATTCAAAATCACTCTGTGTTTCCAGTACACAATACAAAAAACTTGACTTGTAAATGTAACCGGTACCTACGAAGATTTTCACTCCCAACTAGGCCGACATGTCCGGATTTACCCTACAGGGATAACATTTTGTGGAAATATCAGGTCATATTCACTTCGCTGGGTTAGCGACCCAAGTCGATATTAGCCATAATGTAAATAAGTACCAGCACGCTCTACACTATCCTAATTTTTCTTTACTTGCTTATTATGTCAGTACGTCAAATAAAACAGTTTTGGGTAGTTTTAGATGCCCAAAAGGCAATATGCCCAGATTTTATTTTATTACTTAATTACTTAAGTACTTTTCAATACTTTCGGAATCCATTGGCAATGGCCAGCGGGTGTGGTACATATTTGCGGTGGTGTGGTCGTGGTGGTGGCTGTAACATAATCTAATATATAAAATTCTCGTGTCACAGTGTACGTTATTGAACTCCTCTGAAACGGCTCGACCGATTCTTATGTTTTTTTTTTGTGCATATTGGGTAGGTCTGATAATCGGCCAACATCTATTTTTCATACCCCTAAGTGATCTGAAAAAAAAAATGCAGCGGGCGAAGCCGCTGGCGGGTCGCTAGTGTTCTTATAAAGATATCAAATATGATAGTTCTGAGTTTCAAATTTGGAATAGATTATGTTACAGGGAAGCACAGGTAGCAAGGGTGCAGACCCACCGTACCACTAAACCGTACCACTGACCAAAATTAGTTCTATAAATATGAGGTAGGTTTAGGTTATGTTAGTTCTTCAGCAGGCCCGGAGGGCCATACTACCCAGAAGTAGGAGCTCTGCGATAGCAGAGCTCCGTCGACTCCGTTAAATTCGATTTTAATAGTAATAATTGGTCAAAGTACCACCAGTGGGTCTGAAAGGGGTAGCAATATGTTATTTGCCTTCGGATTATGAACCCATTTTAGTGTACTTACAATACCTATGTGTAGATAAAATAATGTATGAAACTGTGCATAATTAGGCCTTAACACACTCGTGTGATTTTATTATAATACTTGCCTTTAGATCACTTCATAAAACCACACTCGTGTTTTAAGACTCCTCATTCATTACGTATTCGTTACATAAACTACTAGCTGTTTGCCGCGACTCCATACGCGTAGAAGTCGTTTATCGCTATTCCCTCAGAAAATGTTTCATTTTTCGGGATAAAAAGTACCCTTCGTCCTTCGTCTGAACTCAAACTATCTCCATACCACATTTCATCTAAATCGGTTCAGTAGATCCAGAGGTTACCCCTACTCACAAATTATACCTCTTTATATTTATTAGTCTAAAATATTACCTACTCACCAATTTTATTTGTTTTGCCTACTACAAGAATAACGTTGCGTTGTGTTAATGGTGCAAATTCGTAAAGTGCAAGGAATGACAGTTACAATTGGCAGGTCCACACACGTTGAGTAGGTATGCAAGGTCAAAAGGATTTCGCTATATCGGTGCTAGGTCTAATAACGTGTATACATTATTCAATTCGAGCTGTTGGTAGGCCTCCAACAAGATCTCGTAAGGATCGCGGGATCGCGATGGATGCGGAAGGCACAAGACCGGTCTAAGTGGAGAGCCTTGGGGGAGGCCTATGTCCAGCAGTGGACGTCTTTCGGCTGATATGATGATGATGATGATTATTCAATTTGGCCGTATTCGACTGTAATCCGCTTTTGGTCATCGGTTAGTGTAAACGCGACAAAACAGTAAAAAGTGAGACGATTTCACTATTGATTTATTTTTACAAGCAGTATTTATTTTCCACCGTAACCTCAATTGACTGTTCACTGTTCTTTATAACAGTGATCTTTCCGAACTCGAACTAGTTCGCAACTTGATCAAAGTATTATTCAACTTTTCCAAGAAAAATGAAATAACCTGACTCCAAATTTCTATCTGTGGAAATATTTGAGCTTCGATTGTGTTCCCCGAGCGCCGCGGTCTGAGGAGTCATGCAGCTCAATACAAATTGTTAAAGGAAATAGTCATTCCCTAGAGGGGCACAATCTATAAAATCCTCGTCCGTCCAATGCATACGTATAAACCCTTTGTGTTACTTGAGCCCTGGTAGGAAATGGGAGTGACAAGCGATACAAACAAATTGTATTTGAAACCGTCTTGTTATTGTTACGTTTTTGTTGAGACTCACCTTTCGGCTCCGGCACGTAATGACCACTTTCTAAAATGTCCACTTCTCAAAACGACCACAGTCTATGTATACGTCTATAACCTAAAATGTCTTCACACCATATTGGCCACATCGTGTAACAACCACATTTTTAAAATTACCAGTTTTTACAAAAACCTCATTTTCAAACTAACCACTACTTATAATGACCACATCTCAAAAGAACCACTTCTCAAAGTGGCCACCTCCCAAAGTGACCACTTTCCTAAAATAATTACTTCTCTAACATGCTTACGACCAGGGCTGGAATTCTACAAGGTAATAACGATATCGTTTTTGACCTGTTTCCGTATTGTCAACGGTTTGATAACTCTTATGTCATTTACAATAATGGCGACTCTGACATAAACGATTCTTAAACGTGTCAAACACGATATCGTTTTAACGCACCTGAATAGAGGCCCAGGGCGTTTATGTCACAGTCGCCATTATTGTAAATGACATAAGAGTTAAGTTCATAAGGCCTAGATTGCATAACGACAATGGTCGCGTTTTGCTTATATAAGCAAAACGCCGCAACTCCATAGTGCCTTAGTCAGCCCAATGCCTTTTTGCAGAATGCCCTAGTGAGTAAAATGTCTTATTGCACGATTGACTACTACGGCGGTATAACGCCGAAGTTAAAAAATGACTATTAGCGTTAACGACTAAATTATAGAAAAATCTTGGTTGTAAAATAACGCATAAGGCAAAGTGTCTGGAGGGTGGGGGATAACCCTCTTTGCCCGTAGTACAGTTGGCTATGTCTGGTTGACCGGACTAGTTACAGTTGACCGGACCATTTCTTTTTTCAGTATGGCGTGGTACAGTGGACCGGACCAGAGTTATTTTTTTTATAAGTATAGTACTGTTATACAATTGTGGACGGAATGTAGGTACAGTTAAAGTGAAAAATGTAAAATAATAATGTTAAATGTTATATTAAGGCTATTAAAAAAAAGAATCTTATTGCGATATTGAAAACACAATTGGACCCGGCAGGTGGCGCTGCTGTCGGTATGTCACCAACTCCTAAACGGCTGGACCGATTAGGATGAAATTTTGTGTGTATATTTCAATGGGTTCCTGGATGATTTGAAAACACAATTGGACCCAGTAGGTGGCGGAATTGCTGTCGGTATTTCGCCAAATTTAATTCAATTATAACCGAATTTAACAATTTAGACATATTAGAGCCCATATAGTAAACAGTGAGATATCAAAAAATGATGACTCAACCGTAGATTAGTTATAAGCGTTCGAAGTAATTGTGAAATCGCAAAAATATTTTTTGTTAAAATTAATACTTAATAATTACTCGACACACACAAAATTTAAAAAGAGGGCGTTGATCTAAAATCTCATTGGTCCGATTGATCGGTCAACCGATCGGACGATCAGGAATCTCAGTAAAACAACAAATGCGAGGCAAATCTTTTATTTCCATTACGTTAACAGTTTTTGGCGGCGCTAGCGAGGGTACTCCTGAAATGAGAACCATAAATTAATTTTATCACACTAATATAATTAATATTCACGTTTGTATAAAAGCATGTTTCTGATTTAGTTGGCCAGGCAACGTCCGTAGAGCTTCTTTTATATGAAAATATGGGAACACCTTAAAACTCCGAAGTCATACCTAATTCCAAATATTGATTTGTCCGAATTTACTTTTTTCCGAAACCTATGTTTCCTTGAGGCTATTTTAAATAAAATGCGTTAATTTTAAATAGAATCGCTCGTCAAAAAGTGTAGTCTTCTGTAAGAAAATACATTTGGAATTATGAAAATTCGGAATTATGATCAATTCGGAATTATGACTCTTCGGAATTATGTGTAGACAAAACCCCTGTAGCAAATGCAACCTTATTACCAGCAAGATAGAATTGAATCTTGGCTTTGGCCAAATCCCGGTAAGGGCCGATATTAATCATGTCAACTTCCATTTTATTGCTTTGTCATTGTTTTATGCTTTTATATTTTCACTAGCTTTTGCCCGCGACTCCGTCCGCGTAGAAGTCGTTTATCGCTACTCCATCGGGAACTGTACAACTTTCCAGGATACAAACTATCCTATGTTCTTTTCCGGGACTCAAACTATCAATCAAGTTGAGAATTGACAGAGATCCGCTAAGAAAGGATTTTGATAAATTCCACCCCTAAGGGGATAAAATAGGGGATGAAAGTTTGTATGAAACTTACGAAAATTCTCGATTGATTGAACTGAAATTGAAGATTGGAGCTACTATGATCAAATGAATTTACGTAAGTTTCATACAAACTTTCATCCCCTATTTTATCCCCTTAGGAGTGGAATTTATCAAAATCCTTTCTTAGCGGATGCCTACATCATAGTGGCTATCAGCATGCCAAATTTCAGCCCGATCGGTCCAGTAGTTTGGGCTGTGCGTTGATAGATCAGTCAGTCAATCAGTCAGTCACCTTTGCGTTTTATATATATAGAAGATTTGTGTTTCTAACGCGCTCAATATAATTTATGATAATTTGACATGCTTTACATTTTATGCTGTAAAGTTACATTGAGCAATAAATAACAATAAATAATCTAATCTAATCTATTTTTGTGATGAGCACAAATATTTTTTTCAACTCTTGGATTTGTATGTATTAAATATGTTTTCTATACTATAAGTACGTTTATCGTTGTCCAGTACCCATAGTACAAGCCTACAGCTTAGTTTGGAACTATGCATTCTGTGTTTAACACTTTAACACGTCAAAGGTTTTTCTCATGAAGAAGTTTAAACGTAAACTATAAAGTGTAAATTAAAATGTGTCAATAAATACTCACTGAACTGACGCTTTCTCAGCAACTGAAACACTCCAAACGCCCACCAAGTCACAGTAGCAGCTGAATTCAGATGACCTCTGCAGAGAAACGTAACTGTCCCCATACATCAGCCAGCCTATCTTCACTCCGTACTCCACAGCGTAGTTTATTCTTTGCACTTGTGAGACGTGCTCTGTGTAGTCACCATCATCAACGCAAGACACTGGAAAGTTTAAAAATAATACTGTAACGAAAACATTTTCAATTAAAAATTGTACGTTGCTATCTCTGCCGGGAACACCTTAAAATTCCAAATATGTTTTTTTCGAATATTCACTTGTCCGAATTTTCATTTTTCCTTCAGCTATGTTTTTAAATAAAATGCAGTATGGGTTGACTTATAACCGATATCAATATAAAATCTTCTATAAAAAATGCATTCTGAATTATGAAAATTCGGAATTTTGATCAATTCGGAATTATGACTCTTCGGAATTTTGTAGTGTACCCATCTCTGCCTTATAAATAAAGCTGCCTTACGGCGCTGACATTCACACATAACATCACGCCTTCATTCACATTGACAGTTTAACCTTTTGTACGCAAAATTGAATTTAACCTTTTCTACGCTATGTCAAAAACTAACTCGTTACTCAAACACCAATGACAACTAAACACCAGAGCCTTACCTCATAGACACTAAAGGCTATTTTATTTATTTATTTATTTATTTATTTATTGATACACCAACAGTGTTTACACAGATACATTTTAAATGATATTACAATCTTGCTTATTCTACTGGTAACACTAATAACAGGCGTATACAGCACTCATAAGAATAATTGAACTGAATTTATAATGGCTAAATTTTAACTAAAATTAATATAAATTAACTATACATACTATAAAGTGCATAAAACTATGAAAGACTGGTAGCGATCTATATTTTTTCTTTAAAATTTAGACTATTTGAAAAGTAATGCAAAAGTTTATTCTTAAATACTATAAAGGAGTCACAGAAGATGTCGATGTCATTTATTTCGAGAGTGTTGTATGTAACAATGAGTCGATTGAGAGGAGAGAATTTACCAAGTTTGGTTTTGTGGTTTAAAGTAGCAAATATGCTTCTAATTGGATATCTCGGAATAGCACGCGGTACTCGTAACCCTATATGCATAAGAGCATCCGGGGCAAACATGGTGCCATTAATTAGCTTGTGAAGTGTTAATAGATCTGTAATAGTTCGACGCTGTTCCAATGTGTTTAATTTAAGATGAGACAGGCGCGTGTAATAGGATGCTCTGTATGGACAAGTGTAATCCCTGTAAGCCATGAAGCGAGTAAAACTACGTTGCACGTGCTCTAGCCTGTTGACATGCACTTTATAGTGCGGGTTCCAAACTACTGCTGCATACTCCAGGTGACTCCGTACTAGCGAGTTGTAAAGAGATATTATTGCACGAATATTTCTAAATTTATTACATGCCCTCTTTACAAAGCCTGACATTTTCCAACTCTTCGCTATTATACCATCGATGTGTTCTATAAAATTGAGTTTGCTATCTAAAATAACTCCCAAATCACGGATTTTCTGGACTTCTTGTAAAGTTTCGTTACCTAGAGTGTAATGTGAGGGTATAATATTTTTATTACGGGTAAATTTTATATGAAAACATTTACTAGAATTAAGGGTCATCATGTTATCTTTACACCATGTCTGGACTGAGTCTAGGTCTTTTTGCAAGAGCAGTATGTCACTTGACTGTTTTATTGCTCTGTACAATTTTAAGTCATCGGCAAATATGAAGCATTTACTATGACGTATATTATGGACAATATCGTTTATAAAAAGCAAAAATAGTATTGGACCAAGGTGAGATCCTTGTGGAACGCCAGAATAAGCAATATACGTGTGAGACTGATATCCTTGCACTACAACTCTCTGGATGCGATTTTCTAAATATGACTTGAACCATACCAAAAGAGAACCATCTATTCCGTATCGTTTCAACTTCGAGAGTAAGACTATGTGGTTAACTTTGTCGAATGCGCTGCTGAAGTCGGTGTAAATAGAGTCTATTTGTATTCTGGCATCCACACTCTGTGTTAGGTCACTTACATATTGGATAAGGTTAGTTGAAGTTGATCTATTCTTACAGAAACCATGTTGGAAATCAGATAGTATTTTCTTTGAATAACATGACAATATAGGACAAACAACTCGCTCGAATATTTTTGAAAATTGGTTTAAAATCGAAACTGGACGATAATTCTTAACACTATTTCTTGCGCCTTTTTTGAAAATTGGGACAACATTAGCTAATTTCCACTTAGATGGAAACATCCCCGCAAGAAGAGAACGCTCTATTATAATTTTTAAGGGTAACGTAAGAAATTTCCAAGTTTTTTTTATAAAAAAAGGCGGAATTCCATCTGGTCCGGGACCTTTACTGGCATCTAAAGTTTTTAAAATTTTAGAAATAGAGCGCTCACTCACATTTATTGCGGTGAGAGATAGTTGTGGGAATGGAACTTCTATAAAACTAGGTTGTACCGGTACCGAATCTCGAAAATGTGAGTACACTGAACTAAAGTGCTTGGCATAAAGATTACAGATCTCACTGCCGGAGCGTGCACTTATCTCCTCCAGTTTCATCTCACTAGGTATGTCTGAGGACCCACCCCGCTGCTGTTTAATAAAGGACCAAAATTTCTTAGGTTGTCGTACTACACTGGATTCGACACCTCGCATATAATCCGAATAACAAGTTTTAGAAGCTAGCTCCACTCTCTTACTCAGAAGTTTTAGTTCTATTTTATCTCTAGGATTCTTATAAATTTTGTATCTACTTCTTATTTTCTCTTTTTCGGATATCAATTTAATTAGAGATCGCGTAAACCAAACTGGTGATTTCGGTTTACGAGGTTTCGATTTTGGAACTGACGATTCAATAACCGAATGAATAATATCATAGAATTTATCTACCATGACATTGACATCCTCACAGCCATTCAGCTCCAAGTCCCAGTTTATTTTATTTAACTGCGTACCAATAGGTTCATAATCAGCTTTTTTAAAGTTATATGTCGCAAAAACAGTGCTTTTAAGAAATATTTGAGTAAAAACACAGACATCTATTTCCAGTGCAGGATGATGGAGATCCAATTTGGACAGAGGATCACTTGCTTCTGTGACTGATAATCCAGAGAAGTTTCCAAGAACTAGATCAAGTATTCTGTGATTATTATTCTTAATGCTATTCAATTGAGACAAATTGTTTTGCGATAAAAAGTCAACAAGGAGGTAACCCATGTTATTGTTATAATTTGATGGCAATAATTGCGTCTTACATGAATTATTTGGGACCCACTCCAGAAAACCTAAATTGAAATCACCTAGTATAATAGTGTTAGTCTGATTTGATTCCATTACATTACTAATATTATCAAGTAAATCATTTAAAACACTGAATGATACTGGAGGTGGCATGTACAATGCACAGAGAAGAACTTCTTTGGCCACTCCATCGACCTGTAATCTTATTGTTATCCATAAATCTTCGTTAATAGTTTCATAATGGTCCACTCTCGATGACTGGAATTTCTTCGACACCGCTATTAATACTCCACCTCCACGCTTTTTACCCGAAGAAATACAGCATCTATCTCTTCTGTATACTATATAGTTACATACATAACATCACGCCTTCATTCCCAGAGTGGGGTAGGCAGAGCTACAGAAATACCAACAACTCTAAAAAGACATGTTAATAATTCTGTAACCACATTTTGCACAAGTAAGCTGAGATGTTTACTAGTGTATTAGTGACAGGTTGCAAGCCCATCGCCTAACAATACTAGAAGCCTTTATTCCCTTAGTCGCCTCTTACGACATCCACGGATTACTATATAGTTATCATTGAATAATTCACTGTCGTTCACCGAGTCGTCCAACCATGTTTCTGTACCAACTATTATATCGTAATTATTTCTCAACGATACGACTCTAATTTCCTCTACCTTAGTTTTCATTCCTCTAAAATTTTGGTAATAAATAGTGAATTTGAAAAAAAGACCTTCGGTTTTAGATTTACTAATTAGTTTATAAGGTACTAAGAGTCTCAAAGCTCCTTATTTGCTTGGCCTGCGAGGTGTCGTCCTTTCGAATAAATATGCGTCCATTACGAATCCACACATATTTATACTTCTTTTCGACGGCTACCTGTCTAGTTTGGGCATGGAGAGATTTGTGGTATGGTGACAAATGCTCCGAGACATAGACAGCAGATTTGCTTCCTCCATATCCCAAATGACTACTGTTCAATTTTTCTGAAGGAATGCTTTTGCTTCTATTAAATTTAGAAAGAGAGGCCAAGACGCCATCCCTATGTTTCGTGCTGGGAAGTTTGACTACAATTGCTCTAGGTCTTTTGCTCGCTTCATTCATTTTCCTAACCCTAGCGCACGAGAGTATATCCTTCTTGTAATGGGTAAGTTACAATATCACCTAATTGTCTAATTATTGATACTAGGTTTTCCGACCTGCTCTCAGGTACCCCATTAATCTCCAAATTGTTTTCACGAGCATGATGTTCCAGCACCGTCAGCCTGGTCGAAAGTCCATCGACGGTCTCTGTTAACTTCACGTTTACTTTACTAAGATTTTTTACTTTTTCCTCCGATGACTGCAAATCGGATTTAATACGGTCGTAATCAGCACTTAAAAAATCCAAAGCACTTTTCATGTCCCGTAATGTAACGAGCTCATTCTTAATAGACTCGAATTCTTTAGCGAAGTAAGTTTCAATGGACGCCTTTACAGAACTTTGCACTGCTGAATAAATTTCCGATTTAATTGCAGACATAAGGGAAGGGTCAATATTTGTTGCTGAAGTTTGGTTTTGCGATTCTTTTCTCTTATTACGTATAGTTACGTTACTCTGGTCCGAGTGATCAGAGGCGGTATTTTCATCCAAAGAGCTCATATTTTGCGTGATAGAACGTATCGGCGTGTTGGTATTATCTCCCTTCGGCAACTTATTTTTGCACCCGTCGCATTTCCAGGTTCGCTTATTCTCCTTGGTCAGCTGGTTGAACTTATGTTGCGCGATGTTTGCGCACAGTAGATCAAACACCTGATTGCATTGGGTGCATTGCATAAATTCCCCATTCTTAATAATGCTAGGACATCCTGTACATTTTGTTGCTTTTAACATTATGAATCGTAGGCAACCACTGACCACATAAGTTTATTATTTTTGTTGACAAAATCCAAAGCGCCGTTTAATTAAAACTCACGCAGGTAGATGTGGTTCGCAAGCAATCACTGCGATAAACAAATTTGAGCCGTAATTGTAAGCGGCAACGACCGCCGTGGCCCGCGGCCGGCGATGACTCACTACACACCTTACACGATTCACTTCTAACTATAATTATTTTGTTTAAAACGAATACGTTTGTAACTTTTCAACCACAACACGTGTCACAAAGGTGTTTGTTTCACTAGTAAGAGTATTTTACTGGGTTTATTTCAATACTAAATACAACACTAAAGATTAACTTTTTACTATATTTATAAATAAAAATAAAGACAGCTATAGAATGATGTTGTTACGCAGCGCGCACGCGAGACGAGAGATATATTTTGCGCTGAACCAGACGGATATATCCGTTGTTGGCGTTGAACCAGTGGTGCGGATATACCCGCCAATAGCGTGGAAAAGGTTAAATAAAAACCGGGCATGAGCATGTCGGACCATGCTCAGTGTAGGGTTCCGAAGCCGTTACGTACTACAAGCATTAAATCATCAAGTAATAACAAATTTTCTATTTAAAGTCATTTGGTGCCATCTTAATAGATTTTAGTAGGTATAAACACTTTAATCGCCTTTATCTTAAGAACCAAATGATGTCTACTGAGTCGTGATAGTTTTCTTTAAAAATTCGTTTATGGCGCTTTCATTAATGTTTTTTTTTCTGATTTTTAGTATTTGTAGTTTTGGCTGTACGGCGGGGACACTTGATTCTAACAAAAAATAGCGCTTTAAAGTTTATATTTCATAAACGAATCCCTTAATCGAAAAATGGTCTTGACAAACCCACAATATTTTTGAAAGACCTATCCAACGACACCCCCACTATGGGGTAGACGAGAGAAAAAGATAGTAGAGGTACCCACGTTACGTGTAGGGGAGATACACTGAAAAAAAAAAAAACCATATTTATTTTACCAATTTGTTGACCTGAGTAATATGTATATTCATGCCAAATTACAGCTTTCTAGTACTAAGAGTCTCTGCGCTAGGCTGCGGACATGGCGAATCTATAAAGGTTCCTAGTTTGACTACGGAACCCTAAAAAGGAGGTTGATCTTAGTTTAATTCGGGTTTGGGTCTCGGTTACAGGAGCGTATGAGAGCGAGTGAAAGAGAAGTACGAACCCGAAGATACTTTAAAGAGCTAATGCACTGTAGGTACTGTTAACAGTAGTAGAAAATATTTAGTGTACCTACTATATAGAGTAGGATGTCTAAAAAGCAAGATGCCTATCAAGCAGGATGTCTTAAAAGCAAGATGCCCAGCAAGCGGGATGCTTAAAAAGCAAGATGCCCTAGCAAACAGGATGCCTAACTAGGTCGAAAAAGGTAGGTAGGTTTAGGTTATGCTAGTTTTGCAGCAGGGCCAAAGCATGCAGACATAGGAGCTCCGTCAAAATTCTACTACTAAGAAATGACGATTTTAGAAAATCTAAAAAATAAGTATACTTATAAGGCATCTATCATTCAGGCAACTCGCTTGGTAGTCATTATACTTCTTAGGCATTATGCTTGTTAGTCATGTTGCTTTGTTGGCATAATACTGAGGCATCTTGCTTTGCAGTCAACTCGCTCAATATTGCAGAAAACGGCCGTATACCTCGTAAGCGCAAACACACTAAACGCAGTCGTGGGTCGGGAGTACCCTTTTTAGGGTTCCGTAGCCAAATGGCAAAAAACGGAACCCTTATAGATTCGTCATGTCTGTCCGTCTGTCCGTCCGTATGTCACAGCCACTTTATTCCGTAACTATAAGAGCTATACTGTGGAAACTTGGTAAGTAGATGTATTCGGTGAACCGCATTAAGATTTTCATACAAAAATAGAAAAAAAACAATAAATTTTTGGGGTTCCCCATACTTAGAACTGAAACTCAAAAATTTTTTTTTCATCAAACTCATACGTGTGGGGTATCTATGGATAGGTATTCAAAAATGATATTGAGGTTTCTATTATAATTTTTTTCTAAACTGAATAGTTTGCGCGAGAGACGCTTCCAAAGTGGAAAAATGTGTGTCCCCCCCCCCGTAACTTCTAAAATAAGGGAATGATAAATGTAAAAATAATATATGATGTACATTACCATGCAAACTTCCACCGAAAATTGGTTTGAACGAGATCTAGTAAGTAGTTTTTTTTTAATACGTCATAAAAACATTGATCAAAGCTACAACGAACTTTTATATTATGTTACTTGCTGCTACGGAACCCTTCATGGGCGAGTCCGACTCGCACTTGGCCGCTTTTTTTATTTATGCGAACGACAGCACACAGACGACGTGCGCGGGTCACTTGCGGCCTCTACCTCTATATAAACGACAAAACATAGATGGCGTGCACGGGTCGGCGCGTGGCTATACTTCATACAAGGAACACCACATGACCCGCGACCTCGTTTTACGCTGAAAAGTAACGTCAAAGGGATTACTGGGGATCCCCTGAATCACCGAAATTCATTTCATCGAATGTGTTCGAGCAACGAATTTCATTGCATCGACAGCAAATTTCTACTAAAACAGCTAATTTCTGACGACACGTTGGCCTTGTTGGTAGTGACCCTACCTACGAAGCTGTCCTGGGTTCAAATCCCTATAGGGGCAGATATTTGTGTGATGAGCACAAGTAATTTGTACCTGAGTCTTGGATGTTTTCTATGTATTTAAGTATATATTTCTCCATGTAAGTATATTTATCGTTGTCTAGTACCCATAGTACATGCCTAGAGCTTAGTTTCTGACTAGGTCAATTTGTGTGACATTGTCCCGTGATATGTATTTATTTAAACCGTATTCTTTTCAGGTTATCTAAAGTTTGAGTTACGTGGGTTAGGTTAGGATAGAACTGTGATACTTACCTGGCGTAGGGGACACCGTGATCAGATAAGCGGTTCCCCCAGGGCGAGACTCTCCCATTGCACTGCGGTTGGGTTGACCCTTGCGATTATCCCTAATGTGGATAACTCGGACACGTTATTATTGGTATTGGAGACTGCGTACGCGCCGTCCCCAAAAAATTATGACTCCTGAACGTGGAAATGCCTGTGAAAATTCGGCGAAGAAAAACATTCTATGAAATGAGTGTCGGTGATTCAGGGGTACACTGAGCTTACGGGGATACAATATCGGTATGATACACTTATACAAGTGCAGCATCCTCGTGACCCTCGGAGAAGTGCAGACAGCCAGGACGAGGCATGTGGGCCGCATCCAGAGAAGTGTCCGCACCGTCCGCCCGGACATCGTTGGTAGGACTATAGCTTTGGCACTTAAATGGTTCGCCATCGCAACGCAGGACATCAAGGAGGCTTCTGCTGCGTTTATGGGTAGCTTCATCTAATTTGAATTTATAAAAAGTTACCAACTCTTACGAGTAAATATATAAGAACCCCCGAAATACTTGTGACTCTAACACCGCGCCGAGCGGAGCGTCCAGTGGCACCCTCGTTACTATAATTGTGTTTTCTAATAAACTAAAGTAGTGTCTAGAAATTTTATAGGGTACATGACATAACTTCATCCCTTAAGAGGACAGTGAAGCAAAAAATTACCATGCAAATCGCGATAACGTATTTCTCCCCTTAAAGGTTGTCAAATTTTTACGATTTTGTAATATTTTGTATATATTATTAAAAACTAGGATTGATTATTATATAATATGAAAATCTACTTTTATTGGAAAGAAACAAAACAATAAAAACGGAAGCGTATTTAAACCAATTTTTTCATGAGAACTACAAAATATTTAAAACCATGGAAATCGGATTAGATTTAGGGGGTGAGCAACATCATTGCCCGGAGCTAAATTTGTATGGATTCTTTTTGACAGCTACGCGATTAAAGCATCGCTTCACAATCCTCTTAAGGTGACTACACAGGTTATTCAACTTTGTCATATTATGCTATAAACTGTGTATTCATTAAATTTGTGAAACAAAAACCCACTCGATTCAATGACTGATGATTCTTGTCGATTTCAAGACAATTGCAATATTATACTTATCCCTTTGAGAGTTACAATATCACAAAAATGGTTTCACACGTTATATATTATAAATATTTTGCAAGTGGCGTATGTAATAAATGTAACCCATAGTAACCAAATCAATCTGGGGTCTGTTTTTCGAAATTCACTGGAATATTAATATTAGTTCACTCAATACTATTGTCTACAAGTCTACTAGTGAAATGATGTAGACTAATAACATCAGTCCATGTGGTACATTTTACTAGTAGACTTGTAGAAAATTGTATTGAGTAAAGTAATATTATTAGTTTAGTGATATTCGAAAAACAGGCCCATGGACTAATATTACTCGTATTACTTATTAGTCTAGTGAGTTTCGAGAAATGGACCCCTGCAGTTGAATATTGTGAAAAAAGCATGAATTTACCTGGTCACTGAGCTGCCAAAAACCAGGACTCAAAGCAATGTTCGTGTCAACAGAACAGCATATTTCGTCAAGGAATCTAATCGCTTTAACCGTTTTTTCAACACTATCGCAGTCTCTGAGAATAAAGCCAGTGAAGCCGTCCAGAACAGCGTTGGATATGTCTGCGATTTCAGCGTCATTGAAGACACCAGTGCGGAGAGCATGCACAAATACAGCTCCAGACAGAAAAAGAGGTTTCCCAACCTAGAACAGACGAGGTTATCAACGAAGTTAGATATCTTTAACAGGTTGAAAAGAATATCTTTCGTTTTTTTATGGCCACAAGCACGCAAACGACCTGGGTTCTAAGACTCGTACAAATTTATTTCTCAAGATTACAATCTAAAGACTAATACTCTAAGGATTAAGATGGAATACATGTTTTTGCCGGTTATTTCACCAGTTGTATCCCACCCCGGTTCACAACAGTACGAACTCTGGTGCTTGGCGGTATGTTGAAGGATTAGATGGTGGTAGCGATCTGGGCGGACCCTGCTTAAGGTTTTACCACCACTAAACAGCTTCTCCGACAGCGAATAGGTGAACCAACAAAAGTCAACCGTCGCTATTCTATTGAGAACCGTCAGATTTTCGAGATAAAAAGTATTCAAGTAGCAGTGTTTGCATTGTTGGGTCCGGTGTGGGGTCCGGTCTTTGTCTTCAGGGTGCCAATGCATTTCAACGCGGTCTTGGGATAAAGTTTTGAGAATGCAAATGCCTATGGGTCATAGATCGCATTTACCATCGTGTGGCGTGTTCATTTGCCATCTGCCCTCAAGAAAAAAAATCCGGCTTCTTCGTCTTCTTGTCTTTAGGGTAACTCTTATGAAGTTGAGGCGTTATTCCGTGAGGACGAGACAAAATAAATCAACACCCTTTAATTTTTTAATTATTACAATAAAGAATCCATACTATACATATATGAAAGTAATGTTTGTGTGCTTATTTGTTACGAGGCAGCGCGAAGGCGGGCATATTGCCGTATACATTGCACTCTGTGAGAAGGCCTTTTGGAGAATGCGTTACGTTACAAGCATTGTAACGGCAATACAGCCCGCCTCGGCGCCGCCTCCGTCCTCTGTGAGTGGAGAGCTTTACAGTTAAATCGCTAATTTCGATGTAATTTGTTATGGTGATAGTTGAGTCTCAGGGAAATACATAGGATACCTTTTGAATTAAAGTAAAATAGAGTAGGCAATTAAATCTCACCTGATGGCATTTTGCTGCTACCCATTTCTGTATATTGTTTAAGCGGTATCTATCCGACACACGTAATTCATATGGCAACAATTCTCGAGATAGTACGATGGCATCCGAAACCTGGATTAAATACGTTATTGAATTCTCAATAGGGTTCTACTTATTAATTTCTAATTAATATAAGTTGTTTTTTCACTAACTTTAATATGACAAAGGCCCTCGATAAAAAATACAGCTAGGATAACATCAATAAGAAGTCCGTCTGCGCTTGGCTCAAAAACCTGTATCTCAGACAGCAGGGCTCTACCCTAACAAACTAACACTGATTAAAGTATTAATTAATTTTAGTGTGAACAAAACTTGCTAACGATTATTTTTTCACCAAAAGAAACAATATGATAATCTTACTTTATATGTCGCCACGCCAAATATTTATGTAAAATGACAAAATAGTGCTAGCCGTACTTGCTGAATACTATTAAAGTAAAGATTATTTTGCAAAAAATACTGCTGCCTTAATCATCCAGACAACGGCGGCTAAAGGTTAATCTTACTTTTAAAATATCGTCGAGAGCGTCCAATGCCTGCTCGGTACATATGCCACTTAAAATAAGCGGCTGCTGGTCCTTTTTCTTGGCGAGTATTTTTCTTACTTTCTTGAGCGTGTCCTTGTTGCCAACATAGTTTATCGTTATCAAGTCTACCTACAATAAAACTGCTTGTCAAGTTCATCATAAGCATTTCAGCAGAAAGACGTCTACTGCTGGCTAAAGGCCTTCTACAAGGTTTGCCACAAGGATCGGTCCTGCGCCGCTTGCATCCATCCGTTTCAGCAACCTTAGCCACGACATTGGTCCATCTTGTTGGAGGCCTACCAACGTTGCATCTTCAGGTACGCGGACCAAATCGGCCATCTGTTCTGCAAGCGAAGCGCCGTGCTTACTGCCACTCAAGTACATACATACATAACGGTACGCCTTAATTTCCAGAGTGGGGTAGGCAGAGCTACAGAATACCAACAACTCTAAACTTGTTAATAATTCTGTAACCACATTTTGCACAATCAGGCTAAGATGTTTACCAGTGTACAGGTTGCAAGCCCATCGCCTAACGGTAGGCCTACTACAAGCCTTTATTCCCTTGGTCGCCTACAAGACTCTTGCTTCCACCCAATTGTACCACCCAAAGAAGTGACTAACATAGATTTTGGGATATGAATGATATGATCCACGTATTTAGAAAAAAACACTGTTGGTATTTTGGAGCATTAGCGTTATCCTTACCTCATAATCCAAAGCAAATTGAATCCGCTCTATATCTCGTTCATTCAACAACGGCCTGTTACGAATAATTCCTCTTATACTAACAGTAGCCCCATTTGCTAACTCACCACCTACTATTACGTCACATTTTATTGATTGGTTATCGATTATCTGTTTGCAAATGAGCATTAATTCATCACAGCCTACGTGAATCTCCATGCCCACTTTTGCATCAACCGTTAAGTAAGCGTTATCGACGAATATTCTCTGTGCGTTGCATTTATTATATAATTTCATGTTGTTGGTTAGAATCACTTCAGCACCCTCTTCAATAGAAGTAACGCCACCTAATTCCTAAAATCATAAGAATTAGCAGATACGTTTAATTTCATTCATAGAAATTGAAAGGTTTAGTGTGGAGACAGTTTGGATTTGCTTCAGTGTGTTATTCACCGGGACGGAGAAATTATTGTGTAAAATTGTGCGCAGTTGACATAAGCTCTAAAAATGGAAAGTATAGCAATCGATGTTTGAAGTATCTTCACATCACGAAGATACTACTTAATTTTCTTATACTTATAACGCAATCACGCAACATTAATGCCAGCACAGGTGAACAATGCACCCGTTTGCTATATTGGCCTGAAAGTTCATCGTATTAAAACGCAGGCCAACATTTCAACAGTCAATATTGGCCTGACGATTTCTTCGGTCTGCAAGTTCCTGAGGAAATAGCGATAGACTAATTTGACGCGGACTTCTAGTCCTAAAATAATTTTAGGTTGTGCCTCTTTCTTTTTCTCTTCTTGCTTTGTAAGAATAGGCCTAGGAATAATAACAGGTCCACATATTAAATAACCTCTTCAAGAACACCAGTTCTCATGATCCAAGTTTTGAGCTCAATACTCGTTGTGATTGGCCAGTCGGGGATGTTAAATTTATTGCGGCACGCCTTTGCAGCCTCCTTTATCCTGCTAAGAATCTGAATCTTGGAATCTTTAGTGTGGTTAATCATTTTGAACCTAGTCATGTTCATGCCAGCTTCCATCATCCTCTGAAGGTCCACTGCTGTTACTTCTGAATCCGCTAAAATGTAAAAAAACCTTCAGTTATTTTTATCCATTCGTAGACATACAAATGTCTACGAATGGATAAAAATAATCCCACCGGGATGGAATACAGATAAAAACCAATTGAAGTACTTAAATTAATGACAATTATTGTTTTATTCAACAGTTTAAGTCAACTTTGAACCAGTTCCCGTTAATGGAGTGGGCTGAGATTTGGATCACATAATAAGTTAATCCGATGACAATACAATATTATGGTATTAAAGAGCTCATGAATTTTTAATTTTGGTCTGTTGATGGAGTAAAGTTGTAGGTGGCGACAGGATCTCCTCTATATTTAACTAAACATAGACCCACCGTGTTGGGAATCATTAGATTGGTCTTATTAAGCAGATAAAGACTTTTCAAGAAAAAAATACAGCTAACAACAAAGAATTTTCTCAAAAATTAAATTTGACAGAAACACATTTTTAGCTTTAATATGTTTTTTTTTTATGGCATTGAGACGGCAAACGAGCACACAGGCCACCTGATGGTAAGTGGAAACTGTGACTCATAGACATTCGCATTCACAAGACTGCAATCCTAAGGCTGCAAATGCATTGCCAGCCCTGAGGACTAAGATGGAATGCCTCTATGCTAGTTATTTCACCGGCTGTCTTATCCCCAAACCGGAACTAAACAATGCGGACACTGCTGTTTGGCGGTAGGTTAATGGATAAGATGGTGGTAGCGATCCGGACGGACCCTGCATAAGGTCCTACCACCCGCAAAGTTTTTTGAAGTTATACACATTCTACGAAATTTTTATGTGTCAACTATTACGGTACATGAGATACAGACCGCTGATAGATAAACGGTCGGACGGATGGACAGCGGATGCTCAGTAATTGGGTCCCGTTGGTACTCTTCAAGAATGGAACTTTAAAAAGCAAGGATTTCATTGGAACCGAGAATAAGCCAAAAGGTGATAAGGCACTTTGAATTACAACACTTAGAAACCTAGTTCACGCGCCAATGTGATGCCACTCAAACTAGACCAAAGGCTAATCGACTCCCCATAGTAAATTGACTCTTACATTAAATTGTTTATGGATTTTTTGTGAGTACCTCTTACAGGTAGTGAGGATTATTTATGCTGAATATGAACATTTTAACTGTAAAAGTTTTAGAATTTTTAAAGCTTGTTTTAATATATATTTTTTTCCGACATTGGTTCACGCGATTTGTTTATTTTTTTTAAATAATGTTCTTTATTATGATTCGCACCACTAAGATAAAGATGTTTTGAGTGCGTGTCGCCGCGCAAACGAAAAGCTGGGTACGAATCTGATCGGCTCAGCCTGAGGCATGCTCGCCCCGCGCGGGGTGCTGTTCGCGAGCCAAAGTTTTGCACATAAACATGCAACCGACATTCAAAATGGCGTCTGACGCGATGACAGCCGCGGCTGCATTTATCATAATTCACCGAATTGTTAACAAAAAGAAGAAGGAATCGCCTCGGTGGTGGAACGGCTCCGCAACTTTATCAAATTTGTACGCGCCTCACCCACAGACAAGTTAGAACTTGTCGTTCTGCCCGCGTCATGCTCGGATACACGTCCAAATTACGCGAGGCACGCAGACTGAGGCGCCTTTGAGCATGGTCAAAAGACCGACTCTCGGCGGCTCGCCGCGCGCCACTCGCGCGCTGCTCGCGCACAGCGCGTGAGCGCGTACGAATCTGAGGAAAATACGTGAACCGTGCCTGCCTCAACCCGAGGCTGCTCTAATTCGTACCCAACTTAAGAGAAATTACATGTTTACAACACGTTTCCCTTTCTGGCTTCAAGTTTGACGCGTCGGCTATTTGAAACTTTCATTTTATGTGTTATTATTCTGTGTGGTAGCATATAAATACCACAACATTAGGTTTTGTCCTGTTCGTAATAAAGTCGTACGTCACTATATCCCGCAATAGACGCTTATATCTGGTTTAACAAGGCAGCAGCCACAGCTATATTATCGTCTTAAACCATGGAAGGATAGCTTACTCAATGTAACCATGATCGAGCATCGTCTTTGATGATGAGGTCTTCGAGTAAATGTATCGGAATAGTCGACGTCTCCATAAAGATTTGCCATTATGAATGTAAAGTTACTCTATAAAAATATAAACTTAAGTTTATAAAATAAAACTTAGAAAGTAAAGATATATAAGGAAAATATCGTCACAAAATTAATATAAAACAAACAATATAAAGCTTATATAAAAATGTTAAATAGAAACTGTCATGATTTGACACGAAAAAAGCCAACATAATTCCATTGAATTACAAACTTCACAATAATAACATTAATAAAACTCAAGATTGGAATGGTTTGCAATTAAGAGTGCGCCGAGCGTCCAGTGGCGCCCTCACTACTTTTATTGTGTTTTCTAATAAACTAAAGTACCTATTATCTTAAAATCTAAGAGCGCTTTCATGTTTTACAAAATACAAAAGAATCGATCTAACTTATAACCCCCTCTCTTCTTGCATCCAGGGTTAAACAGGACACCCCCTCTAGCATGTCCGCCCGCGGCATGGTCCCTATGACATTGGCTGCGTTACTTCTCTGGATAGCTAGCCCTTTGAGGGCCAGCATAGGAACCAGTTCTAGGATTTCCGGAGGATTCGCGCCAAAGCGCAAAATGGACCGAACGAACGGTAAGTAAATCTGAACTGTGATTGACTTTGTGTGTTTGGTAGCACTGTTTGTTTGATATTAAAAAAACCTTTGTGATATGGTCTTTGACAGTTGGATAGGGAGTAGAAGTTCTTGGCGGGAACCGCGAGAGCGAGGTTAGAAACACTTGGGTATTTTAAAAGAACAATGAAAGGTGGTTGAGTGAGGATACGTGTTGCTAAGGGAATGAAGTGAAATAAGAGCGATTGGTAAGTCCCTTAAACGTTTCCTACATGATGTCGTTCCCGTTATGGAACAATATGATCATAAAAGGAACCTACCCGTATGAAACGAATGAACAATGTTTGAGTATTGCGTTAAGCTTCTAAAGTAATTAAAGGTAATTACTTAAACCTTGTAACAAGTTTCGAACCGAGTTGTGGTTCTGGAGGCTTGGGCTGGCTGTGAGGGGATAAAATATGTTGGGAGGCCAGTGGGCGGAAGGCCGAATTTCTCACGTACCACTTAATGGTAAGTTAATAATGAGTGTTCATACGATGATCATATTGTACTAGAATGTGGCTATGATTATATGTATATTGCGAAGCTGTACTTCGTACACCATCAAGTGCCCACATATGCGCCGTTTTAGATATTAAACTTTTTGTCAAACCTGAGGACCAAAATGAAATGCACCTTTGCTATTGTTACAAATAGGTTAGTTTAGGTAGACAGGTAGATTAGAAATGTGGCGCTGAGCCAAGGGTCAATGGAGTTCAAGGCCAAGGCCAACGCATTGTGTAGGAGCTTCCAATATAGGAGCGTCCCCACTGAGAGCATTCGTGTGTAATTTTCGAGTGGTGTGGACGTTGAGCCGAGCGTTACAGTGGTCCACCACTTGAATATTCGACGCCGAACGCTCATTACACACGAATGCTCTCAGTGAGGACGCTCCTTACCGAAAATTCTACAACATTCTTAGCCGGTCAAAGTTCGGTCATTCGAGAAGACATTCTGGAACATTCAGGAATGGGAGTATAAAAGGCGAAGCGCAGGCGGTGTTGTTCTTTCTTTATTACTTGGGGAGCGAATCTATAAGTATTACGATAATTGTTTGTAACGGAAGTGCGTATAATATATTTGTGCATTTCTAGCAGTTACCTATCCTCACGTACGTAACACTATTTTTTGAAATATTGGTGGTTGAGTTAACTAACCTTCTCGATAAAAATATTGAAGCCTTTTTGCTTAGATCTTTGTTGTCTTTTTAGGAGTAAAATTCTTACATCAATGACAGATGCTTATTCTATAGTTCTGAGCAATTAATTTTTAAGCCTTTACAAATAATTTAATACTCTGGATTTTCGTGACTATTTTATAATAAAATTATCATAGAGGACATTTAGTTTTAAGACTTTTTTTGTAAGATTGATCGCTTGCAAAAATGACGTCGCGTCCTGAAGTTATAGTGCAAGATGATGTCGACTTCTATAATAAAAAAAACTGCGAACGAACACCCTTTCGACGAAGACGATGTCCGATTATGGTAACATTGAGTAAGATATTTTTTAAATATTTTTAAGATATCGTTACGAATTGACTTTACAAATCTGATTATTATAATTCTTGATAACATTGTGTTCATCTTGTTTCCTCTGTCAGCTGTGGTACCCATTAATAATCCTATTTTGAAATAAAGACGAATACAAACATATCCGACAAAATAGTCGTATAACTATGCATTTGCATAAGCGCGCCCATATTACTGTTATCATGTTTAAAAAAAAAAGATTGGAAGTGACCCTTCAGGGGTCTCTGGTTCAAGTCCCGGTAAGAACATATATTTGTGTGATGTGCGCGAGTATTTGTCCCTGAGTCTTGGATGTTCTATATACATATAAGTTTATTGTTCTGGTCTCATAAGCCAATAGGCAGTATCTTAAACTCAATAGCCAAAGCAGATTCAATCCTATCCGTTTAGTAATAAGACTAATAAGGTTGTATTTTCTACGGGAGTTTTGTCTGAGAAACTACATTTTGTCTTAGCCGGGTAGCGTTTTAGTCCCAAACTAAGCTCTAGGCTTGTACATATCGAGCATTTTTGACAATTTTGATAATAGCCACCTATTAATATTTTCACATGTCGGCAAGGCTGGTTCAACTTTTTGGTCTGATTGTGCTAAATGTGGTTATAGAATTATAAACAAGTCTTTTTAGAGTTGTCTTATCAGTATTTCTATAACTTTGCCTACCCCACTCTGGGAATGAAGGTGTGATGTTATGTATGTATGTAAAATTTAACTGATGGCTAGTTTTGTGTCTCTTTAGTAAGCCTTGCAGTACAGGAGTTATATGAAAAATAATAGGTGATTGGATACTAATTACGAGCCATAGTCTTTCTAGGTGGCGGTCAAGAAAACCCGTTTTGCACACTTCGATTTATCTAAACTTTTAGTATGTCAAAAAGATAGTAACTTGTTGCATATTTAATTCATATAATAATTTAGTCTACGTTTAATTATTTTGGATTTACAATGGAACCACTCTTAGTTCTCGTATGGTGACGTTGGGGCCAAATTTAACAAAATCCAAGACATTGACAGCAGGCATCACCTGTGAGTGGAACTCCATCCATTGTGACTGTCATCCTGCCTACTAGTATTGTTCGTAGTCAAAGGCCTTACTGCGATGCATGTTGCTATAATAATCCTGGCCTTCGACTATGAAACATATTTTAAACAGCTTGCTAGCATAGCACGCAGGATGACACTCACAATAATGGAACGAATTCCACTTTACAGGGCTGGGATTCTACACGGTAATAACGATATCGTCTTTGACGTGTTTCTGTATTGTCAACGTTTTTATAACTCTTATATGATTTACAATAATGGCGACTGTGACATAAACGATTCTAAAACACGTCAAACGCGATATCGTTTTAACGCAGTAGAATAGAGGCCCAGGTAATATGATACACTCACAATATAATGCCACTAGTGTAAAAAAAATTACAAAGGTTCAAACTTGTTTCGTATTTTTTTTCAGTCGGTTTTGTTGTTGGTTTTATGTTTAATCAAAGCTAGTATTAAATTAAACGTAAACCATAAATTATTGAATAAACCTTACACAATAGCGAAAATAAAGATGGTATCTTTGGCTGGCATTTCTTCTATATTTGCACAGTTTGCGGCAACTAATGGACAAACAAGGGGCCTTGCCCATGTTGATTTTCAGTTACCGCGTGCTCGCGACATTCTTGTTCCTTGCAAGATTTATTTTCGCCCCGAGCGACTGAAATAAGACGAATCTCTTTGTTTATCTTTGCATTCAACTTTTACGACAATTGTTAGTTCTGTGGTGAAACTTCTACCATTTAGAAATTGTCGATTGGAGTGTTTGTGGTGTTTTACACCAAGCTTTTTGTTAAGATTTTTGCCTTTAAAAAAAAAAGGCTCGTTGCATTAAGCTGGGTCCACATTTGTATCATTTCGTCGTATCATATCTCCGTCGCGTTGCACCGACGCGTATCAAGATCGCTAGTGGAAGCAAAAACAGCGCGATCATGCGGCGCGTCGTATCTGATCGTTCGGTATCGGTGTTGACACGCGCAACCCCGCGATCGGATACGCGTATCAAGATCGGTAAGTATGGACGTGTTTTCATACTGTATCACGATACGAAGTTATGATTTGATACGCGATATGCCGTGATCACTCTCGAGGTGGTTTTTCCCCGATTATCAAGGGGAAACAGGGAGCGTCCACACTTAATGATACGGCGTTATGACTTATGATATGATACGCTGCTACGCTACGGTTACCATGGACGCATTTTTTCACGTGATAATGGCAGTGAGGATTACTCTCAAAATTCCCTTTTCGCCAAATGACAATGTAGCTCAAACGTCTGGATTTTGTAATGTCTTTGTTGCTATATATAGTCATGAACGCTAAATAGCCCGTTCGAAAACGTCTGGATCTTTAAATGGCAAGTGTTGATATGACACTTGATAATTCCAAACTCCTTTCTACACAATCAATTATTATCTTTTATTTAAATCCTGGCACTCATTCTGTGGTCATGACAGTCATCTAATTTTGCTTTCGACGAATTAAATATTCTAATTATACGGACTATTTTAATGTCCAGACGTTTTGCTAATAACTCCTTCTATGTTCATGTCAATCAACTAATTTTACTTTCGGTTAATTAGGTATTCTAATCACACGGACTATTTATTTTTCCAAACGTTTGGCTACTTGCTCATTTCAATTCTGTGACGTCCTACTAAATTGACACTTTGCTGACTGAGTTTTCTACTTTCATGTCATTCGAATTGACTCTTTGCTGACTGTGTATTTTACTCTTATGTCATCTAGGTGAAATGGTCCTTTGGCGAAAAGGGAATTTTGAGAGTAACCCGGTAGTGATACGGTGTGCCCAAAGTGAGCACCTAAGTATGGACGAGCGAGCTTCATACGATACGCGTGATCGTGATCGGCAAAATGATGGACTTAGCTTTACGTATCATGATACGCGTCGATACTACACGATAGAGATGCGATACGGCAAAATCATACAAATGCAGACGAAGCTTCCGTATATAAAGTAAACATCAAGTCGTCCTAAGACCATAAATGCGTTGCCAACCCTGAGGACTAAGATGGAATGCCTCTGCTAGTCATTTTACCGGTTGTCCTATCCCTACACCAGAGCCTATATATAGCCAAGATGCGTTCGCTAAGTAGGGTTTCGATTTATTATGTTTTTAAGCCAATCGCGTCATTGGTAGATAACATGATACGAAAAGTCACGTGATGTCATTTCCTTTTTTTTCCTCTAAATTTTACGCGAATTCTTTTACACTCAGGCGATAAGGTTATGTATGATTATTTATTTAATCTTCTTTGCACAATACAAATATATGTAAAAAGTACAAATGGCGGACTTAATGCCTAAAGGCATTCTCTACCAATCAATCACATGTTCAACAGAGAAAAAACAGGTGCATTTAGAGAAATGAACAGTGTTAAAAACTGAGTTAAATCTAAATGGCTACTTAACATTTAAAACATATTATACATAAATAATATATAAGTTTATACAATACAAAAATAATACTTAAATTCATGCAACGAAAACAGTGTGTGATGAAGATGATAACACTTAGTTAAGTTCTTGCTGGAGATGTTTGGCGAAGCTTACTTTTAAATACAAACTTGCTGCGCCTCTATTCAAGTGCGTTATAACGATATCGTTTTTGATCTGCTTCCGTATTGTCCGCGTTTTGATAACCCTTATGTAATTTACAATAATGGCGACTGTGACATAAACGATTCTTAAACGTGTCAAACACGATATAATTTTAACGCACCTGAATAGAGGCCCTGGACGCTTGTCGTATTGTAAGGTTATGGAATGCTTTGCCTTCTGAGGTAAGACGTGCTAAGTCTGTTGCTATTTTTAAAAGTACCTAAGCTAAAGGATCATTTTCTATTACTTCCGTAGTTTTTCTATGATTTCCTTTACTTTTTCTAAAAAAAAATTCTTCTATTTTATACTTTGTGTGTTATCATTTTGTGTGTCTGTGTTAGAGGATGTATGTATGTATATATTATAGACGTAAAATTATATGTATTTATATTTAGTTTATATTTATATAAATAGATTTTATTTCAAAATTGAAATACTTTAATTGTTTCTTGTAGCTGTTTAGTTTGAGTTCTAAACGAATTAGTTTACACCGCCTGCCATGAATTTGTGCCGTTAGTTATTTCTCTATTCAGGGTTGTCTGGAAGAGATTGATATTTAGCGATAAAATCGCCTGTTGTATACCTATGATTTAAATGTACTGTTCCGTGTTTTTTGTGTTTGGTGTTCAATAAAGAGTATTCATATTATTATTGTCGCACCTTCGGTAGAACAAGGGCAAAATATACAATGTGACTAAAGGGGCTATTATGCCCTTGTCCACTAGAACAAAGGGCACAATGTACAATGTGACTAAAGGCGCAATTGTGCCTTTGTTCTACCGAAGGTACGTAGTATTAAATAGAAACGCTGGTTAGCGAACGCATCTTGGCTATAGGCTCAAAACACAACAATAAGAATGCTGCTTGCGAGGTTAAAGGATAAGATGGTGCTAGCGATCCGGACGGACCCTGCACAAGGTCCTACCACCATTATACACTTAAGATCTCGATGCAAGATGGGCTAATCTAAAGTAGAATAAACGCCCTATTAACCCGTGCCGTTCGGTATCTCCACCCTCTAATTAAATAGACTTCACTGGGTATCAATCACGATGTTTTTTTCGCCCGGTTTTATCGCACGCGCCGTATATTGGATTCAATCTATCTGTCAGTAGCTGATTGGACGGTTGCCTGTCGCAGTGACACATATTCGATACCCCAACAATTTTCAAGCCTATTGGATTTTGAAACATTTCTGGCATTCAAATTGCAACGGGTTGTTTTTAAATGTTTTAAATCGGTGGTTTTCTTTAAAAAAAAATGTGATACCTATTTATTTATGCATAAGTCTTAACGCAGTATTAATTAAAAAAGGACTGAGTTTTACTCTTCACATATTACTCGCACACAATTTTATTATAAAGTAAAAAAGCGGCCAAGTGCGAGTCGGACTTGCCCATGAAGGGTTCCGTAGCAGCAAGTAACATAATATAAAAGTTCGTTGTAGCTTTGATCAATATTTTTATGACGTATTAAAAAAAAACTACTTACTAGATCTCGTTCAAACCAATTTTCGGTGGAAGTTTGCATGGTAATGTACATCATATATTTTTTTTAGTTCTATCATTCTCTTATTTCAGAAGTTACAGGGGGGGGGACACATTTCAACACTTTGGAAGTGTCTCTCGCGCAAACTGTTAAGTTTAGAAAAAAATGATGTTAGTAATCTCAATATCATTTTTGAAGACCTATCCATAGATACCCCACACGTATGCATTTCATGAAAAAAAAATTTTGAGTTTCAGTTCTAAGTATGGGGAACCCCCAAAATTTATGGTTTTTTTTCTATTTTTGTGTGAAAAATCTTAATGCGGTTCACAGAATACATCTACTTACCAAGTTTCAATAGTGTAGTTCTTATAGTTTCGGAAAAAAGTGACTGTGACATACGGACGGACAGACAGACAGACATGACGAATCTATAAGGGTTCCGTTTTTTGCCATTTGGCTACGGAACCGTAAAAATGCAAAATTGGTCACTTGTCAATCGTCATTTTTAGTACCAGATTTTATTATTGCCCTATTAAGGGGTAAGCCTCGCACTTGATAATTTATTGGGTGACGACCAAAGCTTACTGATTATTCATAGCTAGGGTTTTCTTTTTATGGCAAGGAGAAGGCAATGAGCACACAGGCAACCTGTCCCCAATTCATCAACCCATCAGTTTATCGAATTTAACTTTATCGATTGTATCATTGCGTCGAATTATATTTCAAAGAAGGCTCAGATAATTATTTTGATTATATCAATTTAAAGCATACCGTGGTATAAATAATAATATGTAATTCGATACTATTTGTAAAGCATACAGTAAGAAATGTATAAAACATCGATAACATTAAGGGTTTATGAAACTTAGGGGATAAGTTAATAATTAAGCTAATTTTGACCCTAATAATTGACATAACTATATGGTATAAGTAACACCAACAAACAAACCATTAATTATACAAAGATAACTAAGTTACTTAAATAATAAACGATAAAGAACAACTATAATCTATACAGTGCCACTCCACGTCTTTCCGTGGATGTCGTAAGAGGCGACTAAGGGAATAAGGGCTTGTAGTACTGTTAGGCGATGGGCTTGCAACCTGTCACTAATACACTAGTCAACTTCTTGGCCTGATTGTGCAAAATGTGGTTACAGAATTATCTGCAAGTCTTTTTAGAGTTGTTAGTATTTCTGTAGCTCTGCCTACACCACTCTGGGAATGAAGGCGTGATGTTATGCATGTGTGTGTGTGTATAATCTATACAATTTGTTCCTGATTCGTCATATTCCAAATTGGTCATCTTCCAAACTCGTCATACCATGTACAGCCTGCACTAATTTATTGTAGAAATCCTCTGTGGTAAATGTTGTGATTATTCCTTTAGTTGCCAATTCTTTTGGACTCCGCCTTAAGTAAATTATAGTCTAATAGCCGTAGTACAAAGTACAATCTAAATATAAGGATATTTATACATACTTATTATTCCCGTAAGCACGTGTTCGTGATTTAATTTCACTGTACAATGAAGAGTTTGGAAGATGACGAACCTGGAATATGTCGAGCTAGGAATATGACCAGTTAGGAAATTGTCGAGTTTGGAAGATGACAAATTTGGAATATGACGAGTCAGGAACAAATCATCTATACACTAAAAATGAATCGCTGAATGTGTTGATAAGCGCAAATCTCGAGAGCAGCTGAACCGAACCGATGATTCCGGTTCGTTACATCCAAATATCATAATAACGTGTTCCTAGAATATCAAAATGTCAAAACAGATTATTCTCATAATGTCTAAAGATCGAAATGACTTACGCCTACTTTTTAAATTACCGTATTCTTAATATGACTATAATTCATTCAGACTCTATCTCGTTTTGATCAATTTTCAATTATACCATTTCCCAAAATGTCTAAAACTCAAATTAACTAGACACAAAAACGCAACATTGTCAAAATATCTAAAGTACCCCGCAGCAAACATAGGGAAAAAGTGGTTTCAGTCAAATCTCACGAAATTTTAGTATGATGTTGATGTTGTTGTTGAAAAAAAAAAAAAAAAAGTGTTTTCTAAACTCGACATATTGGAATGAACACACTGACATTTACTGACGTTCTGACTTCATGCAGTCACCAACTGTCAGTTATGTCCGCCTGTTTAAACCCGTGTATTATTATTATTTATTATTCAATCATTTATTATCGCAAAAAGATACAAAACATTTGCTTTACACAATCGCTCCACAAAACTATGTTTGTGTTATGACTGTGGAGTCAAGTCTCAGTCTCAGTAAAATATTAAACCACAGGTAAATAAATTGATAAATTGATTATTTCTGAAAGTATACTTCTGAGAGAGTTGTGCCCTTATAATAAAATAATCAGGAGATTTGAATCAACATCATACTAAAATTTCGTGATATTTGACTGAAACCACTTTTTCCCTATGTTTGCTGCGGGGTATTTTTGGTATCTATGGAAAATATTTAAAATTATGTTGAAATTTACAGTTTTTAACCAATGAGTAATCAAATAAATTATCAACGGCATCCCAATTTTAGTTTTTTTACTATTTTTATTCTGTACAATCGAGAATCCATTAAGTAAGACTGCTTGTAGGTTCGAGTACATACAGACGCACAGGTGATCCTATAAGGGTCCTTTTTTTTCCTTTTGAGGTACGGAACTCTAGAATACTCGACCCCTATACCATAAAACTTTACAAGTGTACAATTACACAAAATTGTAGTTTTTCCATAGTAAAACTTGATAAATTTGTTAAAAATTTACGCTTGTATAGTTTTGTGGTATAGGCTCCTGCTGATAAGGACAGATTTTGTTTGATCGCTTACAAAAGGATACTAGTTATAAATTGCTAAACCCATTGTGATAAAGTGAACTAAGTAATTATTTACATTTATAAATAAGTATCACTAAAAATCCACCATCCATCCATCTGGTCTTTGACCAGTGTGTTTTGCCGGTGATGACTTACGGATCTGAGACGTGGGCGCTAACGATGGGCCTCATAAGAAAGCTCAGAGTCACTCAGAGGGCTATGGAGAGAGCTATGCTCGGGGTTTCTCTGCGGGATAGAATCAGAAATGATGATATCCGCAGTAGAACTAAGGTTACCGACATAGCCCCAAGAATAGCTCGCACATTGCTCGCAGGACTGATGGCCGATGGGGCCAGAAAGTTCTCGAATGGCGTCCACGGACCGGGAGACGAGCTGTTGGTAGGCCTCCAACAAGATGGAGCGACGACCTCGTAAGGATGGCGGGATCGCGATGGATGCGGAAGGCACAAGACCGGTCTAAGTGGAGAGCCTTGGGGGAGGCCTATGTCCAGCAGTGGACGTCTTTCGGCTGATATGATGATGATGATGATGATGATGATGATGACTAAAAATACTGCGTGGTTAAATTTTAGGTATTATGAGACAGTATCATTTTGATCTTAAGGCCTGTCAACAAAAGGCGTTTTTGAATTTTGGTAATTTTGAAACTAATGCATTTTCACTTTCAGTCTTGATGAAAAATCGGTATTTGAAGTTATTGTTCATTTTACCAACTATACAATTTGGATATCGGATGTAATGTGTAAATGTTGTTATGAAATTTGATTGTATTGAAAATTAGTCAATTTGGGAATTAAGGCATTTTGAAACTAAGACAATTTGAAATTTAGTAAAAATATGTAAAAGGGCATTATGATATTTGGCTGTAATGAACCGGAATCGAACCGATTTCGCATTTTTTTTTATCGTGTTTGTTACTGTCAGGAGAAGGTTCTTATGAAAGAAAAAAACTGAAAAATCCACCAGGAAAGTCAGAAATTAACACCGGGGCGAAGCCGCTGGCGGGCCGCTAGTTACTAATAAAAAGAACACCCCTCTACATAGTATGTCCCGCCCGCAGTATGGTCCTTACGTACCAAAATTAGGTAATTTAGTTTGTGTTATTTATTATTATTGTCTTAGTATTTAAGAAATGACTAAAGGTGTGACTTTAGTCGATAAATATAAAAAAAAACCGATGATATTAACTTTAATAATAAACTTTACTTAGTAACATTTCAAATTGGATATCGTTATAAAATTAGGAACTTCTTCTTCTTCTTAGCATTATACTCGTCCAATGCTAAACATAACGCCCTTCCTTGGATTTCCATGATGTCCTTGACATGGCAATTCTGGTCCAGTTCAGCCTTGGTCTTCCTCTATTTCAGCGCTTCCGTTTCAGGGCCAAATAGGTACTTAATACCAAATTAAGGCTATCACTTATTATAAAGATAATAATAAATGAATTGACATTGATAATTTACATATATTGCTTTAGTTTTACACAAAAGGGAACATGCATAATTATTTTTTCTAACGTTCTCTGGATTGTACTAGATTGTACTATGAGAGGAGGGACTGTTATACGACGAATAATTGTCGTGTAGTTTTTTTATAAGATATGAAGCTTTAAAAAGTCATAGTTCAGACCCCCTGCAAAAACACTATACAAAATCGACGACAGGAATGACGTCACAACTGTTGTTAAATATAAGCATTTATTTCGTAAATTACTATGTTTGAGCTAATATCGTTAAATTAAAATATTACGTAAATAAAATGAGGATGCAGAAAAAATATCTAAACATTAAAACAAATTTTAAAATTTTATCAAGTTTTATTCTAATTTTTTTTTAAATAAATGAATCACTTTTTTTCATTTTAAAGCTAATCAATGAAACTCAATTCTATTTTCCATGCATGTTCTCTATTGCTCATGCTCAAAGCAATGGCTCAACTCTCTCAAATCTTATAAACGAAGAAGCCATTACAAGCGCACCTACCTATCCATTACCGCCGTTTATCACTAGTAAATAGAATACCACATATAATTACGCGTTCAGCCTCCTCGTTAATATCAAAAGGCGGCTGAAATTAACGACATCGCGCCTAAGGGCCTGCCCGGCGAAATTAACCCGACCGGAGCCCTTACTACCGGATTTTAAAACGTGCAGATACTCATCTCAAAACGTTTATACCCGCCGCCTTCCACCGCGAGAGGAGCTTGCTCCATACGGCCTGAATAAGAGTGAGTGGAGCGGACTAAACGAGTATAAAGAGTCTCAAAGTTGGCTATAGAGTAAAGCGAATTCCATAAAAAATCCGCTTACTGATTTTCAAAAAAAGCACTTTCACCGCGAGCGAGTAAGCGGAGCGAACTGAGCGAGTTAAAATGAGTCCGCTGTGTCATGGCGTCGTACGCTAGTTCTTTAGGACGTGACAACGTCACAATTCGATGGAGCCGGCTGCATGCACGAAAAAACATGACTCATGCGGCGTTACCTCGCTCTGAGGCGTTCCATTTAAGGCCTGAAGTGCAAGCGAGAGCGCGGAACGAGCGACAAAGAGGCACAATCGGCCTCCACGTTCGGCAGCATTTGACATCTGTCTCTCTCCTACTTGAGTGAGCGATGCGTCCGCGTGGACAGCTGCTACACAATAATACATTTACATGTTTTCGTCAAGTATGAAGTACAGTGAAAAGTGAATGTGGTGTCAATTGTTTATAGCAACGATAATTGCGGCGATAAAGGTAATGATTCTTTCGATATTAAATATATGTTCAATGATACATTGTCGAATATTCGTGCTTTCATCATTAAAATAAATAGCATCGGTCCGCTAGTGTAGCGATTGTAGGTTATGCTATAATTGACAAAACTATAACAATAAGTTAACAGAACTATTTCACGATGAGTAAAAAATCAATGGCTTTACTATTCGATCGTAATAATTATCGAGCGTAGCTATGATTTCAAAAAATTAAAACATAAATGTTAAATCTTCCACATATCATAACAACGTGTCTGAAATGACAGGTTGGATCAGCTAGCCGTCAAAGAGAACAATTTTCTCCTATATCAAACACATTGAGGCGGGCTTTTTAAAAGCTAGAGTTACAAATTTTTTAATGATGGAAACATCATCAACAATTTGTAACTCTAGCTTTTAAATTTTAAATTTAAGATGGAACGCACATTCATACTTGTAAAAACTATGTACATTGTAAAAAAATAAAAATAAAAATTGACATAATTGTATTTATGCGTACAAATAAATGTAACTTGATCAATTAAGTTGTGATTTCCATTTACCTCCTTCTCTATATCCATACAAAATATCTATCAAACAAATAAAAATAAAATTTTCTTTTGAAAAATGCAACCATTCCATCAGACAACCGATTTTTTTGAACGGACTCTGCTCGGACCCCCCCCCCCCCCTGCAACCGTTCTTTTCGCTTTCTCGCCCATTGTTCAGTCAGTTTGGCTGTAACCTTATGCAAATATAGAGTAGGCATCGCTCTGATCACCTACCTCATTTCCAACGTCGCATGCTCCGCGAAGCCCGTTGAAATTGTAAGGCCAATTCGAAAACTCTTTCTCAGTGGAAGTGCACAACTATTTTACTCGGGTCCGCTCAGTTTTCTACCTCAGTTCCCACTCTCTACGCTTTTTTTGAAAGGCGGGCATTACTTTGTCGTGTCTTGAGATAGGCCTTCAACTTTACTCAACTAATAGTGGTAGGTCCTTGTTCAGGGACTGTCCGGATCGTTACCATCATCTCTTCCTCTAACCTAACGCCAAGCAAAGTGTTAGCATTGTTGTCTTACGGTGTAGGGGTAAGATAACTGGTGAAATTACCAACTAGTATAGAGGCATTTTATCTCATTCCTCATTGTTGACGATGCATTTGCAGTCTTGGGATGGTAGTCTTGAGGATGCAAATGTCTATGGGTATCAGATCCCACTTACCATTAGGTTGCCTGTGTGCTTGTTTGCTTACTCCTTGCCTTAAAAAAATACAAGTTGGGCGATGGTGCGCGAAAATATGTCACACCACAATGACATTTTATTGCGATAATATTTATGGGTTGACACAATAGTGCTTAACCTTTTCAACGCTGTGTCAAATACAAAACCAGAGCGAATGTCAACTTTGCCTCATAGATACTCAGGTATATTTTGAGCTGTCAACCATGACTGAAATATCCGTCAGTGGCGTTGAAAAGATTAACAGCGTCCAGGGGGCAATTTTTGAAGCTTACCGATGAAAAATGACTAATTTATAAATCAATTTGTGCAGCGATTCAATCTACGAGCGGGCCTACCTTTTGAATTTGATATGACAAAGGAGTTATGATATCAAATCCAAAAGGTGAGCCTTCTCGTTGATTAAATTGCTGCAAAAAATGATTTTAAAGTTAGTAATTTTTCGTCGGTGAGCTTCAAAAATTGCCCCCCCCCAGTTTATTAATACAACCGACTAAGGTCTACGACGAAGATTGTCGGAACGGTGGGTAGATGCACAGATAGACTACGGGATCTTACAACGGAATGAGCTTGGATTTAAAATACATTTAGCTTCTATTTCGATAGTAAAAACCATAAAATTTCGAGAGCAATTTTTCTAGTGTTATAAATTTTAAAAATCTCTAGTTTACTGCATTCTAACTTATGCACTCGGCGTTCGAGTAAACCAAAGTGTTTTCCGTTATGAAAGCCTTTCCATAAAAAGCAGTTTTTAGTTTTACGAATTTCATTCCAATTTTGAAGCGAGGACCAATAGTAGCAGTATCGAATTAAGCAACCTTCGCCTCTGCGGGCAGGTTAATAGCTCCCCCATTTGTTTGCATCCCAGGGAGCAGTTTTCTTTCAAATTTACCGTTACACAGTGGTGCCACCAAAATTTGTTGTAAACAAGGAACAAGCCAAAATGTAAATGACGTTGGGTCTTTAACGTATTTAATTTAGAGTAAAATTTATTTTGATATTTAAAAAGACGTAAGTTCTTCTACGGAGCTATTTATAACATTGCCTGAACTAAAAATGTTCTTTAGTTTGATTGAACTTGGGTTGTGCTTATCTTGTGCATCGTTGTTGTAAAAATTCGGGTTATCTTAAAATAGTTATACGGTAATGTCTAAAGGGAAAACCAGAATTATTACGAAACTAACCTCACCTAATCTATAGGGTTCTACACGATGGTCTTAAAATAAATCCTGGAATATTTAAAAAGATGTAACTTATTCAGTTGAAACTTCGACAAAACTTACACTTATACTTAGGCTGCGTTCCACCAGAGCAAGGTAGCGAAGCGGTGTGCGAGGAAAAAATCCGCCAATAGGAGAGCTACGCTGAGCGAGGCTAGGAATCATACTGCCCTGCTAACATAAAAGGCAGTATCTCAGACAAAACTTCTGTAGCAAATGTAACCTTATTACTAAAAGTATAGGATTGAATCTGCTTTGGCCATTGAATAAGAGATACTGCTTTTTTGCTTAGCAGGGCAGCATATTGGTGGATTTTTACCTCGAACACCGCTTCGCTGCCTCGCACAGCTCTGGTGGAAATGCAGCCTCAAAATCAGACTAATCAGTTAAGCTTAAATAGTAATTACATTTTAATTTATTTAGGTAAACAAAGTCCTGACTTGACAGAAGCGCTTGGAACTAACCCCATGTGCTTCTTGTTAGTCCACCAGAGTAAATGCTCTTTAGCCGAACAATTTATCCTCGCGAGTGACTTATCTTGATCCAAAGACTTAATTATAGTTATAAGTTTGACATGGAGTAAAAGGCAAGGATTAAGAACAAAAAGTAGACTTCCAATTTTAACTTTAACAATTCAGCCGATATCTTATAAAATGTACATACATAATAACATCACGCCTCCATTTCCAGAGTGGGGTAGGCACGGCTACAGAAATACCAAAAACTTTAAAAAGACTTGTTTATAATTCTGTAACCATATTTTGCACAAACAGGCTAAGATCCACCACCAGGTATACCAGGGTACTGACAGGATGCAAGCCTATCGCCTAACAGCACTACAAGCCTTTATTCCTTTAATCACCTCTTACGACCATGGAGACCATAAGAGGTGGAGTGGAAATCAAAAGTTGTGTTCAATATTAGTGCCTGTCATTTTAAAGTGTCCAACATTGGTGCCACCACGCTAAATAGTTATTTCACTTATAAAATTAGTTTAACAATGAACTTCATTTTTTGTTTCCAATTTGACAATGAAACTAATTTATAATGAAATGTCAATGCAAACCAAAACAACGCCACACAACTGCAAAGCTTAACGACATGGATCCCTTGTTGTGAAATTCTTGGGCTTGGTCCACCAGGGAATAGACGAGTTGTCGTCGTAAGATCACAGGGAAGTTTACGCGCTGGGGAATACTGTACAGTCGTCGACAAAAAGATGTATCCGCTTTTTCACCTTATTGTAATAAGGTCCAAAAGTGGATACATTTCTTTGTAATCGATTGTGCTCGGGTGACAGGACTTAAAGGTTACCCAGGACGAACAATGGAGATATTAAGTCAAATAATAAGTGTTCTTTTAAAAAACACGTTGTTTCCTGCGCCTCCGCGTAGAAGTTGTTTATTACTATTCCCTCAGGAACCGTCCGATTTTTTGGGATAAACAGTACCCTATGTTCTTCCCCGGGACCCAAACTACGTCCATACTAAATTTTATCTAAATCGGTTCAGCGGATTATCGGTGAAAGCGTAACAGACAGACAGAGTTACTTTCAGATTTATAAATATAATATTAGACTATATATTCTTGTATGTTTCTATCTATGGCAACTAGCAACCTGAAGTTATCAATGGCAGCGATTGAGATGCCTGAATGCGTTCATTAATTTAAAAGCCCTGTCGTAGGCATACCTCAAACGTATATTATTTTCAGTGGATTCCCGTATAACAGTAGTAGACATCCAAAAGATGATGGAAGCTGGTATGAACATGGTGAGGTTCAAGATGTCAACGTTCACGAAAGAAAGCCTTTACCACGTTTTTGAATTAATAGACCAGGCGGCTTCTCTGGTCTGTGAGAAACGTGGAATAGCACACTGGCCGCTCGGCAAATGTATCGAGCTGAAGTCGGGCATCATAAGAACTGGTCTCCTAGAAGAACCGGTAACTTGGAAATTACAATAAATCACTATAGCAACGAAACAAGCCGTTAGTCTAGATAGTAGTGACCCTGCCTACGAAACTAGCGGTCCTGGGTTCGAATCCCGGTCGGGGCAAATACAGGGTGACTTCAAATTGGTAATACAAAATCAATGTTTTACACACATTTCCCCTAAACTTAGCCCCTCAATTAAGTCTCATGCTTTTAAAATAATCAGAAGTATTAATTTTTTTATTTTTAAATTATCTTATTTTTGTTGGCTTAACATGGTTATCCTACCATAATAATTAACAAAGAAGTTTAAAGAATTTCAAATGAACACTTTCCTCTTTGGTTATGCGTCATCTGTCGCAAGCCACAATCAAGTGTTTTCTATTACCAATTTGAAGTCACCCTGTATTTGTGTGATGAGCTCAGGCAAGTATTCTTGTTTGAGTTATTGGTGTTTTCTATGTAGAAAAGTATTTATTTCCTTATATAAGTATGTTTATCGTTGCCTAGTACATATAGTACAAGTCTAGAGCTTAGTATTGGATTAAAAAATGTGTGAGATTGCCTCCCGATATTTATAATACAGGGTGTCCCAAAGATCAACGTTAAGCCGAAAATAGGTAACCCATATTCAGTGATTCTTAGTACTTTCGGAGGATGTATTGATCATTTTAATCGGAATTCTTTTATTTTTTCCTTATTGTCAGTTCATGTATTATTTCAATATTTTTTTCAGTGGTTTCTTACATCGATAGAATCATTATGAATTTAGGATGTTTTTAAAATTACTTGCCAATTTTTTTTTCAACTTTAGTGTAATCACACAAAGTAACTTTCTCCATACTAAGTGAACCCTATTTCACCATTCGTCTAGTATCTCTCTTTAGTTTGTTAGGGTATAATATTTCTGTTAAGAATGATTTTGACCAAACGGCTCGCATCGCATCGGATCGGAAAGGATACGAGCCTCTGCCGTTATACGAAAGAAGGCAGCTAACTGCAATGTAGTAGTCGAAGCATTTTGTACTCTATAGGTAATAATATAAGATTTAAAATGCTTATACTATTACTATGCAGTTAGCCGTATTTTTAAGTATCACGGCAGAACGGATGAGGCGACAGCCGATGGCGCAATGCACCGTAGTTTCGGCTACGATCGGGTCTCGCGGTATAGATAGACGCCCGTGCTGCTGTGCACGGCTTGGTAATATAAACTTTACATTCCGTGTAAATGATTTAATATCGTTTACACACATAACATCACGCCTTCATTCCCAGAGTGGGGTAGGCAGAGCTACAGAAACACCAACACCTCTAAAAAGATATGTTTCTAATTCTGTAACCACATTTTGCACAAGGAGGCTGAGATGTTTACCAGTGCATTAGTGCCAGGTTGCAAGCCCATCGCCTAACAATACTACAAGCCATTATTCCCTTAGTTGCCTCTTACGACATCCACGGGAAGACATGGAGTGGCACCATTCTAACCCGAAAACCACACGGGCTAAAATTAAATAATAACGTTTAAAGTTTGTAAAATCTGTTTCCATTCGATGCGAGCCGTTTGGTGGAAATCATCCTTTATGCCTATCATTTCATCGAAACACCGTTCATCAAATGTTTCATTTCATAGAATTTCATTTCATCGAACGCTATTTTCTGCTGAAACCATAACGTTTTCAGGGTATCTTAAACATCTAGCCTAGACCTAACCTACGTAATGTATGTTAAAGTTACCCTGAAAACATTACGGTTTCAGCAGAAAATAGCGTTTGATGAAATGAAATTCGATGAAGTGATGAGTTACCGGTTTTCTGATTTCAGGAAAAAGGTCCCGCTATTATAGTTGACCACACTGAAGTTATGATAACCAACAACAAATCGTATTATGACAAATGTAATTCGAGCCGTATTTACATTGACAATGCCTTCTTAGCGACTGAAATAAAAGTTGGCACAGATATTTTTATAAATGGAGATGATCTCGCATTCGTTTGTGTAGACGTTATTGACAGCAATACAGTGAAATGTATAGCGAGAAAGGATGGCTGTTTGGAGAACTTGGCCACAGTTAATATACGAGGACCGAAGCAAGCAAGACCTGTATTAAATAAAATTGATATACAGCGAGTTCATTTTGCTCTAGAAAACAATGTAACGTTGAACATGAATCCTTAGGCCGGTAGCACACTCTCGCGAAATTGTGATATGATTAAGGCTGAACTTTATTTTCTTGCTGGTACATTCGAAATTCCACGTACGAAAATCTCCTTGTTTGTGGTATGGTAGGCCCAGAGACAGGCATTAACTGATTAACTTTTTAATCAACTAATTAATCGATTAAACAATCAATCGTCACAAAATTAATCATGATTAATTAAATCGCGATTAAATTAATTGACGAAGTACACGAATAACGATTTAATCGACATTTTAAATTGGAACACACACGGTACAAAAATTTAATATGTTATAAATGATGTTATACTGATGTAAGCTGTTAAGCTGTATCAATCTGTCAACGTACCACGGAACGACTTACAAAAGAAACGATTTATTCCTAATATAAATCGAAAGAAAGTTTATCTAATTAAATAATTAATTAATTAACAATTTAGTCGTTGTTAAGTAATCGGCGATTAATTTGATCGTGACTAAATTAATCGAAACTCTTACGACTAAGATTAATCGATCGCCATTTTTAATCGTTAATAGTTAGTCGATTATATTTTGCCCATCACTGGGTGGGCCTCACGAGGATAAAATCACTGACACTGGCATCAGTATTTTTGTGACGACGCTGGAGCCCAAATTTATGTTTGTCAACGGAAAAAAATCGCCTACCATACTACCTACGATCGAAGACACTGTTAACCCGTACATTTACAATCGAACATAAACCTTTTCGCAAGGTATTAAAGGAGACAAGGAGATTTTTATAAGTGGAAATTCGAATCTAACGGCAAGGACACGAAGTTCAGTTACCTTTGCTCTTACTCGGAAATGCCATTTTGAAATTTGAAACAGATAAAAATGAGAATAAAACGGTCATTAAAATATATTACATTTAGTGCCTTGATTTTGTAACTCCTATGGTACACCGGGCCTCACGAGGTTATTCTCGGTATGGGCAGCTAGGTATGGGAAGGTGGGTAAATAAGTAAATTTGTAAACGCGCAAGTTAAACCATAGATATACCTAATCATAACAAAGTTGAACTTTTTGCGTTACCTAAGTTTTACTTTCAGAGTTTCGCGGCGAAGATGACCAGCTACCGGCCATTTAAAACCGACTAATGTTACGTCTTGCCTGTACGTCCCCCAATAAAAATGTTGAGCATACTTAGAACCATGTCATTGTGGTTGTCATTGTAATTATCAAGCTTGTCGTTTGATGTTCAGTTTGAAGTTTATTATAATGACAAGGCATTAAACTGCTTCACATTTTCGTTGGGACATACTATCACCCAAAATGTTGTGCATACTTAGAACCTTGTCATTGTGACTCTCAATGCCATTTTCACGCTGATCATGCAGCACTTCAAGTTTCCCATCAGTCCTATGGAACTGTGACGTCATAGAACTGTTAACATTATTTTTCTCCCAACTGTTCCGTGGTAGAACTGTTGAAACAAAAGTTGTACTTTTAGTTCCATAGAATGTAATGTAAACACTTCTAACCAGGAAAATCAAATATTGCTCGTAACCTAAATCACAAAAAAAACATAAAATTTGTGAACTCAAATGATCTATGACGTCACAGTTCCATAGGACTGATGGGAAACTTGAAGTGCTTCTAGTTCTGAGAACAAATAGCACATTTTTTGTCTCAATAGTCCCATCATGGAACAGTTGAGAAAAAAAAAATTAACAGTTCTATGACGTCACAGTTCCATAGGACTGATGGGAAACTTGAAGTACCTACTTCTAGTTTTATAGAACAACTGGCACATTTTTTGTCTCAATAGTCCTATGACGGAACAGTTAGGAAAAAAAGCAGGTGGTAGGACCTTATGTAGGGTCCGTCCGGATCGCTACCACCATCTTATCCATTAACCTACCGCCAAACAGCAGTGTCCGCATTGTTGTGTTCCGGTTTGGGGATAAGACAGCCGGTGAAATAACTAGCATAGAGGCATTCCATCTTAGTCCCCAGGGTTGGCAATGCATTTGCAGTCTTAGGATTGCAGTCTTGTGAATGCGAATGTCTATGGGTCACAGTTTCCACTTACCATCAGGTGGCCTGTGTGCTCGTTTGCCGTCTCAATGCCATAAAAAAAAAAAAAAATAGTTCTATGACGTCACAGTTCCATAGAATCTAGTTCTTTAGAACTAATAGCACATTTTTTGTTTTAACAGTTCTACCATGGAACTGCAGGGAAAAAAAATTTAACAGTTCTTTGACGTCATAGTTCCATAGACCAAATGGGAAGTACTCATATATTAAGTGAGTTTTCACTACAAAGTTAGGACTCTAGAACTCGAGTCGTTTACAACACTAGTTCACAGTCCTTATAAGACCGTGCGTGAGTACAGCAAAGCGGGAACTCACACGAGGTCAAAAGCACGGCTTGGTGCCTTCGTTGACCATATTAAAGTTGCACTGCTCAGTTCTTGGTTCGCACAATTTTATTGAGCGTGTTGACGTTCGTTCAAACTGTGGCTGAATAATTGACAGTGGTACTTAACTTTTTTAACATAATATACTAATGGAGGATTGACTTAACCTTTTTCACGCCATTGACGGATATTTCCGTCATGGTTGACAGCGCAAATAAGACCTGAGTATCTATGAGGCAAAGTTGACATTCGCTGTGGTTTTGTATTGGACATAGCGTTGAAAAGGTTAAATAACACAATCTCATATGTCAATGTCTCACTTTTACCTAATCTGGTGCCGGGGTTGTACTGTGCGATGAACTAAATCATTGAAAGTAGAGTAACTCAAAAAGATTCAAATTGTATTACAGGTAGACGTGATAACAATTAACTTCGTGCAAAGCGCTGCCAATATTAAGAAGTTAAAACAGTACATCGCCAAGCAAGGTGGTCGTCAGCCGTTAATTCTCAGCGGGATATGTACCGAGCAGGATATAGAAATCATCGATGAAATTTTAAAAGTAAGATTATTTCAAAAACAATTGACAAGGTTTCATATTTCTTTATGTTTGGAAGAAAGAAGTCGCCAATAGTTTTAAATTTCCTCTAGGATGAATAGTTAATGTATTATTCATTTCTTAATATATACTTGTTCTAAAAAAGCGTATCTCCAATTCTATGACACTAAAGACATATTACGCTAGTCCAGTTTCTATTTAAAAAAAAATAAAGTAATGATTTATGACAGTGACATCTGGCATTGTCAATACGGGTATGTCCATTTCGATTCGTGTACAAAACGAATAAAGCGGTCCACGCACAGAAGACGAAAGCGGCGCAGACAGGCATATTGCCGTATACAATGCACTATGTTAGAAGGCCTTCGGAGAATGCGTTACATTTAGTTAGAGCATTGTAACGGTAATAGGCTTGCCTCCGCACCGCCTCCGTCTTCTGTGTGTGGACAACTTACAGGCTTTTTTAACCCTTCTTTTTAACCTGAATCGTGATATATGCTAAGGCTACCTACAATAAAATAGGATAAGTATAAAGTAAGTACATATCTATCAATGTCAAATTTATAATTATGAGTGTTTATCCACGTGAAACGAGCTATGTGCGGCTATGAAATTCTGGATCCGTTTTCATTGTACTTGACTATATATCTATTCGGACGTAGGTAAAATTAGATTTTTAATCAGTCTTGTTTTTTTATTAATGAGTAGTGATTTTCAGGTGTCACAATAATGAAACATGGTCAATTGGCTAAGTAAAGATTTTGGAAGAGATTTATTTTTTAATTTTTTTCGATAGTCATCATCCTAAAGATCAAGGAACTGCGGCTCTTTTATTTATATTTCCTCTAATATTTTAGAAATATTTTTTTAGTTATGGAGTTGACATATGTTAATTTTAATGGTCGACAAATTTGTTGCCTTCGTACTTAAAGAAAAAGAAACAAAAACTGTCACTTCTATATTTGTCATTGCCAAGTCAAATCAAAGTAAACAAATGATTCAATAGAATTTTTTTTAATGACCTCAGAGCTAACCCCGGACTTTTAATTTTGCCGCTTTACTCTACGACCTTTGCACGATATTTGGACTACGATTTATTTTCGACCCCTTTGGCACTACTTCTTGGACACCGATTTCCACCGAAATTAAAATAAAAGAGCCGCAGTTTCTTGATCTTTAGAGTGACGACTATCGAAAAACATATAATTTACATCTCTTCCAAAACTTTACTTAGCCTATTGTCGTCCGCTTCAGATAGAATAGGATCGGAGTATACAAAGAACTTCACTGAACTGGTTAATGGATGAAAAGTATTTTAGATAAAATTAAATGTTTAAAATATATTATTATCGAAAGTGGGTTGACTAAAAAAATTCAGTCCAGAATATGATAAAATTATTTTTTCAATGTATTACCGTTTCGGGTAATAGACAAATGATATACCAATCAAAGGTATGAAGCCTATAAAATTAAATATGCAAACGTTAGGTTGACTATTTTTTCCCGTCATAACATTTGGGTAGACTGGTATAAAAAGCAAAACAATATTAATAAAATGCACTGGTACCAGACCTATAAACTTTAATACTCGTATCACGTAAAATATGTACGTTTTTCGGGTCACTCATTAAAACTGTGATTTCAAAGGATATGTATGAGCACTACAAATTAGTTTTATTATCAATTACAAATACATTGGTTTATTGGTTTGCTTCTTAGTGTGCTAGAACTATATATTTTTCTAAGAAACTATCATTGTTGTCTCCTGGCATACGGGATAGAATAAAACCAGTAAAAAGTTCATCAACATTAAATTCAAAATTCAGATCAATTGCAAAAAAAGTGCAGCTGCAACAGAAGCTTGTCCCATCCGGCCCGTCAGTCCAGCTCTTGGTCTCGCCGAAACCCATTTGTTAGATGATGTATATAAAGGCATTTTTTCATAGTAGCGAATTTTTACATCCCGTTATTTCATAATCGTCAATATTCTATTCGCTTTTCTTCATGTAGCGACTTTTTAAATGGAGTTATTTAATGTTTGCGCTTATTTAATCGCTGCAATTACCAAAAGATTATTTTATTAGTCGATTTTTTTCCCATTTAAAAAATATAATTTGACAAGAGCCGGCAGAACTCCGCCGTGCGGAGCTCCTATTTCTGGGTGGTTTTGGCCTTCTGGGTCTGGTATAAAAACGAACCTAATCTGGGTTAGATATACGTATACTATGATGTTATTGCTATTGGTGGTGATGACAAGAATGCAAATACTAAAAATCACGAACATTAAATAATGCTATGTAAAAAATCGCTACAAGCAGAACTACGTATTTCAAAAGTGACAATTTATGAAAGAACGCGAAGTGAATATTTGATACTATGCAAAGATGCTTTTGTGAAAATCATCTAAAGCTGGGTACGAATCTGAGTGGCTCAGCCTGAGACATGCTCGCCCTGCGCGGCGAGCTGCTCGCGAACGTAATTGTTGCACATAAACATTGCGGGTGAGGCAGCGTGCTTGACGCGAGCCGTCATTTTAAAATGGCGTTGGACACGATGACAGCCGCGGCTGCGTTTATCATAATTCACCGAATTATTAACAAAAAGAAGAAGAAATCGCCTCAGTGGCGGGAGGCTCAGCAACTTTATCAAATTTGTATGTGCCTCGACCACAGACATGTTAGGATTTGTCACTACTACCCGCAGCACGCTTGGATACATGTCCAAATTACGCGAGGCGCGCATATCGAGGTGCCTTTGAGCACGGTCTAAAGACTAACTCTCGACGGCTCGCCGCGCGCTGCTTGTTCGCAGCTCGCGCACAGCGAGTGAACGCGTACGAATTTGAGCAAAATAGGTGAGCCGTGCGTGCCTCAACCCGTGGCTGCTCTAATTCGTACCCAGCTTAAGAAACCCACAATCCGCTCGGCTTGCGGCTTATTGTATTGCTCAACTAACATCCGCTAGTATTTGTGTGTAGAGTCGAAGCAAATACAAGTTATGCACACAGTAAACTCCTAGGAGTCCTAGCATGCAACAAGAGTCCAACTTTCTTTATTTTATTTATAAAATTTGATTAAAATGTGATCCGTGTGGTTGCCGGGTTAGAATAGTACCACTCCATGTCTTCCCGTGGATGTCGTAAGAGGCGACTAAGGGAATAAGGGCTTATAGTACTGTTAGGCAATAGGCTTGCAACCTGTCACTAATACACAGGTAAACATCTTAGCCTGATTGTGCAAAATGTGGTTACATAATTATCAACAAGTTGGTTTTGGGTTGTTGTGTTTTTCTTGTTGTGTGTTTCTGTAGCTCTGCCTACCCCACTCGGGTATGTAAAATGTGATTGTTTATTGCTGTCATTCCTGGATCTATAAGTACTGTTTGGCCTAAAATCATTTTCATAAACTTCATCGTAATAGCCATTATATTTTAAGTTTTTTTTTCTTTTTTTTTCTATTTTTTTAAAATTAGTTGATTAATTTATTGTCAATAAAATAATAATAAAATATAATATTTTTAGAATAATATAATATTCGGATATTGGAGTAATGGTTGCAGGCGAGGATTTAATGGCCTTAAAGATGCAATGACTACTTGAGTACCTATTTCTTTTTTAGGAATCCGATGGACTTATAATCTCTAGAGAATTTTTGCCGTACCAATTGGATATGTCAAAGTTTTACCGATTCAACAATATACAAAAATGGATAGCAGCTAAATGCCAACAGGTATTTGAAACATAATCCAGCCAATCATATGAAACACGACGGACCATCATAGGCTAGCGCAAGAGTCGCGTTTATACCTTCGAGTTATTTTATTTCGCATTACTCTGTCATTGTCGATGTACTCTAAGATGGTCTTCTACCAGTGTTGCCTTTAACATGGTGCTAAGCCAGGTGCTAAGTTATTTCGTATTGACTAAATTTTATTTTTTATTGATACTAGAATTGCAGGACATCTTCCAAAACCAACTCAAATTAAATAGGCTTCCTATTTAATTTGAGTTGGTTTTGGAAGATGTTGTGTATAATTGTAACGATTGCTAATAACTGTAGGATTATATTAAGTTTGGTAGTATCATAATAATATAGAACATGATAAATAGAATGGTACAGCAGTATTTCTGTTTCTAGAGTGGCAAACCGCTTTATCTTTCTGGAGGTGTGCTCAATAACTCGATAGAGGATCGCACATTATGTCAAGCTGAAATAATAGATGCGTCTAACGCCATTTTAGGTGGCGTCTCTGGCTTTATTCTTAGAAACTGCTCAAATATAGAATCAACGATTGGCGCCATGAACATTCTGACTGAAGTATGCTGCGGTGTCGAGCCGTATTTTACCTCAAAAACGGAATTTTGGAAGCTTACTGAACAGGTGAATTATGTGGATATTTGAGTTCCAGAGAGTGGTGATCATAATTTCGTCAAATATTTTTTCTTGGTTTCATTTGTTCCACTCCCATATATTTCCAGTGTTTTTTTTGGAAGGGCATTCGCTTTTTCCCGACCATTTTTTTTTGTATTTGAGTATTTTTATATGCGGATTTCCCCCGATCGCAATTTTGTACACTTATTATTAGGTCAAAATAGGTAGGTAGTTTTAGGTTATGTTAGTTTTGCAGCAGACCACCCAGAAATAGGAGCTCTGCCGTAGCTGAGCTCCGACGACACTATTAAATTAATTTCTGCAATGGAAAAAAACGACATAAAAAAGGAGAGGGTTAAAATAATAATGCAAATAAAAAAAAACTCATCGGGATTAATGCGAATACGAATTATACCACTAATAATATGTGTTTTTTGAAATCGCTGCATTTGAAAAAATATGTGAATAGAACGAGTGACACTAAGAAATTCATGGACCACACATTTTTTAAATTATAATTCATTGATCCTGTGCATCTTGACGTAAGTAAGAACATATCGTTTTTGGCTTAAACTGCCGTTTTCTGATTCTGATTTTAGATCATGGATGGTTTTTTTATGTATAAATTATAATTTTACGCGAAAAAGGTGCATTTTGAGGTTATAAAAGTGTTAAATAAGACAAGTCGGACGGTATGGAGTATAGACATTTCGACCCCATCGCACCCCAACAGGGGATGATGGTATTTCACATCCGCCACGTTGGATTTTAAAATCGTTGTTTTGATAATCAGCGAACCGATAAACCATAAAATAAAAATATCCATGTCGATCAGACTTCGTCACCCCGTTTCCCCCTTTTGAGGGTTGAATTCTGAAAAATGATTTCTTAGTGCACCTCTAGACCTTATAAGGAACCGACGTGCCAAATTTAGAGTCTCTAGACCCTGCGGTTTGAGCAGTGCGTTGATACGTCATGCAGTCAGTCATACAGTCAGTTTATTCTTTCATATACATATTTAGATGGTCAACCGATCAAAAAGGTAACATTATGTTTGGACAAGCAACAATACTGTCTTTTTACAGAATTCCTACAAACGACGTCGCAGTAAATAGCATAGACTCACAAAAAAAAAACATTTTGCTTTCAATTAATCGGAAAATAGGGTTCGGAGCCTGCGTGAGACTGAACAATGTGACGTCATGAAGTTACGGCTATAGATTTTATACCATAGCTTTGGTAGGACCTAATACCTATTTTAGTAACATTATAATTGCAATCTTGTTGCTTTAATTGTAGGGTGCCTTTTATATTTGGCATTATGTCCTCAAGGGAAAACCTGGGGACTCGGAGGATAGCTGGCCAGATTTTTTGTCGTGGAGGCAAACCCATACGAAGTAATATTATATATCTATGCAGGAAACAGAATTTTGTATCTTTGCTTCTAGATAAAGATGCCAGTGAACGCAGCCGAAGCGTGTCTGATGTCGTGTGTGGCAACGGCCAACCAGGTCAATGCCAAGGTGATAGTCCTGCCAACGGTGACAGGCCGGACGGTCAAGGCGATCCATTGGATGCGGCCGAACTGCCTCGTGCTAGCCGTCTGCAGTAAGACCAGGGTCACAAGGATGCTGTATTTGTACAGATCTATTGTACCAGTACTGTGCGATGCTGGTAATTATCTCTTGTTTTATTAAAAGGTCATAGTATACATAGAAAAGTAGGTTATCTCTGGGCCTTTGGAGTTTCTATTACCTATGACCGCATGGGTACTCCTTGATCCAATCTTGTTATTTTGTTTTTGCCACCTACGTGGCCAAACTTCTATCGATTATCATCATCTCATAAATATTGTTCTTTAGAACTAGTTTTTAGGAAATCTTTTTATCATGCTGCTTTCGTGTGAGACGTTTCGTTTGAGTATTTAATAAAGAACTTCGGTATTTTGCGTCGATGCGATTATTTACTCCTCGTTTGCTTGCTTTTTATGTTTTAGCACTCTATATATGTCTGTATGTATTTTTATATTTGTACGTACGTATACTACACCACAAATAATTAATAAATCCACAGATTTATGCTACATAGTCTTTTCCCAATCTTTATCCTTATTTGTTATTTATCAACGTTATGTATGACAGCTGTTATTAAATTGACAGTAAGGGCGGCTGAGTTAGAAAACAATACGATAACAATAGGTGTAAAAATAAAGAAGAAAACGTCCCAGCCGCGATGTTAATTAGTTGAATAGTACCTTACTTCTTACTAATATTATAAAAGCGTAAGTTTGGATGTTTGTTTCTCAATCACGCGGGAACGGCTAAACGGATCTCGATAAAATTTGGCACAATTATTAAGGCTACTTGTTATTTTAAAATCTCAGCCCTGATTTGTTGCAAATTACGACTAATTGTGACATTTGTTAGGTACTAAAGTTTCTATTGTTTCCAGTTAATCCAGAAGAAAGGATAGATTTTGCTATTATGTACGCAGTGACAAGACAAATGCTTTTTTATGATGATGTATACGTGACGCTCCAGAGGTCAGAAGAAACTAGTAGTTTTTGTGACTGCGTCCGCGTGTGGACTGTGAAGTTTTCCAGTAAACCATTGATACAGTAAGTGATAACTCAGTTTTTAGGGTTCAATACAAATACTTTTTATTGAACACCAAAAAAAAACAGAACACGGAACAGTACATTTAAATCATAGGTATACAACAGGCGGTCTTACCGCTAAATAGCGATCTCTTCTAGACAACCTTGGATTGAGAAATAACTAGGGACACAAATTCATGGCAGGCGGTGGAAACGAGTTGGACTCGCACCGTCACACGAGGGACCGTTTTTTTAACGCCTGCAATATGTTCTATTTTGGTTTGCCTAAATTACCTATAAAAGTATTTTGTTAATCATTCAAAAACTGAATTTTGATTGCTTCCTTATTTACAGATGCACTGAGCAAGGTGAAGAATTACCCCCAGCACATGTGTCAAATTACAATATATATGATAAAAAGCACAAATAAAATTATTTAACTTAATTGTTGCGGTTTTGATGGACGCCTAAAGTATTCTTGCTTTAGGCTGAATACCACAAGTAAAAGAATAACCTAAAAGATTGAGCAAATTTTCATAACACGAAGGTGCTAAATAATTATGACTCAATTTTGTTTTATCGTATTTTTGCTCTTCGTACACCCGTATTTATAGTTTCTTACGTCATTACTTTTGCTTAAGTACTAGCTATTACTTTTTTTGTCTATACGGGTGTTAGTCACACTAGATAAAGTGGTGAGTAATTATCCATCCGCTTCACCTGTCGACGCTCGAAGTTTCCAGTCGCCACACCCTGGGTACTGTGGCTTCACCTTGGGTACTGAAGTGTCCACGACAGAGCGCAATGCCAATAACATAACTTTGGCACCCGTATTTATAGACACGAAAAATAATGCAAAAGTAAATAAATTAGTCCCGTGTGGTTGCCGGGTTAGAATAGTGCCACTCCATGTCTTTCCGTGGATGTCGTAAGAGGCGACTAAGGGAATAAGGGCTTGTAGTACTGTTAGGCGATGGGCTTGCAACCTGTCACTAATACACTGGTAAACATCTTAGTCTCTTTGTGCAAAATGTGGTTACAGAATTATCAACAAGTTTAGAGTTGTTGGTATTCTGTAGCTCTGCCTACCCCACTCTGGGAATGATGGCGTGACGTTATATGTAAGTAAATAAATGACTCAATAAGCAATTTTATTATGACTTGACATTACTATTACTCAAGTAATTACTCTTCTTATCTTTAAATACGGGTATTAAGAATATAGCTGATTTGCGAAAAATACGTCTAACAAATGCTTATGTCCTTTTCTTGACAAAAGTTGTCCTACTTTCTTATTAAGGTAGCACCTGCGCGCGACTGACCGTTTCTGGACCCACCAGAGGGTGTATTAACGGTATTTTAACACAAAGCACAGGCCTGAGAAACGGTAAAAATCATATAGCCTTTGACAACAATGGCGGCCGAATTAAAAACAATACCAAAACACGTCAAAGACAACATCGTTATAATTATAACCTAGTGGAATAGAGGCTGTAGTCCATTCGCTTAGATAGTGTCGCTGCACCCTGTGGGTAGGCATACAAAAAAAACCTGTCATAAAAGAACCTAACCTAACAGCTTTGAATTAACCAGAATTGATCGCTCGCTACGCACGCTCATCACTACATAGTATAAAACAAAGTCGTTTTCTCTGTCCCTATGTCCCTTTGTATGCTTAAATCTTTAAAACTACGCAACCGATTTTGATGCGGTTTTTTTAATAGATAGAGTGATTCAAGAGGAAGGATTATATGTATAATACTTTAATCTGGAGCGAAGCGAGGGCGGGTCGCTAGTTTCGTATAAAAATACCGGGCAAGAGCATGTCGGACCATGCTCAGTGTAGGGTTCCAAAGCCGTTAAGTACTACAAACATACAAAACTATCATGTAATCACTAATTTTCTATTTAAAGTCAATTGGTGCCGTCGTAGATGATTTTAGTAGGTATAAACACTTTAATCGCCTGTATCTCAAGAACCAATGATGTCTACTTAGTCGTGATAGTTTTTCTTTAAAATTGGTTATATGCTCTTTCATTTAAGATTTTTAGTATTTGTAGTTTTGGCTGTGCAGGGGGGGGCACATGAGTGTAACAAAAATTAGCGCTTTAAAGCTTAATTGGCGTGACTAATAGTCTTTGCACTAGGCTGCGGACGGACGGACTGACGGACATGGCGAAACTATAAGGGTTCCTAGTTTGACTATGGAACCCTAAACATCCGACAAATTGAGAAACTCGTTTTTTGAAGTCGGTTAAGAAATATGACAAGAATATAGGCCCCAAAATACTTCTGAATAATTATCAATATTGAACGTGAAAGTAGATATCAAATTTATAACTTATACAAAAGATAATTAACGTTAGAATTATTAAGTGTTATGCTTTAAATGTTTATAAGTGTCGATAGTTATGACCATAAATAATATGGACATCAGACTTTCAAACTTTGATAGAATAAGTTTATGCCACGCCATAACACATTGCTGCAACCGTTAAAACATAATATTTTAAGCCGTGGCCGTAGCCGTGGCTTTCGTGGATACAGAACGTTTACAACAACAACGGGATGGAAAAGTATTAAAGGTAAGTGACTGTTTTAGTTGTGATTACAGTAATGGTAAAAAAAATATGTTTATTCTATAATGATTTTGTTTATTCATTTCAATTGGATTCAAATATGCCTCCACGTTCATATCTAATTTATAAATTCAAGATGGTTAAATTATTGAAAACACGTGTCATTGCAACAATTGACAATTTGTTGAAAGTTATTTTAGTGGTGTTTATTTTTAAGATTTTACTGTTATTTATTGCAATTTTATGTAATTATTAAAGAAAAGTGGTCATCCCATTACTGTTTTATATAAAAAGTGTTCTTCAAAGGATTTCATAGTGCTCCTCGTTTAATAAAATCAGATTTTTGAGACCAATTTATGTGTTCTCATAGGTTCTCGTGACGATGAAAAAACCTGAAACAATAACATTCGGAGACATTGACTATTGCGACCCGAGGGTCTTGCATAGACAAGCTTATCACCAGAGACGGATCCCAATTATGGTAAACATAGGTAAGAACCGTTCACCATTTTAGTGACTCTATGATAAAATGCAGGGGTGCCGTTCACTTTGCCTATACATACACTTTTATTTAACATTATTTTGTTTTGATAACTTTATTTATGTATATTAAAATAAAACACAGCATAACAGTGAAACACTAGTATAGCACTATGGATTACAAAGTTGAAAACAACAATCAGTAACAAAGACCTTAGTACAACATTACAACAATATTGTATGTATTACACGATACAAGCGGGTATTCAAAAACATGTATTAAAAAGGGATTTCCTCTTATATTACAAGTTACAAGCGGAAATCACTTTTCATTTATATAAAAGTAGGTATTAAAAAGGGACTCCAACTTGTATTACGAGTTACAAGTTTTTGATAAGCGCGCCTCGCGTCGGCAGTCTTATATACCTACGTTACAATCCAACAAATTTGTAAAACAGTTGGATAATTGTCAAGTTGTATGTACTGTAAAAACTGTGTAAAAAGACTCCAAAAGTTTAAAAAATAACACTGTTAAAACAAATAATAGTACTTACTTCAACTAAAATCGCTTATAAGATAGGGTTCTGGGCAAGAGCAAATCGATTAACTAATGATCGATGAATACATTGTAATTTGCAGCGAATACAAATATATCGGCAGTGGACATCCAACAGATGATGGAAGCTGGCATGAACTTGATGAAGTTTAAAATGATTGCCTCCTTCAAGGAGGAGTTACAACAAATGCATGAACTGCGCAAGGCTGCAGCAGCGTGCTCCCTGAAGTACGGTGTCACGCACTGGCCGGTTGGAACATGTGTATCGTTAAAGACCTGTATTGCTATTACTGGTCTCATTGAAGAAGTTAGTTGGAATTAGTAACTGTACATAATTATTCTGGGTCATACACACTCTTGGAAACAAAAGTTGTCTTCCCTGTGGTCAATAGTTAACCATTTCAATGATTTGTCTAATACCAAACCAGAGCGAATGTCAACTTTGCCTCATAGATACTAAGGTCTATTTTGCGCTGTCAACCATGACGAAAATATCCGTCATTGGTTTTGAAAAAGTTAAAAGCTTGTACGTGCATATAAGTTATGTTTTTATATGAAAGGTCTAAAGCAGTCCTGACGCCGTTTAAGCGGGAATGGGCTTAGCCAGAAAAATAGGCCTTAAAAACGTTAAAATCCGATGTGTCCACAGGAAATACGATCACCTAAATCTGTGTATTCTGTGCTATGTGGTATAAAAACTTCATGCTAATCGTTATAGTTTCAATAGTCGATAAAGAAACTTTATCTACAGATGTATCAAAATAAGTCCTCTATAATGCGTGCAGTGGCTGAGCGCGCTGCCACGGGAACCTAGTGTCAATATTATTATGAAATTATAAAAATGACAACCATACGGGGATTAAGTTGGTTAAGTAAAAAATGACTCAAATCACACAAAACACACTTTTATTTAAACCTTAGTTTTTTATACTTAAGTTTACGTACTTAGTTCTATATACGTTGGAATATGCAATAGACGAAAAAAAATATAGTGCTGACCCTTTGTCAAAAATTGACCCGTGGCAGCGTGCTCGGCCCACAGAACTCGTTGGCAACGACCAATATTGTTTATTTATTACTATTAACGTATATTTCGCCAATGTCAATTTATTTGTGGACGCTCTCATGAACTTATTAGAGAAATAAGTCCATGGGTATCATACGCGGGGACAGTTGATCGGTAAAAGAGTAGTTTCTCTTGTGGACTAGACAAAGCACATGGGCTTAGCTCCATGCGCTTCTATCGGGTCCAAATTTACCTGTTTTGGCCACTTGGACAACCGTTCTTTAAAGATGTCACCTTAATCTCTTCTTCTTCTTTTATATTAATGGCGGTTCAATTCAATTCAATTCAATACAAAATTTTATTAATAAAATTAAAATTTTACATGTCAGTTTTTTAGTTATACATTTTAAATTGATTTTACTTTGGTACATACTTCTACTACGAGTATTAATTCGGATCACCGCGATATTCCGCAGTGATTTCGCCAATGTCTAGTGAATAGTGTAGATCAGTAAAGAGAATAAATCAAAAATAAAAGCCGGACATCTTTCAATTGGCCATCTTCCCTCCCCGAAGGTTACCGGAACCTCCCACCTTAATCTCATGAGTTGTCACTTTGTATCTTGGCGAATTAGAAAGTGACAGAAGGTGTTATGTCTATCATTAATTCTTATAAGTAAATGTGTTAGTATTTTAATTTCAGGAAGAATCCGAGTACATTTCTATAGAGGAGGTATCAGAAGTGATACTCACTTGCGATATAGAGTATTTCAACAAGTGCAACGCAAAAATAATTTACTTTGATGATAAATACTTAATAATGGATGTAAAAGTCGGTAATGACATTTACATAGACGGTGATGAAATTGTGGTCGTTTGTGAAGAAATTGTCGATGACGTGTCATTGCGATGTATTGTGAAGAAAGGAGGTAACTTGAGGAGCGGGGCTATTGTATGTGTGCGAGGAATTACACATACAAGACCTTATCTAACTAAAAGGGATTTCTCACGAATTAAATTTGGTTTGGATCATAAGGTAACGTAACGTTATAGTGAAATATATTTTGAAGAAAGTCACGTTCATTGTAATTTTAATGAAGAATTGCTTATTAACAAAGTCGCTTTTCGCATCTGTCTGTATATCCCCTAACTCCGCCTAAACCACGCAACGGATTTTGATACGGTTTTTGTATAATGAATTCTGGTTTATGAACATGTGTTACAGAAAACTCACATTAATAGAAGCAAAGCGAAGGCGGGTCGCTAGTATATTGTATGTGTTAAAGTTCAGGCTTTTATCTCAAACAATCATTTCAATTTTGCTTGCTTAAATTAGCCATATAATTATTTTTTTGTAGTATGTATCTATTTGTAGTAACGTAGCCTTAACGAATATACCATTCAAATGCGTTTTTAATACAAAGCTTTATTTCACTAAGGTGGTTTTTGGTTTGATGAAAATTTCCTGGGTTTTCAGCTCTAAACTAAACTGCCCTCATACGAAGAAAAGCATTTACCTCTTATTAGAATCGTATTGTAAAAGAAACCTTATGTATGAACGTGCAGAGTTAAGAATGCTTCAACTATCATAGTGCAAATAGCCGTCTTCTTTGGTATGTCACTCTGGGTTCTTCTCTATTTCATATTTGTCAAACGTAATTATTGCAGTTCGACATATTGATCGTTAATTACGTGCGGCACCCGATGACGATAATGAAGGTGAAGGAATACATTGACGAAGCGAAAGTCAGACGGCCGATTATAATCAGCGGGATATGCTCACCGAGTGGACTGGAAAACGTTGATGAAATAATTAAAGTATGACTGAAAACAACTATATTTGAACACCATAGTATTACAAAGCTATGCAGTAATAAGGTTTAACAAACATTTAAAAGTTCAATAAATAACCACTAAAGACAGTAGATTCCAAATGCACTAAAAGAAGAATGACATTCACAGTATTGGCCAAGGTGGTAGAGTTGATAATTAATTAAAATTATAAGGTTGCAGTCCTTGTTTTTAAACTTTTTTTTTTTTTATATGTTGAGGAGAAGGCACACGAGCAATCAGGCCACCTGATGGTAAGTGGAATCTGAGACCCATAGACATTTGAATTCTCAAGACTATAATCCCAAGACCTCAAATGCGTTGCTAACCCTGAGGACTAAGATGGAATGCCTCTATGCTAGTAATTTCACCGGTTGTCTTATCCCCACACCGGAACACAACAATGCGAACACTGTTGCTTGGCGGGTGGTTAATAGATAAGATGGTGGTAGCGATCAGGACGGACCCTGCACAGGGTCCTATTTTGAGACAAAAATGAGTTCAAATAAACGGTAATTTATTTTATTCTGAAAAAACGAGAAATGCGTATTCTAGGAATCCGATGCCATCATATTAGCTCGAGAATTCTTATACTACGAAATAGAAGAGTCACAGATGTATAGCTTTGGGCAAATACAGAAATTGGTAGCAGCAAAATGTATGCAGGTAAGAATGAACTTTGTTACTATAATTATATAAGGAGAAAAAAGAAAGGGGGAGGGAGGGGTATAGCGAGAAAAGAGGTCTTTGTTTATCCACAGGAAAAGGGCCAAGTTTTAAGTATTCAAAACCGACGTGCAGTGTGACTCGATGTATGAATGTGGAAGAAATGAAAGAGGATTATCAGGATCGTAGCAGGTGGAAAGAAGTGGTCTTTGCCTACCCCTGAAAGAAGTGTTCTCTACCTATACTTTAAATCACGCCTGTATCTGAGAGGGGTCTCTAGGATACAGGCGTAATTAAATACTTATGTATGTTTCTCTATTAACTATTTTTGAAACTAAATGAAGTTTATAGGTAGAAATAAGTATTGTACAAGTTTAAAAAAAAAAAACAGGTATTGTCTGGTTATTTTCTGCAGCCTGTATAATTTAGAATTGAAATTAAAAAACGACCAAAGTTTCCAGTCAGTTTTTGCATATTACAAGTATTTGATTCTGACATTCGGATAAATTAAACTTTAAGATGGCGGTTTTGATGTAGGGTAGGGTATATTAACTGGTATCCCATCATTTCATCAAATTTCACTTCATCGAACGCTATTTTCTGCTGAAACCATGATATTTTCATAATATCTTAAACATTCATTACGGAGGATAGGTCAGGATTGACTTGTGACTACCAAAAAAAACATACGGTGAGAAAAACCTTTCGATGAAATGAAAATTCTGCGTAACTATACGTTTGTTGAAAAGTATTTTGATAAGACAGTAGGTACCCAATTTGACCTCATAATTAAAGCATTCTATCAGAATGGTCAACCCGAATATACAGTCGAAGTCATAAAGATGTTTACACTTTAGTACCATGTCACTTTCAATCACTGAGGCAATTTCATATATAATATCTTTAAACATCTTTATGACTTCGACTGTAATTATTTACTTTAAAACAAAAATTGAAATTAAATCACTTATCCTAAAACTATTGCTTTGTTTCTAGGCCGGTAAACCCCTTTATGTATCAGGAGGTATTTTGACTTCAGTGCTTAATACCGGCAACTCTACTGACAACGAAATAATGGACGTGGCTAACGCCATCCTAGACGGTGTCACGGGTTTCATTCTTCGAGACTGTATTGAAGTAACGTTTGCTCTCAAAGCGATCGCGACCATCCACGATATTTGCTGCGACATTGAGCCGTACACTAATACTAAAACTAGTTTTTGGAGACTTTCTGACGAGGTAAAACAATGCTGGGCGTTTTCCAAAAAAGTGTACATCGTTAAGGACAAAGTTGAGAAAACTTAACTTTTTCCATTTCGTCACGAAAATTAGCCATACATTTACATAGGTACGTTAATTTTCGTGACGAAATGGAAAAAGTTAAAATTTCTTATTTTTTTCTTTTACGATGTACATTTTTTGACGACGTCATTGTAGAAGACGTAACGAAAATTTTGGTCTTTAAGCCACAAAGAACTACAGATCCCTTGCCAAAAAAAGTATCATGTAAAAAGGCAAAAAGTATCATGTACTTTTTTGCGAATTTCTCCAATTTAACAAACTTATACTTTTCTTGAACATTTCCTCTAGCAACAGCCAAGTTTTACATACGTTTCGTCGTCCATCAAGAAGCACCCTTTGAATTTTGTTAAAACTTTGTCATACAACAAGCGAGCTCGCTTTTTAACTTGAAGGTTCTGCTTCATGGTGCAATTTGCCTTCTTAATAGTTTTATAGCTCTTATAACCAGCTCGAAGGCGAATCCGTCTCACAGTACTGCGACTTTTTTTTAATTTACGGGACAGATCGTAATCGGACAGGCCTGGATTTTGTTCAACAGCTCTCAACACTTTCTTTTTAAGTTCTCTATCCCTAGTACCCGATTTACGATTGATCTGTGTCTTTCTGCGGCAAGACAGGGTCTCCTTGTATCGTTTTATAATTCTAGTTACAAACAGTATTTTTGTGGAAATTTAGTGCCTTAGCTTGTAACACCTGTTTTTTTTGCTAAAGCCTTTTCTGATAGCAACACTACCGCTGGCAGGGATCTGCACCAAAATCGAGAATCGAATACACATTAGTTATCCTTTTCACTCTCTAAGGTACCGAATGAAGAATGAACGAGATGAAGCATTTTAATATTTCAGTCAAGCGTGATCGTGCGTTACGTTTCACTGCTCCTGCGCTTTGACATAAGGGCTATGGCTCGGATCATTCGATACTTTTCTGGCATGTAAAATTATATTGTTTCAGGATTCATGAAGTATCTGTAGGATTATCTTTTGGATGTTTTGATGATTAAATCGTTAAATCGGTGAACAAGCGCTGCCGGCGTCTAAGGGTGAAACGGGTCTCGTTCTTGTAGACTTAGCCACATCATCTAGGCTCGCTCTATTGTCTCTGATTCGGATTTTGCGTGTAGATTAGGCAGCATTGCCTTCCTCATATTTAATTAAATATTCTTTACAAATGGACGATTAGCGGTGAGTTTCGGTGCTTATTCGATGCATCTTTCCATCGTGCCGAAGTGGGATTTGTTTTTATGTGAATTTACATTTTGTTTCAGGCAAATTAAACGATGGCAAAATAGTGCATCGTGGCAGAACTTTTAACTGCGTCTCGCCGACTTAATGTATTACAAACATACATAATAATGAACCGATGTAAAGCGTAAGTAATCTCTCGTCTAACACTGTTAAAGGTGTATTTGTTTTACTTGTCTTGTCGTTCACGTAAACCTTTTATTATAGCTAATCGCAGCCTACCGATTCCCAAGCGTGGACTCCTGCCTTGTAAAACAGGATCATCAGGCCAGATGCGTGCCTGATTAAGGTGAGTATCATGAGAGGCCGCATTGCTGTCGGCAAGCACAACTTTGAACTTTATCCTAATAAGCTACGTTCTTTTTCAGCCAGTGCCACGTTGCATGGAGGCACCGTGCGTATGCCGGTCTCAACTAAGTGGTAAGTGCTTGCCTTTACCTCATGGCTAGGTCTGATAGGATACCTTTTAATCATTGTTCTTTCGTTTAATACTGCAATTCTTGTTGCAGGGTTTTTTTATTTATCTTTACAACATTCTGGATTCGACCGTGAAGGTCGCTCGACTCAACCGCGTGGGCGTGGTCTGCTTGCCACGTGTTGCGATCTAGAGAGGCTTGGTGCATTGGCGCGCCTCTTCGCTTAGCAACCACGACTGAGTCTTCGCTTGCCACTTAACTTCACCTTACACACTTGACCTCATGCATACTTCACCCTAGATAAGTGCCTGTTCTGTCTTAATAGTAAGTAGTGCTACCATTATTGATGTAATCATGAGATTACATCAATAATGGTAGCACTACTGACCGATGACGGCGAGCTACTGTAACTACAGTAGGTACACTTATGTGATGTGTGTGTGATTCAACATTATACCAGAGAGAATACCAGTGTTTGTTTTACTTTTAACAAGAAACCATTCCTGTTCGCAGTAAGTTCACCCAGGGCGCCTTATTTCATATAAAATTCGAGGTGACTTGCTCCCAGGCCTATGAACCCGCTCGCCCTCATATAGCCTGTTTGCCGATTGAGGTTGTTTCAAGCTATCTTCGACCCAGACCATGATGGATTTTCCAAGTATTTGTTCACAATTACTTTCGTTTTTTCAAGTTCCATCGTCGATAACTATTAAACGCATTGATCAAGGTCTATAATTTTTGCACCATTTAAACATCAAAAGGTTGTCAACAAACCGTGATTATCACTTTTAAAATAAGAATTCAAGACACATTTTTTAATTAATTTATACGTGCCATTTCTAAATGAACCATGCTTTAACCTCGTGAGACCCGGTGTATTATTATTAGAAGGCACTTTAGTTTAAACTATAATTTAATGAGTGTAAAGTTCATTTTCGTTTCTTTCAAAATTGATAGGTGTATTTAAGGGCAAAGGATATTGAACTATATTTACTTAACAGCAAGTCAAATTTTCATTCACAAAAATCTCATTGTTTGTAGTATCTTGGTCCTCACGAGGCTATTTATGGATTAGTTTTGTACTAGAACTGCAAAGTAACAGGGTCTCTATTCTACTGCGTTAAAACGATATTGCGTTTACGTGTTTTAGTATCGTTTTTAACTCGGCCGCCATTACTGTTAATTGACATGACACAGTTATCAAAACGTAGACGGAAACATGTCAAAGGCAATATCGTTTAATACAGTGTAGAATTTCAGCCCAGGCTTTCTGTTAGTATAACAAGTGCAATTACTTATTACATAGCTATGCATTCTATTAATATGACGAGCATGAAGGCCAGAGCTATGGCAGTTATATAGCTCTGTCCTTCACGCCCGTAAAATGAACTGCCGCTATGTCATAATAACTCCCCTTTTGATACAATAAAATACTATACCAAGTCTATTTTCTTGTCAGTCACTTGAGCCCGTGCTGAAGCCCTGTGGCCTCAATGAGAAATGCCTTTCGATGAAATAAAAAAATCACGTATTGGTACGTTGCCGCGTGGTTGCCGGGTTAGAATAGTGCCACTCCATGTCTTCCCGTGGATGTCGTAAGAGGCGACTAAGGGAATAAATGCTTTTAGTACTGTTAGGCGATGGGCTTCCAACCTGTCACTAATCCACTGGTAAACATCTAAGCCTGATTGTCCAAAATGCGGTCACAGAATTATCATGTTCTGCTTTAACTTTTTTTAATTTTTGGTGTTCAATAAAGAGTATTTGTATTGTATTGTATTGTATCACCAAGTTTAGAGTTATTGGTATTCCGTAGGTCTGCCTACCCCACTCCGGGAATAAAAGCGTGACGTTATGTATGTATGTATGATACGTTCTTTGAAAAGTGTTTTGATAAAATAATAGGTACCTACTCCACAATTACAAGTAGCTCTGGGGTGCTTGAAAATTTGCAATCCCTAGTTTACAAATACGTCTTCAACCCTTAGAACTACGATGAAATATCTCTCTACGCTATTAACTTCACTATTGTCAGTAAACTGATCAGATCACCAATGATCTTTTCTTTACCAACTTCTTGTTTTTAATACTGTTACTGTAGTACTGTTAGGCGATAGGCTTGCAATCTGTCACTAATACACACGTAACCTTCGGATTGTGCAAAATGTCGTTATGGAATTATAAACAAGTCTTTTTAGAGTTGTTGGTATTTCTGTAACTCTGTCTACCCCACCACTCTCGTAATGAAGGCGTGATGTTATACAACGTGTTACAAAATAATCCGTAAAAAAGAAATTACCAAAGTAGTGTCAACCCTTATTAAATAACGCCAGTTCAGTATCTTAGGTATACAGTATACTAGGGTTGACACTACTTTCGTTATTTCTTTTTTACGGATTATTTTGTAACACGTTGTATATGTGTGTATATTTTTAATCGAATGGTTTTCCGTTTAGTTAAAACTGCCACTCAACGCAGCCGAAGCGGCTTTGATGTCTTGCGTGACTATGGCTAATGCGATAAATGCCAGAGCAATAATTCTGCCGACGGTGACAGGCCGATCAGCACAGATGCTGGTTCGAATGCAGCCAAGTTGCCTGGTCCTAGCTGTTTGCGGGAGTCCAAGGGTCACAACGAAGCTGCATTTGTATAAAACAGTTGTGCCACTGCTGTTTTCTAGTAAGTCCTTTATTGTTGTAGTCAAACTGTCATAGATATATGCGTATCCGATAGTATTATCGTCTGCGTGCGCCCTTTATTGTGGATTAATAGCGAATGTTCGTCAGCCAAGTATTTGTTTGTATTTTCTTTTAACACTATTGCAAAATATGCTGTATTTGCCCCTTTTTTTTTACCACCTTAGCTACCTGTCTCCCAGTGGGGTAGCGGAGACTGTAGAACGCTAGGTGCTCTGGTCTAAACATACAACTTTCGCCTCCTCTACATTCGTCAACATCATTCACTTATGTTGGTTTCGGGTGCTTTTGATTTGGCCCTTATTTAGTATGTATGTACATCGTCAAACCATTGTGTGTGCGTTTAGGGCGATATTGACATCTCCACTTACTCTCGCCCGCCATACCTCTTTCGTAACTCTTCTTTATCCATTCTTTCTAAATAAGCAAACCATCTTAGCATACTTTGACTGATTTGTTGTTAAATTTTAATGAATGTATACTTAAGTTTTAATTTAAGTTCTACTTTAGTGTTTAGTTCGGGACTGTATACACGCTGTCGCACACCTGTTATTGGTGCATAGGGAGTAACTGTGACCATTAGATTATGTTAGTTAATATCGACGCTTGAAAGGCGAAATGGGGTTACCGACATTATTTGTGATATTGAGTTACATATATCGTTCAAATCAGCAGATTTTTCTGATGTGAACGATATATGTAACTCAATATCACAAAAAATGTCGCTTATCCCATTTCGCCTTTCAAGCCTCGATATGAACTTAATGATTATTTATTGTTCGTGGGTCAATAAATAAATAAATACTTACCCTTTTCGATCTTTTACTACATCTTTCAATTCACATTGTTCTCAAATCTCGCTATTTCTTACTCTACCATCATCCTTACTCCACACATTTTACTCAGAGCTGATTTTATTCTTCTTCTACCACTTCCATGATTCACTACCCATACATCAATGTTGGTGTCAATACTCCGTGAACAATGACTAGGCGAGCTGTGCTCGATAAGATCTTGTTTGCCAATGTTGAGTGAAATGCTCTATTGATCTTATTTTCCGCTTTTACTCTTCTTCTCATTTTCCATCTTTCTGCCTTACATCATTGAATGCAAAGAAAGACCAATTACATACGTACATACCTCTTGGCAAATGCACCATTCCTTCGTATGCCAAAGTGTTTTTGATACTAATTTTGGCCCAGCGAGCTACATAAGGGGGCCTGAGGCCCTAGCCAAGATGCAAACGCTAATAACGTTTTTGTAACGTTAAGGAAAGTTAAAAAACGTTAACTTTTGTCAGTACAGTCAAACTGACCACTGGTAGTTTTCTTAATTTTCCTTATCTAGGGTACACTTTATTTTGAAAATGCCTTTCTATCAGTCAAAATGTATAAGATGACATTCTCGTGTGTTTCGATAAACCACAATTGGTCAACTGTCATCCCATATATTTTGAGTGATAGAATAGAAAAACGTTAACAGCGTTTGCATCTTGGCTAGGTAGGGCCTCTGGGCAAGATCGACAACGCTTATGTTACCTATTTTCTAAAACTATCTAATATATAAAATTCACGTATCACGGTGTACGTTATTGAGCTCCTCTGAAACGGCTGGACCGATTTTAATAAAATTTAGTGTGTATATCGGGTAGGTCTGAGAATCGGCCAACATCTATGTTTCATACCCCTAAGTGCAAAAAAAAAATTGCAGCGGGCGAAGCCGCTTGCGGGTCGCTAGTTTTTTTATAAAATTTACGTTAATCGCACACAGGAGGAACTATGAACCCGCTTTTTATTTTAGTTTGGTTAATTGTGATTAACTCATGGTTTCACTTTTCAGAACCAAAGCCTGGTCAGAAGCACAATCACACGGTTGAATCAAGAATCCAGTTCGCTTTAGAGTACGCTGTGAAGAAGAGTTGGCTTACTTTTGGAGACAACTTCATAATTCTGCAGAGAGGATCGGACGGCAACTCTTTCTGCGACACAGTTCAGGCCGAGACCGTCAAAATATTTAAAAAAGACATGATTACGTGAGCATGTATTTAAATTAATAACTGTTATACACAAAATTTTGTTTTGATTATAGTTAGACACAATAAAATTATAGCTGTTAAAATTCGACCAAGTACAAAGATCCCGGTTTAAATTCAAATTAAAATTACACTTCATGACATTTATTTGACAAAAACACACTGCAATACATATAGTATAGAAGAAAGAAATGTTGCGCTGTAGTTTGAGTCAAATACTCGTAGGACTCAGCTCAGCATATGCTGTAGCCGGAGTCACACACAGCGCTGGATTACTTTAAAAGCTTAATAAATGGATAGTCCAAAAACTCTTCAAAAATATATATTATATCTGACTTAAGTATGTCATATATTTATAAAAAAATTTTTTTTATTCTTTTTACTATTGTTAATACTTACAAAAGATAGCTAGTGTCTTTACATTAAAGTATCTTCGCAAGAATTCCCCTACTCTTTCCAAACACTTGAAACGGTTGAAATTAGTATTTTACCATAGTAAATAATGTACAGTCCGTGAGCTCCTAAAAGAACCTTCGGATTTTAGAAGCATACTTCGGGTATTGACGATGACACGCGATAGTGATATGCGGTTCTGTTCTGTAATCAACTTGCAAAACTTTTCGAAGTTACCGTAAAAAGTTATGCAAAGAATAACCATCAGTACAAAATAATCCTTACTGTAATAATATTACGCTTATTTATCTTTTTCTAATTTTAATACAATATGACTTTTCGTCATGTTACAAATAAAACAAAATCAGCATTTTCGAATTCTTCCTTCGTTAATTTAAATAAAGAACACCCCGCTCTCACACATTACTTTTGTTTGGAACTATATAGAGCTGTTATACCCACCTTTGGATTCTTACCCCTGGCAATTTTGATTTGGCAGCTCTTTGAATTTTGAATGAAATTCATAAACCATTCTTCTGATTACATCGTAATCAAAACTGTCCAGATTCAAAGAAAATTCCTTTTTAGGTCTACTTCTCTAGGGTGTGTCAAATGAATTGTTTTGGTCTGCTTCGTTTAATATTCTTTTTAATGTACTTTTTGAAATCCCGGTTGCTTCTATAACTCGGTCTTGAACCTTCTTAAAATATTTACAATCAACACTTTTCTTGAAACTTTCAGCTTCTTTTAAAAAATATTTATATACTTTATAAACAATTTCCCGTGATTGGCTATTTACAGAAATACCCTGTTTAAGTTGACTCCCCATGGAAAACAATGTCCGTAAAATAACAAACTAAATAAATAAGTAAGTGGTGGTTTTATCTGCTCTATATAAATCAATGAAAGAACAACGAGTGCACTCTTCGCGTGATGGATTGCTACTAAGTCAAAAAGACAATTGTCATTTTCTACTACACGAATCTTTCCTATTTCCCCCGAAACCCGAAGGTTTTTCTAAGAGCTCACGGACTGTACATAATTTACAGGTCTTAAATCCTCTTGTTTAACATTTCAAAAATAATAACTGGGTCGGGATTGTATGTGACAAACAAAATGACTGATGAAATGTTATTATGATTATACGTTTGTTTTTTGGAACCGGTGTGTGCAGATGCAGCGCCCTCCTAAGCTCAATGGTGGTTTCTAAATTCAACAACTAAAGCAAACTGGTTTGTTATGTCTTTCGTTAGAAATGAGGTTGCACGTGGGCGGTTTTCAAAAAAAGTGTACATCGTTAAGGACAAAACTTAAAAAACACGCAAATTAACGTATGTAATTGTATGGCTTATTTTCGTGACGAAACGGAAACAGTTACATTTTCTTAATTTTGTCCTTAACGTTGTACACTTTTTTTGGAAAACGCCCACGTACTACCACCGGATGTTTTTAGGGATGCCACTTTTTAGTTTACTAGATCAGTACGTAGCCTCATCTTTTAGCGCATTATATATTTACTTTTTAAGGTTCCGCACTGAAATGGAAAAACAGAACCTTATAAGATCACTTTATTGTCCGTCAGTCTGTCCCGTTATCTCAGAAACGCGTGAAGGCATCAAGTTGAAATTAACATCAAACACTAATTGTCTGCGGTCTTTTGAAACTGTTAAAAATCAAGCTTCTAAGTCAACTATTTTGTAGTCACAAAAAAAAACTTTTTCTCATTTTAAACTTACAAGTTTAAACGAAACCCTTAGTGCGCGAGTCCAACTCGCACCTAGCCGGTGTTTAAATGATGTTTTTTTTTAATCAACCGTATTAGTAAGTTATCTTTAATCACTTACTAATTAACTACGTTTCATCTAGGATGGTAAAATTAAACGTCGTATTATATTTAAATTATTTCAATTTTTCATTTTCATTTCAGATGCCCTTTCGAGGATGAGCTGCGACACTAGACGTAATTTAGTATTAATTCTAAATAAAAGTTTAATAATTACGAAATTTCAATGTTTTATTGCTGTTTATACCAGGGCCTCTATTTTACTGCGTTCGTAACGATATTGCGATTGCCTTGTTTTAGAATCGTACATAAGAGTTATTAAAACGTTGACAATACAGAAAAACGTCAAAGGTGATATCGTTTCTACCGTAAAAAATCTCGGCCCTGTATGTACAGTCACCAGCAATAATATATTATCCAACATTGGGCTCAAATATATCTGACACGACTTTATTACTGGCGTCATAAGAGCGTTGCAGATATTTTTAAGCACAATTTTTTATAAGATATTTTTCCTGGTGACTGTACGTACTACAATGCTTAGAAGCAATGCCGGGTTTGCCCACATGCGTTGCTCTGTTTATATCCATATCTATGGGAATACTGTAATGCGTTTTTGTTCCGGTAAAACACACGCACGCACGCACTCCCGCACGCACGCACGCACGCACGCACGCACCCACTCACGCACGCACACACCCACGCACGCACGCACACACTCACGCACGCACGACCTTGATGTAACGTAGTTCATTTGTACTTTTTTATCATAACAACCGCGGCAGTTTAAAAAATATTAAACAAGTACTTAATTACTTTATTGTTTTAGTGTTTAATTCGTTATTTAATTCACAAAGACGTGTTCTACAACTTACTTAGAAGATGCGATGTTCGCTAGCTGGCAATTATATATTTTTATCAGTTATTACAGATCCAGGGGCTCTTTTCTCCCGGTTAAGTTAATGCTTTTGATTATTAACATACTTCTTAATTCGCAAAGGTAGAAGGTTACTGAACGATACTAAGGTGGCATTAAATGTAACATAGATTACGAACTAAAGGCCTAGCAGAAGGAGAGAAAACGAAAGCGTCAAATCTATACCTAAGTAAAATAAATAGTATAGTTCTTGCTAAAACTAGATGTATACACCAAGGTGTTGTTAACTCTTGTATACTGGTCTCCAACGACACCAACTCGACACCATGGTCGTAGACTATACATAAATGCAACAGTGTGCAAAACCAACAGTGTACCATTATATTCAAGCTTATAGAACCTGGCTCTTTTTGGCATTCTGACTCCTAATAAGACTGTGCATATCAGCTATCTGTATGTTGCCTTTTATCGTTCCGTCCACTTGAATCTATTGCATGGCTCCATTGATGGATCCTAGTACACTTTTTCCTCCACCTGAGTCCATCGTACCAGTCCGTTCCAAATAATGGATTCTAAGACACTTTAAGGTGCACTTGGATCCAGGGTAGGGATGTCCCCCACCACTAAGACATTCCACCCGCCGTCAGTGCAAAGCAGTGACAGTGGGCACACTAACTGCAAATACTAATAAAAAAAAGGTCAAGACGACACTGCGTGGTGTGCCCTGCGGCTGACAAGACGTCTTACAAACGCTCTTTAAGCCAGGGGCACATCAGGTAGTGCTCACCCGGTCCTGCTTCCTCCCTTCACCTGCCTGACTCGGTGCGATCGACATCGCGCAGCTCTGGGAAACCTTCCCGAAACCCTAACCTGGCTGACCTTAGGCGGTGTCATCGCTGTCGCGCAGCCCGAGGGAAACCTAGCCAAAACCGACCTCGCGCTCGCTACTGTGCACTCTCCCACTGATTCAAGGCGGTGCGATCGACATCGCGCAGCACTGGGACAGGCACCTCTACCCGACCTGTAGTATCCCAGCCGTAGAACTAACATTATAGATAGATCTGTTTAAACTCATACCTTTCCAAATAAATATATATAAATACTGAATAAACAGACATAAAGCCTCAGTATAGTGTTCATATTTCAAACCCCGGAAACCCCGATCCTCCTGAGCTAACTGCATAAATACCTCCAGTCCTTCAGTATAGTTACAAGGACGAGGTATATGTTGGCGAGGAGCCCATAGTGCCCCGTTACAAACTCCGGATGTGTTTTAACAAATAAACAAACTTCTAAAATGTATAGGGATAAAAGGTAAGAATTGCAATTTAATAATGTTGGGGTTGACAGCTCTGCCTTGTTTATATTTGCGTGTATTGTAATGCATTATTTTTTCGGAGAAGAAAGATGCTATTTGAGAAACAACTGTTTCCCCATAATACTAATCCGTACCGCAGCCAAGTATGTGCGTAGGCATAATATGCAGATGAGGCAGTTTTTAAGAGTGCGCCGAGGCAACGATACGTAATTACGAAAAAAATGCGTTCGTTTGATCGCCTGCTGCATTGTTTTTACTGAAGCTTTAGTTATGCAATTCATATGTAAGATATTTAAGGAATCACTCTATCTATCATATACTTTAGAAACACGATTACTTGTACTTCCCTCGATAGAAAACACATCCAAAGATACCTCTACATAACAAAATAAACACTTAGTACGGCGTAATTACTTCACGGAAGATCATCAGTTTTGGATTTACAACAAAACTACACGTCTTCTATATATTCTACACTTTAGATTTGAAAATGTGTTTTTATTTTACTAATATGAAGGAAATACCTAAATTCGCACGCGTTTCGTCCATTTTAGCCAGAGCCGTCACGTTTCCCCCATGTCCGCATTAGTCAGGCTTCGGCCGTCGGAGGTGGAGGCTGTGCCGCAAGTTGGTTGGTTGCGTTTATCGCGATTTTTGTGATTATTCACTTTATTTTAAATGGGGAACAAACACAACCAAGAAAGGAAGAGAAGGGGTTGGCAAAAGCACAATGCTAAACGCTTGCGTGAAGAAATGAAGTTAGTTAAAATCGTAAACCTACTGATAGTGGAGTAGTTCTAAGAAACCTGATTTGACAGTTGTCAAAATGCCACGCTAAGTGAGGAGAAAATAAATCGGTAGCAACATAGACTGATTTTCGAGATGTATCGATTTGTATTACTAAGACTTTGTAATCGTTTAGTTGTAGTCTTGATGTTTTGGGCCAAAATTGGTTTATTTACACAAGTAATTTTAAACAACACGCGAAGTTCTTTCAATTAGTAGGTAGGTATATAAAAAATACACTTCTATGGTGAATATTTACCAAGATATAAAAATAGTTTAGCTAAAAAAACACATTTACAGGCAAAACAAGCTTCTTAGAACGACCCGAGGTTTTTTTTACTATAATTAATTATATAATATTGTTACTTCTTGGGATGGTTTCAATATTTCTAGAGCAAGACATCTCCAGAAATCTGAATACAAAGAGAATACTCCGTAAGTATACTCAGTACCTAACAACTATATTTCAACAAATGAGTAAAATTGCAAAATTATTCATATTTTTTTATTTATAGGGTTAATGTTCCAGTTGTTGTCACTTCGCTACAAAGCGAAGAGTTAGGTACCTAATGAACCGGTGAGGTATGCGTAAAAATAGTAAGAGGTGTATAGGAAAACATTTTAATAAATTTAGTATGAATTTTCACATTATCTTTATATTTTTTCAATTTACAGAGTAAATGAATTGGTTGACATCGATTATAAAATTTACCACACAATGGAATTGTAAGTCCCAAATACGAATTATTTTTATAGAATGAGGATTACAAAATTTCATCCAAAAACTAATTCTGTTAATAAATAAATTATAGTTAAATCAAAACGTTCTGTTTTATTACAGGATGCCAATGGACCAAATTTCTTGTCTTTCAGTGGATGGAGAAATAGACAATGACATTGCTTACTCACACAGACAAAATAATGCCGTGAAGTAAAATCCGATATTGATTATTGTTGTTTTTTGTCCTAATATTTTTTTCTAAAGATACCTGCGTACATTATTCATTGCATTATATACATGCAAACATTAAGTAGGAACTTCTAAATATGTGATTATTACAGCAGCTTTAAGTTTTTAGTTTTTTAAAACATCAATTTAATTTTATACTTTATAGTGATCAGAATCAGACATTGAAGTTTTTGCGGAAATAATCATGGATAAACATTCGTACAAACTAAGATCCTTTTTTTCAAAGACGGTTAAAATACCAAAACCTTTTGCCCTACTCAGCCGTTCTTATTACTTTACATTAGGTATTGAGTTCACTTTATTTTGTGCTTAGAATATTGTCAATAAAGGTAATTAGGTTTTATTTCATTTCAATATACAGTCACATTAAATCACGGGGTTGTTGAGCCACCATAGAACTCTGTCCTAATGACAGCGTCAAGTCACGCAAAAGAAATTATTTACGTCAAAATTTACCGTCAACTTTCTATGAAAGGGTTCTCCCGGTAACCTTCGGAGAGGGAAGATGGCCGATTGGAAGATGTACGGCTTTTACTTATGATTTATTCTCTTTAGCCGAACAATTTGCCCAATAAATATTATAAATAACTTAACACTAGCTAAATACACCTTAGATGTACAAACGACATTAATTAAAAATTATCTATCTATCTGTGAGTGGGTTATAGAGTGGCTCTACAATCTCGTGATGTGACTGTACCTCATACAAGTAATTCAATCCTACCTTACCTACCGACAGTAAACAACAAATTTAAAAAAAAATGTAGACTGAAAAAAGTTTTCAACTTCTTATAGTCAATATTTTAATAAAAGTATTCGGAATCGATTATGTTTTTGTAAACATTGGTAGCAACCTCCGCGCCTAGTGGATCGGCGCACGGCTCGTCAGGCGCGGCGCGCGGCCGGCGCATGGCTCCAGCTCGCTCCTTGCTGGTGTGCTATACGCACACATACACAGAGTGCATAAAATACCTAAAGTTAATGAGCGCAAAAAGCTCGGTGCCCCCTTAAATCAGTAGATTTTTTCAATTCGAATTGCTCCCAGTTGTAGTTATTAATTTCATTGCTGAAACAGAGTTCACATCATTCGCCGACTTTACTTCCCGTTTTTAAATCGGTAATACATATTTGTACATATTTTACCCACGGTTTTTACTCTTAAATTTTGATAAAATTCGTATGCTACAAGGTTATACCGTCAGCGTTTTTAAGTGTGTATCTCTAGGATATAATGACCACTCCTCCAAAGGATTTACTGTAATAGCCTATTAGTGTCCCAAAGGTTTGCTCATTACAGCCATTTCCATGATGGGGTTTTTTCTCCCGTGGGTCTAATAGGCCGGAACCAGATTAATGATTTTTAACCCTACAAAAGCCGTGTTTAATCATTTAAATTTTGGGCTTAGGGTCAATCTTGAGAAATGGATTATTCATCTCATTACCCTGGTGTTTTTTGTTTTAATAAATTTTACCTATAAACTATTTTTTTAAACTTATAATGGCATTATTCGTTCAGGCGAATCAGGCGTAACTTTTGGTCAATTCGATGTACATATCCGCTCTCTTTTAATATCAGAATAAGTACTTGCATACATAGAAGTGACGGAAACGAAAAAGAATAGAAAGAAGGAAGACCTTAAATATTAACCTTTTTTTTTTTAAACAAACATCATCTGTCGAAAAACTCTATTTTATTTTACCCGCATCAAGGTGAAAATAACATATCTTTCCAAAAAATTCTATCTCACTCTTTTCAATCGAAGAAAAATGTTTACGGCATTTGGTATTTAGGTTTGAATAAATGCGTCTACAAATTCAAGACGCATTTTCCCCAATTATATTATTTTCTGTCTCAGCTTGTTAATTCGGGGGCTTATTGTAATAATCAAAAAACGAATGGATTTTGGACCGAGGAAGAAATATATATCCATATCAATATTTTAGAGATGCTAGCGGCTCTATATGCTTGACAAGTTTACGCTAAACATTCGTATAATACACAAATTTTACTCCGTGTCGATAACACGACTGCCATCTCGTGTATAAATCGCATGGGCAGAAAGCAGTTTCCGCGCCTTAACAAAATCTCTCGAGAGATATGGTCCTTTTGTTATAAAAGAAAACATTTTGTCTTCGCATCGTATATAAAATCTACTGATAATAATATAGCAGATTTCGAGTCGCGTAGAATTCAGTCTGAATTGGACTACGAGTTAGCACATTTTGTCTTCACGCGAATCATTAATACCTTTCGTTTGGTTGGCAGAACAAACGCCAAATGCGATAAGTACCGACACAGTCTCCACAAAACCCTTACCCTGGCTGCAGCAGTATAATCAGGGAAGCGTTACTGTGACAAAGTGTCCCACTTTCATCAATAAACATAATGATCAATTACATCGCAGCAAATACTCGAAAACAGTATAATTGTTATTTTAGAGAATGATATTTTTTTGTCAGAATCAAAGTATTGATTTTTGTAATCCATCGGTTCCGCAGATTTTATTTTACTTTGCGCAATTATAAAGCTCAGGTTATTAGTTTGGTAGCTTGAACAGTTGCAAATCTGCTTAAAATTTTCCCTTAGGTCGAAACATCACAAGTGACGACAGAGTTAATAAATTTATGAAGGGAGTGTTTAGATTACGCCCACCGAAACCTAAACACGAATTTACTTGGGACACAAATATCGTTTTAAATTATTTATCGACCCTGATTCCAAATGAAAACCTTAGCTTTGGAATTCTAACTAAAAAATTAACTGCTCTTCTGGCACTGGTAAACGCTCACCGAGTTCAAACTCTCTCCTTTATCCAACTAAAAAACATAAGTTCTGCTAATGATGTAATATTAATAACGATTCCACAATCAATTAAGACGTCGAGACCTAACTCATTCCAACCGATACTGAAAATACAAATCTACAATGAAAACCCGTCAATATGTCCCGCTAGGACCTTGCTTTGTTATAAGGATAAGAGGTCGTCTATAAGAACCTTTGAAAACTTGTTTATAATTTATAGAAAACATAGCCAATGTTACGAGTCAAACAATTAGTCACTGGATAAAATATGTGCTCAATTGCAGCGGCATCGATCTCTCTATATTTAGCTCACACTGCTCACACAGCACTCGCCACGCATCCGCTTCCAAAGCGAGGTGTCTCGGAGTTAGCGTGGACATTATAAGAAAAACCGCAGGATGGAGCACGTCTTCCTCAGTGTTCGCAAGGTTTTACAATAAAGATGAAGTTAGTATCTTCAGAAGATATTGCTTTTGCAACATCGATATTGAATCAATATTAACTAATCGATTGATCCGGATATAAGTACATATATTATACAAGTTTGTTTAATAATAATATTATTTTTGTTTTGTAACAACCATTACTAATTATGCGACATTATATTATTTGTTTTTTGAGTGACCTTGTGAGAACCATAATGCGTATGATTAAATAATACCTAACAGTTCGCAGATTTCTGTTATTTCTTTAAACATCTACATGTAAAAAATAATCGCGAGAATTGAGCATTGTAGCATAATTAATGATTGGACAGGCGGAAGTGTGACGTCACAGGAAATGAGATAAATGCTTAAAATAAATACCTACTAACATCACCTTTTTTTTAGATTATAGCCTTTTGCTTTAATTTTTTTCGTGATAAATGGCCGTGAACTGGAAACAGTACTACATGTAAAAATTAATCGCTTCGAATTGAGCAGCTCGCATAATAAAATTATGATAGAACTTAACGTACAGGTAAGTTCGTTTTATCATTAATTATCACTAGTATCTAGTAGTAGTATCTTTGGTATTCACATACTCGATATCGTAATCGTAAGCACATAAGGGCTAGGATTATATACGGTATCAACGATATCGTATTTGACGCGTTTCCGTATTGTCAACTTTTTGATAACTCTTATGTCATATCGTCGGCTTAGAATGCAAACCTGCAAAATCCTAAAAAATAATTTAGCAGGTTTGCACTCTAAGCCGATGATTTACAATATTGGCGACCGAGTCATAAACGATTCTAAAACCGGTTAAACACGATATCGTTATAACGCGGTAGAATAGAGGCCAACATTATTGCTCACTGCTGCATCCTACTGGACGTCATTGTAGGTATTCGTTAGGCTCCTTACTATTTGTTATTTTTATCAACGATATTCGTTCCATTTTTAGGCACTCATGTTTTCTATTATATGCCGATGACACAAAGATTTTTAAGATTATTAAGGATGATAGCGATTGCATACTGTAACAGGACGATTTCGATAGTTTTAATAAATATTGTTTGGATAACAGACTAGATCTCAATGTTGCCAAGTGCCTATCGATGTCCTTTATTCGTAAGCCTAATCCAATATTGTTTAGTTGTACTTACCCTTAATTCAACAAGAATGCTTAACGTAGATTCAACCAGAGATCTGGGACTGTATCAAGAGCAAGACCCGAAACTAATATTTGACACTCATATAGATAAAATTGTGAAAAAAAAGCCTCCAGGTCTCTCGGTTCTATGATTAGGCCCACAACAAAATTTAAAAATTTAAAGCTAATTAAGGTACTATATTGTTCGTTTCTGCGCTCTATCCTCGAGTATGTGTCCGTAGTGTGGAATCCCTGTTACGATTTATATACATCAATCGGATTGACTCTATTCAAAAAAGATTTTTAAAATACCTTCAGTTCAAATCTAGATCTGCCGATTCCAATTATCTTGACAAATGCATCAAATACCATTTCATTCACCTCGAATTAAGAAGAAAAATCAATGACATAGTTTACCTGACAAAGATCTTGTCAGGGTATGTTGACAATACTGAGCTGATTGGAAATATTAACTTTCGTGTCCCCAGAGCCCCTTTAAGGAACCACTGTCGACCTTCAGCGCTACCACAAGCGAAAACGAAATATCGTAGTAACTCGTATTTTTGTCGGGCTGTGAGGTTAATGTTTTTTTTTATGTTAAGGAGAAGGCACACGAGCACTCAGGCCACCTGATGGTAAGTGGAATCTGAGACCCAAAGACATTTGAATTCTCAAGACTATAATCCTAAGACCTCAAATGCGTTGCCAACCCTGAGGACTAAGGTGAAATGCCTCTATGCTAGTAATTTCACCGGTTGTGTTATCCCCACGCCGGACCACAACAATGCGAAAACTGTTGCTTGGCGGGTGGTTAATAGATAAGATGGTGGTAGCGGTGGTCCTACCACCACTAAACTGAACTGTAACTGAATGAACTGTGTCTAAGTAATGGTGATCTTGACCCGTAACAATTAAAGCCCTCTACGGTCAAAAACCATTTGGCATCCAGTTTCTTTGCTCCCCACCCTGTCGCACACTAACCCCCTTACTTATGAATGTGAAATAAGCTTTGAATAGTTTATGCCATGCTTTGTCACTTTCTGTCAGATGCAAATGTCACAATTACAGATAAGGACAAAGCATGGCATAAACTATTCCAAGCTTATTCCACGTTCATAAGTAAGGGGGTAATTCACTAATCAATCCGTATAAAAAATGACTGAATTCTCTTGGGCTGTGTCTTTGTCTTGGTTTATTTTTGTAGTTTTGTATGATCTGCCCGTTTCCTCTTCTTTCTTGTATCTTTGTTTTTTTTTTCTGGTAATTTAGCTGTGAAAACCTGTAATTAGCTATGTAGTTAAATATTGTAAATTAACCTAACATTGTTATGAAAAGCTGTTGGTTGCAGCCCAAATATTGATAGTAATGGTTTATGAATTTTATGATCAGTGCGTAAGGTGAAACGCCGGTCGTACAAGTCGCATCTTAAGAGTTATAGTGACCTAATCCACATATTTTAAATTTCGACTTAGGTCTCTATAGTACTAAATTTATGACTCAAAATCGAAAGCTGAAAATGTTTGAATTAGGTCACTATAATTCTAAAAGTGCGAAGTATTGATGGAATATCTTTACACAAAATATTGATGGCCAAGGTCACGCGATGGATTTGCGAATAATTCGCCGCCGCACTATTTTGCGTTCGCGCAGCAAAAGCAATCGGTCATGCTCCCGGACGTACCTGCGATAAGATTATCAAATGTTATATAAACAATCCCCGTTATCAGTATTGCGGATTCATTGAAACTAAGTCATATGGTTGTCGCACAATATTTATTTCGTTGTCAGTGTGACATAATTATTGGTATGTAAAACTTTTTCGATAGAAAAATATTGCTGTCTATTACATAGTTATTTGTACTAATGTTTATTTAAAAACCATTAGGAGAAAAATGCCTCTTCGATCACTTCACGTCCATTTAAATCTCTTAAGTAGTTACCTTATTGGAATTTAGTGTAGTTTTACAAGTTTTTATTTTTATTTTTATGTAAATGAGAAGGCACACGAGTACTCAGGCCACCTGATGGTAAATGGAATCTGAGACCCATAGTCATTTGAATTCTCAAGACTATAATGCTAAGACCTCAAATGCGTTGCCAACCCTGAGGACTAAGGTGGAATGCCTCTATGCTAGTAATTTTACCGGTTGTCTTATCCTCACACCGGAACACAACAATGCGAACACTGTTGCTTGAATGAATGACGCTAAATGACGCAATCACCTCGCATGGTGGTCTAAGGAGTTTAAAAACAGAATAAAACTTCTTTTGAGCCCGTAATAAATTATAAAGTTTAATTAAAAAAAACAAATTCATGAAAAAGTTTAAGGAATTTCAATGTTTTAAATTTGGCTGTGTATAAAGTATTATGCATTGTAAGTTATTTAAAAAAGAAAACAAGTTTTAGGTACGGATTAGGTATTTAGTAATATTGCTTAAACTTTAATGTTGTATGTGTATACTAATACTAATGTTGTATGTAAATGTCCATTGTTTCCTAATCAGAAGTATTTATTTTAGAACAAAATTAGTTCGCGAATTTCTTAGCAGGTAGAATTGCCATCATCTTGATATTATGATTGCTTTATCTGATTTTTTTTTCTCAATATAACACAGTATAAATTACATTACATGTCAAATTATATGCAGTCACATTGAGATCGTCAGAAATAGAATTAAATTATAATAGTAAAAATAGTAAAAGTCAACACAAAAAACAAAGTACTTACATTACAAAATTGAATAAAATAGAATAAAATATAATTACCCTCTACCCTCTTACTATTACCTCTCTATTATCTCTCTTTTGTTTACCCTCTTATTATTATATATTATACATTTATATTATATATGTTTGTGTTATTATTTTTACTAGCGCAATATATGTATTTATGTTATTATAGCTTATTGATATGTAAGTGTATGTGTATCAGTTACACCTTATGTTGTACCGTCACTACAATCTCTGCTTTGCCCAAAGGTCAACTGGTAGAGAATGCCTTACGACATTAAGTTCGCCTTTTGTATACTAAGTGTATTCTTTTGTGCAATAAAGATTAAATAAATAAATAAATAAATAAAATTGTGCACCAAGGGAAGTAGGAAGGGGACAACTAACGAGTGTATTAGAAGCCCGGCGCCGTAGGGGGGGGGGGGGGTTTAAATGACTCGAGTTTGCTCCCCTTACTGCCCGTGATAAAACACAATATATTTTTCATCACATTTGCAAGAAACCAAACAAAGACTATTAAAGAAAACAACAATCAAAAATGGCAGTCGACTTGCTAAAAGAGACTGTTAAGAAGTCAACACAACATTATTCAATATAGTCTTCCACAGGTACTGCCATTCGTTTTCAAACTTGACAGGACATACTGCCAGATTACAATCTGGCAGTATGTCCTGTCAATTTTGAATATAAAATTTAATAAAAGTATTTGCGAATGTCTCTGAAATAATAATAAAATGTAACCTCCTGAGGCCTAAATGCCTTGCATAATGCATTTTCTTGAAACGACAACCCAACGTATACAGTACGTACCACTATTTATTCTTCCAACCAATGCTAAAACAATAACGTGTAACAGTCACATCCGCCCATCAAGTCAACAAGTCCAATAGGTACCTCGCACAGTTGATATAAAAGTAAGGCCTCTTTCATTACCTCCCTTTCTTTAATGCTGGAAAGAGGCGAGACTCACTGCGGGATCAGTTACCACGAACGGTTACCATAACATTTTCGTTACCTAGCACTATAGTATAAATGGAATAGTAGGTCATCTCCGGCCCTTTAGTCGTTTCTGTTACCTTTTACATTACGAGTATTAAGATATTTATGCGTCGAGACGCATGCAACAAGGCGTGGCCACGGCGCGGCCTCGACTCAACCGGCTCGGTCTGTCCTGTTGATTCTGCTTGTGATAGCTCACGGCGCGTACGGTTAAGGCATGCACACATGCAAACCGCGTAATATACGTTTGTTTGAAGCCGGACTACTGTTTATACTATGCTACCCAATGATTGAGCCCGTATACTTGTTTACCTTTTATTATTCAACAACAACAGCGTTTTGGCGTGCCCATGCGTCGATCCTGCCGAGAGGAATATTTGGTAAACACTGCTTCATAATGAGTTAGTTGCTATTCTAAGGCTCCGTATCTCGTATTGTTCCTGTTTTAGAATCTGTTTTAACATTATATCTGGGCCTCTATTCAACTGCGTTATACTTAACGATATCGTGTTTGACGTGTTTTAGAATCGTTTATGTCACAGTCGCCATTATCGTAAATGACATAAGAGTTATGGAATCGTTGACAATACGGAAACATGTCAAATACGTTATCGTTATTACCGTGTAGAATCCCAGCCCTGTCCCATGAATCACATTTGAATTATGAACGCAGTTTTGTCTTCGGTTTGATATCGTTTATGAACCATGTGATACAAAATTGGATAATATCTTTATTAAAAAATTGGATAACTATACTGCCCTGCTAACAAATGACGGTATATCGGACAAAACTACTGTAGCAAATGCAACCTTATCATCAACATAATAGGATTAAATCTGCTTTGGCTATCGAATTTGACATACTGCTTATTGACTTAGGAGTGCAGTATAGGGCTAGAAATTAAATGGTCAGTTATGCAAACGCTTTTATAGTAAAGTCCGGTTTACGCGTACTCGATGGCTGGTAGTCACAATTATTGCATCATGCCTTAAGGTCATACAATGATATGCCGTATCTAGAACGAATGAGATAATATTTTTTGAATATTCTATGAATCGTTTTCGATGAAATGAAATTCGATGAAAAGTTTGTCGAGATTTCAAGGGGCATCCCATATAATTATAAGCTTCTTGCATCTTACCAACTCTTCACGAGTTGCGTCCGAGCCCTAGCTATGACATTACGCACACATCGGTGCGTGTACAGACGCCACCACACTCACATTTGTTTGTAAGAGTGCTTATCCCACAGCACGTATTTAAAATGTAGTGACTGCCTAGTGATTTAGTTCACGACAAACCAGATCACTATCAACAACCAAAATAGACAGCCGTTTATTTAAATAGTGAGTGACGGTTTTAGTGTTAACGCCATGAACGACCCAATTTTATATAATAAAGTGAACCTGATGCCGCAAAGAGACGTCAAAGAAATTTTAGAACAACAACCAATTAAATGGAAGAAACCAAATGCAAGAATCATTGACGTAGGATGTGGAGAAGGTAGTCTTACCACAAATATCCTAATCAAACATATACCAGATAATTTTGAGAAGTTGGTTGGCTGTGATGTTAATCAGAATTCTGTGGATTTTGCACAAGAGCATTATGGATGCAAAAAAGTTCAGTTTTTGAAACTCGACATAGAAGGAGATCTTCCTGATGGATTAAGAGGAAACTTTGACCACGTATTTTCGTCTTACACCTTTCACTGGGTAAATAAGCAAGAGTAAGTGGTTATTGATAAAACTAAAGAACTAAATGCGTCCATACCTACTCTAATATCCTACTTAGTAATATCATAAATACGAAAGTTTGCGTGGGTATGTTCATGCAAATTTTACTCGTTCAAACGCGCGATCAAACATATAGAATTATTATATTGGCATTGCGTTGTCTATTAGTACACCTATTCAAGTGTAATCCCATAAGTTGCGAATTCGCGTAAGCTGGCTTCTCATTAATGATAATCGTGAGCTCCCGATGGTGGCTCGAGATGACTACTTTTATGGTGGAAATGGGTTGGTAATAATTCAATTTTCGTCTCGCCTCGCCTCACTTGTGAAAAGTACATTTACCTGCACATTAAGCGGTGTAATATCAGAAAGCAATAATAAAAAATATTATTTACGTGTACACAGTTACAGCGTGAAAAAGCTACTTTTGGTACATTAGATTAAAAGTACACACGCATAGTTAGACAGGGTCTGCTGTTTGTCAAGTAGATAAACCAACTAAGTATCTGTTCAAAATCGGAACTAATAGTGTCCTGGGCCTCTATTCAACTGCGTTATAACAATATCGTTTTTGACCTGTTTCCGTATTGTCAACGTTTTGATAACTCTTATGTCATTTACAATAATGGCGACTGTGACATAAACGATTCTTTAACGTGTCAAACACGATATCGTTTTAACGCATCTGAATAGAGGCCCTGGGCTGGGATTCTACACGGTAAAAACGATTATCATCTTTGACGCGATTCCGTATTGTCAACGTTTTGATAACTCTTATGTCATTGATAATAATGGCGGCCGAGTTAAAAACGATGCTAAATCACGTCAAACACAATATTGTTTCAACGCAGGCCCAGAAAATGTGTCGATTTTTCAACAAACGTCAAACATAAACTTACAAAGAAAAGAAAAAGAGGCCCCAAACTCGGCAAAGCCTGTGTCGAGGAGAATTAAAACTAAAGTATTTTTTTGGCAGAACCGCATTTTCGAACATGTATGAGATGCTGGCGGAAGATGGAAACTGTCTTGTTATTTACCTTGGATACAGCAGTGTGCACGAAGTTTATCGGAAACTGTCCCAAACGCCAAAATGGAGCACTGCTTTGCAACAGATTCGCACTAAATTTATGTCACCCTACCATGATTCACAGGTACCTTTTTTATTGTAAGGAGAAGGCACTAGAGTACTCAGGCCACCTGATGGTAAGTGGAATTTGAGACCCATAGACATTTGAATTGTCAAGACTATAATCTTTCGACTGCAATCCTAAAACCTCAAATGCGTTGCCAACCCTAAGGACCTGAAGATGAAATGCCTCTATGCTAGTAATTTCACCGGTTGTCTTATCCCCACACCGGAACACAGCAATACGAACACTGCTGCTTGGCGGTTGGTTAATGGATAAGATGGTCGTAGAGATCCGGACGGACCCTGCACAGGGTCCTACCACTACTAACCTACCCAGTATGATGTCAATTTACATTTTCATTTTGAATGGTGCTTTTTAGGGTTCTGTAACAAGGAACCCTTATAGTTTTGCCATGTCCGTCTGTCCGTCTGTCCATCTGTTAATCCGTCTCCATGTCCGCGGATTAACTCAGAGACTGTTGGTCATGAAACAAAGCTGTAATTTGGCACATTACACCTTCAAAGTCATAAAATAAAGTCTTGAAAAATATTTTTTCGGATGCCTCGGGAGTTCTTGTATTTGTAGTAACGGCTTCGGAGCCATACACTGATCATGGTCATTTGGTTTGTCTTATTCGTACCTTAATCAACTGAAGACCAGGTACTGTTTTAATGAAACTTGCCACGTTAAGGTTAAACATTAAGTAAACGATAAAATAACTTCCTTTGAATAACTTTAAGGATACAGAAAACGAAATACGGAGTATAATGGAACGTGTTGGCTTTAAGGATATTGATGTGAAAGTCATATCCAAGGAGTTCGTTTACGAAGGCGGCCTGGAGGAGTTTAAAAGTAAGCATTTATTTTTACAATCAAAGTTAAATCTAAGTATATTTTTTTTTACTTGAATCTTGATTACTCCTTATAAACCTACAAATAATTTACGCATAACTTTCCATCGATTTCGATAAGGATTAGATTCCAAGATTTTCGATTCTTATACAATGATTTCGTTGTTCCAGAGACATAGTTTTTTTCTATTTGTTAGCAGTTCAAACATGACGTTAAAGTATAGGATAGCCGCACAAGTCTACCTGGAAGTCGTTGAATTTGAGTGACTCAGATATTTAATAATTTAATAAAATATAAATTAGAATATAACTTGTGTAGTAAAAAAGTCCAAGAAGAAGAATTTTATCCTAAAACAATTTAGACTTTCATTGCTTCATAATTCCAGTGCCGTTTTTTTCTTAGAAACCTCATTACGCAGGTAAAGATGCTGATAGGTAAAATGAAACCAGCCTGAAAAATCAGAGACGTCAAACAAAGTAGTCAAAATATTGATGACGAAAAACTAAAGTTGTCCCAGTTTTGACCAAAAATACACGCACCACAATTGTGATAATGCTCCAACCGATCGTCGAATTGAAAAGCGAGTAAAGTGGCTTATGAATCACCTAGCTGTAGGCCTAACACGCTGCCACGTTTCAAGATTTTGACATACCAAGCCAGAGTCGGGACTTTCATTCATCTGGGGGGTTATCATGACATAACAATGCAGTTCTGTTTACGCTCAGAGAAAAGGACAGAGCTATGACAGTAATATAGCTCTGTCCTTTTCTCTGAGCGTAAACAGAACTGCATTGTTATGTCATGATAACCCCCCTATTTCATGTTCCATTGCAACGTAAAAATAAAAGTTAAGGTTAAAATGAAAGTGGGTCTTGTGTGACTTGAGTCCTTATATTACTAAGCAATTAAAACCCCGGGTGCCTGTCATTTTAATAATTTCTTAATAATTTTTGACACTTGTTCCCGTTTGACGTCATTTGACACTAGTTCCCGTGGCAGCATGTTAGGTCCACTGGTTAATGCTAAAAAGTTATTGTAAAGTTTTGTCAGAAAGTAACAGATTTGTTATCTACATTTATCCAAGGCGATAACCGGACCATTTGGCTGCCAGTTAGCATTTATTACTTTAACTTTTACTGTGATTCAAGCCTAACGCACTGAGAGCAAACACCGTGCGGTGCGATTGCGGTTTAAACATTTTAAGCAGCATTTTAAATAATTATGTTTTGATTGTTTCAGCCCTAATGAAGATATTGAATCCTTTCGATAGTCTCCAGGTGAAATGGGACGATTTTATGAGTGACTTCATAAACATATGCCCTGATGCGGACATATGCAAATATCGTTTGATTGTTGCCTATGGTGCAAAGTAAAACGAAACAACTACGCTTTAGGAATTTTAAATACTTGTTAACACTCACTGCCACACATTTTGCAGGGTTTTTAGGTACAGTCAACGGCATTAATATCTATACAACCATTGCGTTAAATATATGTATAAATAAATAAATATCAGGGCACAATCTCACACAAATTGACCTAGTCCCAAACTAAGCTCTAGGCTTGTACTATGGGTACTAGACAACAATAAACATACTTATATATAGAGAAATAAATACTTAAATACATAGAAAATATCCAAGACTTAGGAACAAATATTCGCGCTCATCACACAAATATCTGCCCTTACCGGGATTTGAACCCAGGACCGCTGGCTTCGGAGGCAGAGTCACTCCCAACTAGGCCACCGTGTCGTCAAATCAAATACATGGGCCTTATTGCCAGTGACATAAAGGTGAATAGATATTTTTGACGTCTTGGAAACGTATATTATACCCTTGACTGTACCTACTACAAACCATGCGCCCGCGTAAGCCGAGGTCACAGTAACTATAAACAGTAGTTCATCTTTAAACAAAGGTATATCGCGCGGCTTACATGTGTGCGTGCATCGACCGCACACCCCGCGGTCCACCACAAGCAAACTCAACAGGACTCACCAAGCCAATTAATTTGTATACCAATACACTTGGTGGCTCCTTAAACTTCATATACATTTCATAAATAGCTTACAATCCAAGATGTCAAATTAATGTTGCTAAGATGGGCTACCGTATGAAACAAATTAATTAGTGAGGCGGGACATCGGGAATTGAAAACACTACATTTGAAAATGTGATTGACTTGATTAAGTATGACATGTATTAAAATGTTTAAGTGATCAAGAAAAAGTTTTTTTTCGCTGTGGAATGTATGTGAAATTCATTATTTGCTATAAAACTTTCATCGTCAGCCAGTCCACGTTTTCGGACGCTGTATCATTTTAATTCGTGCATTGTTCATATTATAAAATGTTTGAATGGAGTAAATTACTATTATCTTATCTATTAAGATAGCCTAACATCTGTAAACACTGTGGAATGCAATTAACATTCGAGTATTGAGTATTAAATAAGGCGGTATCATCGGAGTTTTTTTTTTTGTCTTTATTTTGGGATCACACCAATTTTGAAACTTCATTATGAACCTATTACAGTTTTTCATATAGAACAAACATTAGCCTTAAAAAACCTTTTTTGAACCCAGTTTATCTCTTTTTTTATCCGACTACGGCGAAGCAAAGGAAGGGTAATGATTTTGACACCCTATGTATGTTTCTGTGTATGTATGTTTGTATGTATGTATATATGTATATATGTTCCACTCTAGCGCCGTTCCTAATGAACCGATTTTGACAAATGAGGTGTCTATCGATTTGACTTTTTTGTGCGATGGTTATAGGCTATTTTGTTTTATTATAATTTAAACATGGCAGACGGAAATTTAAAAATGAAATTAATAGACTTTGAGGACCATCTAGCGGGTAGTGGCGGTACTACGCTTGTGATATGTCCAGAAATTAGTTCCGCTACCGGATGGTAGATGGTGTAGGTAAGCAATGTTTGTGTCATTTGTTACACGTGTTTAGCCTTCGTCTACGAACGGTATTTTTCTTTTTTTAGTGTCGGGTTTTAGTTTTATAAACTTATTTATATGAATTCTTACGAAATTCGCAATTGTAATAGAACATCAATCAGCTATGTATTAAAACTCCTTAAAGGTAGGATAGATTGATGAACGGACAGGCGAACAGCGGAGGCTTAGTAATAAGGTCTGTGCCCTCAATGGGTACGGAACCCTAAAAAGCCGAACTTTACTTGCGCCTAAATGACGTAAACGAAGTAAATTGAGTCAAAGGTCTGTGCCCGCTGCTCGTCAGCATCTACCGCAAACGGCTTTTGAGAACTTACCCTGACGTATTCAGACCCACTTAGTAATTTAAATCCACCCACAATGGAAGCAATAGGAGGAATGGAAAACGAATTCTACGCATTAAGTCACTGACGTCTTCTAGTTGAATGCTAAAGTTTTTCCAATCTACGACGGTTATTTTCACCCATCAATTTTCTAAAATGACCCTCAGCCGTTTCCATTCGGTCAGTATTCTCGGGCTACCTAACTAAATTACGGGGACTTGCAGGCGTTAGTTTACGACAAGTTACAAATACTGCACAACCTACTTATTAGGGTTCCGTAGTCAAACTAGATACCCTTACAGTTTCGCCATGTCTGTCCTTCCGTCCTTCCGTCCTTCCGCAGCCTAGGTCAGAGACTCTTAGTACTATAAAGCTGTAATTTGGCATGAATATACAAATTAGTCACGGCAACAAAGTGGTAGAATAAAATTTTGACATGCTAAAAATGTGAAAAAATCTTGAACGAAAGCGCTTAAAATGAATTTAAAAGGAAAACTATCACGAATAAGTACTTAGGTAGACATCATTGGTTCTTGAGATACAGGCGATTGAAGTGTTTATACCTACTAAAATCATCCAAGACGGCACCATTTGGCTTTAAATAGAAAATTAGTTATTACTTGATGATTGTTATGTTTGTAGTACTTAACGGCTTCGGAACACTACACTGTGCATGGTCCGACATGCTTTTGGCCGGTTTTTTTTTCTTGGGCTATGCTGTTACTCATACCGCCCACCAATACCAATACCCTGGGAATTATAATATAATACTAAAAACTCGGAAATCAATGAATAATTTAAATCTACACTAATGCTATAAAGAGCAATGATTTCAAGTTTTGTAGTTTTGTATTTTTTTATTTTTGTAGCGAATAAACTCAAAAGCTACAAGACCGATTTTAAAAATTAGAATGCTACATTATTACCCCATTATTTTCCCATTTAGGGATAAGTTCGCCTTTGTACATTAATTTAGTATTATAATTGTAATATTTATATTTTTGTGCAATAAAGAGTTTACATACATACATACATACATATTACAGAGTAACATAGGTTATTTTTCTATACGCGGACGGAGCCGCGGGCAACAGCTAGTTTTAATAAAATTGTGTCTATAGATTGAATGTTACGTCATCAATATAAACTGAAAAATAATGGTAGCGCACAAATAAAACCGCATTGGTATGAAACAATACTCAATACGAACCTCTTAGATCTTAACGTAAAAGTAGCTGTGTAGGTAACTACGTTAATGCTTTTATGTCACCAAGAAAAGTAGCTTTTAGACCGTCACTCAAGCATCATTCGTTATAAGAGCAACATAACAGCATTATGATTCTCTCAAAATCTATGTGGGCCTGTTTAATTGTCCATTAGTTAACGAAGGCAATTACCCGTCCATTAGCTTTGAATCTCCTTAATAGCAATTTCGACGCTAAGGAGGCACGCGCAGCCAACTTCAGAGGAATTCGCGTAATGAAGCAGGTGCCCTACATAACGTGAGGTGCGTGAAGTTTGCTCTTTCGAAATTAGTATTATATTCAAAGAGTATAAGGCCGTTTTGTACTATGATGTAGATCATCTTGCTTTAACGGTGAAATTACTAGCCAATGCTAGTAATTTCACCGTATCAATAAGCATTTTATTTTAGTTCTCAGGGCTGGCAACGCAGTTCGAGACTTAGGATTGTTGTCTTGAGAATGCTGATGTCTATGGGTTGAAGATCGTACTTACCATCAGGTGGTCGGGTTGCTAGTTAGCCTTGTCCTTAACATATTGTTTTTTATTTTTGTTTTCTTCATCATATTATTCATGAAGTTACGATGTGCATAGCTCTTAATAACATGTTTGGAAGTCTATTGTCACCTAGGCTCTGGTTTTGATTTTGACTGAAGCATGTAAAACTGTGAATTAAGTCGTTATATCACAAAGCTAAGAAATAAGCCTTCTTTGTCTCACATTCATATTTTATATAACAACTAAAATGAGAATCTATATCCTCGTTAGGCGCACCATGCTACCACATAAGGATATTTTTGTGTGGGAATTTGAATCTATCAGCATGGAAATAACGTTCAAATACCTTTGCTCTTCAATTCTCTTCTCAGCTATGAAACAAATTAAAATTAAATGTTTACTCATAAAAATAGAGTTCAAACTAATACGGCCAGATGATGTACCTCATAATGCACACCAGGATTTTGTGAGACAATTCAGAATCAGAAAAAGATTTGTTGCCATTGATAATACCACAGTTTTACATATTATTTTGTTAAGATACACACATTATAAGTCGACCCAAATCTTTATGCCTACTCGTAAAAATTGCGTCCTTACATCAAACCAAATCGTGGATAATACAAAATCTCTCATAAATCCGGATTTCCAAAGCATCTTTGAGTTCTGGCAAATATGACGCATGGTCGGCACGCGAGATTAGCAAATATTGTCCGCGCCAGGTCGGCCGTGTGGACACAGCACTCCACTTCTTCTATCCGATACCCACTGGACTCATGGACACTCTAGTGTTAGATATTGCCCTTCAACCTGTGCTGATTTCTTCAGGATATTTTCGCATGGATTATAAGAGATTTATTTTTGTATTTTTATTTTTGATTCAACTTCAATAGTGGAAGGGTCCGTTCGGATCGCTAGCACCATCATACACTTTAACCTTCCGCCAAGCAGCAGTGTTTGCGTTGTTATGCATGGGGATAAGACATCTGATGGAATTCAAACTCAAACTCCAACTTAACCTCGTGAGATCCGGTGCTCCTTATGCGATAGTTAGATTAGTTTGAGCTTTATTTTATTTATTTCTTAGTTAAAACTGGCAATTAAGAGCAAAAGAAATTGTACTTTATTTCCTTGTTGTCAATTTGCGTGAGATTGTGCCCTGATATTTATTTTTTACTATTAATAAAATATGTGCCCCCGTGTGGTTGCCGGGTTAGAATAGTGCTACTCCATGTCTTCTCGTGGATGTCCTTAGAGAGGATTAAGGGAATAAGGGCTTGAAGTAAATATTAGGCGATGGGCTTGCAACGTGTCACTAATACACTGGTAAGCATCTTAGCCAACTTGTGCAATATGTGGTTACAGAATTATTAACAAGTCTTTTTAGAGTTGTTGGTATTACTGCAGCTCTGATGTCTAGAAAGAAGACGTGATGTTATATATTCTGCTTAGCTACTTTAGATGCTGACTGTTTCATCTTAGTTGATTTAGTATAGCAAAAATTTTATTATCACCTTTTGACTCCACCATCGGATCAGGGAGGCGATTTTAGACTTTAGAGTGCTCAAAAGTGATAGAAATTATGTCAAGATTATTTTCGCATGAACCCATGATCCCGTATTTTTGAAAGCCCTAACTCGAAACCTAGTGATTGACTTAATATATTCACTGGCTTCGTTGTACGCGGGAAGTCGATGATTATCGGTTTTTTTTTGTAAAACCATTATAAATAAACATACGTTCTAAATAGAAATTGACATTTTGGCGAGAATACTAGTATTTATGTGAACTTTCAGTGTTTTTAATACTGTTTACCAAAAACTATTAAAAACTATTAAATTAAACGTTTACTCCGCAAAGGTTCTTAGGAATTTGAAGTTTGTCTGAAAATTAAATATAATGTGGTTTGTGTTTGTTTGACATTTCAAAATAACTTTCTAATGATAGAATTTGAAAACGAATTGTGTGGACCACTCGTTTTTAAATTTTCCAACGCTCGTATTAAAAACGAGTCGTTTTCACCGTCTTTACTCACTTTCGGGTGAAACTTTCGAGGTCTCGAAAGTCAAAAATCGCACCCAGGGCTAAGATTCTTTTTTTTAATTTTTTTTCTACGTAGTATTTGACGTGTTTCCGTATTGTCAACGTTTTTATAGCTCTTATTTACGTGACATTAATGATGGCCGAGTTAAAAGCAAATACCATTACACGTCAAAGGCAATATATAGGTTTCACCGTGTTGAGTAGAGGCGACAACTCGGCCGCCATTACTGTTAAAAGAATAAGAGCTATCAAAACGTTGACAATATGAAAACATGTTATCAGTTGAAAGATTTCAACAATTTCAAACATACTGACAAACACCAGCATAGTGATGAAGTAATGTTAAAAGGGGAGTGTGATAAATTTAACGCCTATATCTGTTTGTTTGTGGTTTTGGGTTTTGAAAACAAATACCTATTTCGTTCGGTATTTATATCTTGCAGGTGATTCTCTTAACTTTCTTTACAACTCGACGGGCACAACTACCCGGCGAGTTTAAGATGGTCTGTCAGAGAATACAAATAACATTTTAGGGCTTGCATTATCGATTATTTAATCGACCGTTTGACAAGAAGTTTTTTTCAAATAACACCTCTTGTTACTTTTACAAGTTTGTCAATTTATCATGCATGATCGTTCAAACAAATCGCAAAAAAAAATACTTATTACTATACTCGTATCACGAGACAATAATGTCACGGGACAATCTCACACCAATTGACCTTGTCCCGAACTAAGCTAAACTTGTATGTACTATGGGTACAACGATAAACATACTTATATTTTAATAAATACAGATGTATTGCATAATCGTTTTGCTTCGTATTTTCACGGAAACGTACGAACGTGTCTTGCTATTTTAGTCGTGTCGAACCGTGAAAATACAAAGGAAAACAATTATGCAATACCTCTGTAAATACATAAAAACAAATACGCGCGATCATCACAAAAATATTTGCCCTTACCAAGAATCGAACCCGGGACGTTTAGCTTCGTAGGCAAAGTCACCAGGCACCAACTAAGCCAATGCGTCGTCTAAATAAAAGCGACAACATAATGGCGTTGACAGTACTATTAAATTTAGTTCTATTAATTATCCGTCTAATAGCAACAGTTAAACTTAATTAGCCACGGCTGTGTACTTACGAGATGATCAAAATCGGGCTTTCGCTGTGGAAGCCCCAGATAGCTGGCATCTGTCGGCATAATCACAGGAATAGGGCAGGTAATAACATTACTCCTGCCTCTTTGCAACAGTGAACGATTAAACGGTAGCGTACCTTTAAATTTATCAACGCTATGTCACATACAAAAGTGGTCTCTCACACGCCATTGACAGTTTAACTCCAGAGCTAATGTCAACTTTACCTCATAGACAGTCAGGTCTATTTTTCAGTGTCAACCATGACGGATATATCAGTCGTTGGCGTTGAACCTGCGATGCTGATATCTGAGTCGTTGGCGTCCGTCCCGAATATATCCGAATATTTGTTCCTGAGTCTTCGATGTTTTCTATGTATTTTTGTATGTATTTCTCTATTTAAGTATGTTTATCGTTGTCTAGTTCCCATAGTACAAGCTTAGAGCTTAGTTTGGGACTAGATCAATTTGTGTGAACAAGTGACTGTGAGATTGTCCCCTGATATTTGTTTATTTTTTTATTTTTTAGTACTCTTAGTACAAAACTAGAGCTTAGTTAGGGACTAGGTCAATTTGTGTAAAATTATCCCCTGGTATTTATTTATTTGTATAAACCAAATCTCTATCAACTCGCACTCAATTCTGCTAAATAATGGTAAAAAATTTACTAAACAATTTTTGCTTAATTTCTCATGAGATATTTAGAAAGTACTTATTTTTGTAAACTAACTAGCCTGTTGCCCGCGACTCCGTCCGCGTAGTAGTTGTCTATCTCTTGTCGCGTTAAAGAGTACTCTATGCCCTTACTTAGGGTTCAAGCTATCGGCTTACTAAATTTGATGAAATCAGTCCAGTGGTTTAGCCGTAAAAGCGTAACAAACAGACAACATTACTTTCACATTTATAATAGGATTTTCTGTTAACCATGTTATTGACTACACTGTTAGGAATTATGTTCATCGTTAGTGAAAGTTTTACTAGTATTGTGTAAAAAGGTTTATGTAAATAAATGAAACAACACAGAAGACAGTTTTGTTTCTGAAATACTTAAAGACGAACGGTTCGAAAAAGTCCGTCATATTTATTTATCAAATCTTAAAATCATAAGACAAGCCGGGCCATCTATACGGCTATCCTTAACTGTAAACCAACCCGCAGATAATAGGAAAAAGAAACTCATTCGTTCAACTCATCATATACATACATCAGAAAGTAGCATGTAAAAAAATCCATGGTAAAAATAACCGGTTTTGTTAAACTCAGTGTCTCTCAGATACATATTGTTTTCGTCCTTATATTTTTCATGAAGAAAAAAGTAAATTAATAACTTAAATTGTCAGATAATTCTATCTGGGATTTGAAAATATCTGCCCTTAGTGTCATAAACATAATATTGACTTTCTGACTGATGATTTTGTACTGTGCACGCGGGGTTATTCCACACACGTGCTGCATTTGTGCGTGCTTATTACACAACTGAGGCAGTTAGGCAGAGTTTCAGATAATGGCAGTTCTTTTCCTCTCTTATTAACTTAAAAATTAACTTATTTGTGGATTTGTTCGTTGCTCAATATACCGTTAGCAATACAAGTGGGTCGAATAGCTGATTGTACCCAAATGGGCAAAGATCTGCATTATCAAGACTAATTTAAGTTAAGATGTTAAGATACATTAACTAAGATGTTAATTGAATTACTAAATAACTTGTATTAATACTTTGGCTTATACTATAACTTTTTTTTCATCAACTTAAAATCTCTCTTGGTTGCCTCAATTTTTTTTGAGTGTAGGACATCCGTAACGCAAGGTTTATAGAGAGGCTTAATGAAATAAAATAAAAACTGAAACTGTTTTTTGACCTAGCTTTTACCCACTCAGAGCCTCTCCAATTTTCCGGAAATCAAAGTAACCTATATCTGTCTCCAGCCTAACATCGCTGTCCTAAATCTCACGTTGATTTTCGTTAAGCTGGGAAGTAAACAAAAACACTTTCGCATTTATAATATTAGTTACAATAAGGATTAACCGTTAGTTTGTGTCATTTTAAACTGGTTTATGTAAACTATGTATACTCAAAATTGTTGCTGTGAGAAAGAAGGCAGCTAACTGCGTAGTAATATAAGCATTTTAAGTTTAATGTGGTTACCAATAGAGTATAGAATGCTTTGCTGCTTCAATGCAGTTAGCTACCTTCTTTAGTATTTCGGTTGTGTAGCTATATTCTGTACAGTTTACGGACGGGGTAGGTCACCCCTATAAATTTCGTGAGTGTGACAGGCCCTGCGTTTACGTGAAATACAGGGTCGTTCGTAAATACGGTTGTCATGTCAAGTAAAATTTTACTAAACCATAATGTTAAATCTTAATCTACTGTTATATTTGCCAGCGATTTAGAAACATCTGTTTATTTGGTGAATATTGTTAGTTAAGTAAACTTATGTATCACTAAAAGGTTGTTTTTGTTTAATATCAGCGGATTGACAAGTAATTGAATACTAGACAACGATAATGTTGATATAGAGAAATACATACTCAAATAAATAGAACACTCAAAACTCAGAAACAAATACTCGCGCTCATCACACAAATATTTTTTCATGTCGTGAACTGAACCTGGGACCGCTAGCTTTGTAGGCAGGATCACTACAAACAAGGCGAACCGGGTCATCAAATTATGTACACCCATTTTTAATTGAGAGACATGCAAACATTTTGAAATTAGTTGATTTTTTGTAACACTTAGTAGGTTTAAGTTATTGGGCGTCTACAGTATACTTTGTAACCTACCTACATGATAATATAAGTTGAAATTGATAAATCATTATTATGGAGGTCATATTTTGGTCATTGACAGTTGACAAATAAATATTCCTTCTTAAGAATTTAATATCGAATGTTTGGAATTTAGACATGATACATCAATATTTCTTATCGAATGTATTGTTTGTAGTATCTCAGTTTATCTTACAGATGAGCCTATCCGGATGCACTCGACATGTTCTTTTGTGCATTTACCTCTTACACACTCAGCTGGTCGAATGTGCAGGGCTGGGATTCTACACGGTAATAACGATATCGCCTTTGACGTGTTTCCGTATTGTCAACGTTTTGATAACTCTTATGGGTAAGGACCAAAAAGTTGGGCACGCTCACTCAATTAAATTTTGTATGAAACTGTTCCGTTGTGACACGAAAATTAGCCATACAATTGTAAGGATAATTTTCGTGTCACAACGAAACTTTTTTCACCTTTGTTGTTTGTATGGTTAACTACGCTTAACTATGCCCTATGGTCTAACTATTTGATCCTTACCCTTATGTCATTTACGAGTACAATAATGGCGACTGTGACATTAACGATATAGAATAGAGGCCCAGGTTTCCTCACAATGTTTTTCCTTCCCGTAAATGTTTAACCGTTTTTCGGGCCGACTCTGTTTGTCTTAATGATTAACGATCTGCCAACAGTGATAGCAATGCCAAATGTCTCCTTTTTGCTGATGATTTGAACTTGTTTTGGATGGGCTGTGGATGCGCCTTCAGATTGCGAGGTCTTGCAAAAAGATATAGACACTGTTATAAGATGGGCTCACATCAGTAAGTTGCACTTCAATATAAGTAAATGCAAAATTATGACCTTCACAAGATCCAAAGTCCCAATCGCAACCACCTCCTGTTTGGAGGGCAATGCATTAGATAGAGTCCATGACATCCGTGACCTGGGGCTGCACCTTGATGACAAGCTTGATTTTCATCATCATATTGTTGCGACACGGAACAGTGTCGTGTACCCATCATCTTGTTTAATGCTTTTGTGCGTAGTAAACTCGAGTATAATGCTATGATGTTTGATGATTGTTTTTTTTTGTCGATTTTTATGTTTGTAGTATTTAACGGTTTCGGACCCTACACTGAGCACGGTCCGACATACTCTTATCCGGTTTTTTATTTTAATTAGGATGCATATAAACCGTTGTTAACATATTTGCTCGTATTGGCTTTACACACTGTATACTCAAAGTTATTATGATGTTATTTTTTATTTTTTTTAGCATAAGCGGTAAAAACTTCGAATCAAAACAAAACGCTCATAAATTTGTTTGCTGTGCAATTAAAATTTTAAACTTCTCATGTTTGAAATTTGTTGTAAGAAACTTGAACAAGGCAACTTGAAAGTTTTTCTAGATTATAATTTTTACAACGAATTTAAATAGTTGAGTTTAAAGTATTTCGCCAAGAATAGCTGTGAGCTAAATACTGAGCTCGAATTCTTTGCGAGTTGCGAGTTTGTTCGCTTCTTAAAAGTTGCGGTCCAACGATCCTATGAAATATAGTTTAAGTTAAGAAAATATTGTTTACTGGTAATTTATGTTTTTTATGTAATTTGTTTTAGTAGTTGTAATATTATTTGAATACATAAAAGGTGTTATGTGTTCGAAATTTTGGTCTTTCTGTCTACTATTTTAGTGATTGTCTTTTTTACACATCGGTAATATAAAGTGAATCTACCAGCGCTTCGGACAAGACTTTCATGGCAGAAAAGAAGCATTAATTACAATTGAATCTGTTCAATAAACTATAACAACGTAGGTCCAGTTTTTAACTCAGCCTCCATTGCTGTCATGTACGAGTAAATAAGACTTATCAAAACTTTAACAATATAAAAACAAGTTAAAGGCCATATTGCTTTACTGTGTAGAATTGCACTTATTGTTTTATGCACATGCAAATGCATTTCATTATAAGGCGGTAGCCGATATATTTAACGGTTTTCAAAAAAAGTGCTGACGTTAAATAATAAAACAATCGTAATTGACATTAAATCTTAAAAAAAAACAACATAAAGTGCGCGCGTCAATGTTCCTGATTCATTATTGTGTTTTACCCATTCAACACAAAAACTGTATCCGCGTGATTTCCCGATGAAATCTTTTGGCATCATTGTTAAAATTTAATCTCAGGTTACATACCGTACACAAAAGTACTGAATTTCACCAAAACAAAAACGCAACGAAACAAAAGCTCCACTAAGTACCTACTCCACGCCATAACATACATTGTCGTTAGCTTTCTAAAAGCAAAAATACTTTATTCGTCCCAGCGGGTCGATATGGGATACTTAGAAAGTGAATTATCCGCTTGGGAAGGAAGTAGGTAAATAAAATCCACCTACAAATAAATGGGGCTAACAACCTTCACGTAGGCAATCATTTCGTTAAGAAAGTACGGCCAAGTTTTATTTCTCTGGGGACGGGACTGCTGGGCTCTACAAATCACTATTATGTCATCTTACAGCGTCAGTTCCGCGATGCATTTAGCGAGGTTATTACTTGGTTGCATAAATGCATACACTACACAACTATGCAGAAACGGCAGAATTCATAAATATTTTTGTAAGGTTTTTGTGGTGATTTGTATTTTTTCATAAATTTAATCCTGGTTTCGTACTAACGTTTGTTTTTGTTTGCTGAAGTAATAAAACGAATTTAGAGTTCCACTTTGTAAAATTAGGAACTAAGCCGTTTTAGGATCACTTTGTTTTCTTCTATCCGACCTACATTTCGTTACGATAACAATTGTCGGCAGTCTCCAATCATGGCTACGTCGAATCTTGTCGTCGTATCAGTGGTGACAATCCTTTAAAAATAGGTGCCAATTTGTGGTATTTTGTGTGCACATCAAAAGGTGTTTTACCCTATACTCCCGTAATACCTTAGAAGGCGGCTAACTGCAATGTAGTAGTCAAAGTATTTTATACTCTATTTGTAATCACATTAAATTTAAAATACTATTACTATACTAAGCAGTTAAACAGAAATGACCAAACCCCGATTTGAAGAGAGCAAGAATGCACTTACATATGCCAGTGCTTAATTAATATCAACTGCTCTATCGAGATCCATATGAAGCGATTTTAGGGTTCCGTAGCCAAATGGCAAAAAACGGAACCCTTACGGATTCGTCATGTCTGTCTGTCCGTCCGTATGTCAAAGCCATTTTTTTACAAAACTATAAGAACTATACTGTTGAAACTTGGTAAGTAGATGTATTCTGTGAATCCCATACGTGCGGGGGGGTATCTATGGATAGGTCTTCAAAAATGATATTGAGATTTGTAATAAAAAAAAATCTAAACTGATTAGTTTGCGCGAGAGACACTTCCAAAGTGGTAAAATATGTGTCCGGGGGGGACACCTAAGATAAGAGAATGATAAAAGTAATAAAAATATGTGATGTACATCACCATGCAAACTTCCACCGAGAAATGGTTTGAACGAGATGTTTTTTTTTACTACGTTTTAAATCGTCTTGCTGCTACGTAGCCCTTCATAGGCTTCATAGACTAAGATGGAATGCCTCTATGGCTATTTCACCGGCTGTCTTATCCCCAAACCGGAACACAACAACGCGGGCAATTTCTCACGGGCTTTGGTAATGACTCAATGCTTGTATGTGCTGCACGAACCCTGCGGTGCGCAAGCCCGACTCGCACTTCACCTTGTTTTACATAATTATTATGCTAGTTTTCCGCTACTACCCCAGTTTTATCCTTGAGGGTCAATTTTCAAAAAGTATTTTTTTTACGAGTGTACCCAAAGAATATTCTCTCTAAACTTCAAGTCCCTAGATTCAGTAGTTTAGGATGGACACTGTCTGTCAGTCACGGAAATATTTTATATGTATAGATTTCAATCTCCGTTGGAATTTAAGAAGATTGTGACGCAAAAAAAAAACATACAAAATGCGATAACGTTTTTCTCCCCTTAGACGTTGTCCGATTTTTACGATTTTTTAATATACATACATACATACATACATAACATCACGCCTTTATTCCCAGAGTGGGGTAGGCAGAGCTACAGAAATACCAACAACTGTAAAAATAATTGTTTATAATTCTGTAACCACATTTTGCAGAAATAGGCTAAGAAGTTTACTTGTATACTTATTAGTGACAGGTTGCAAGCCCATCGCCTAACAGTACTACTAGCCCTTATACCCTTAGTCGCCTCTTACGACATCCACGGGAAGACATGGAGTAGCACTATTCTAACCCGGCAACCATACGGGGTTTTGAATATATTGTAGATATTATAAAAAGTGGGCCTGTACGTTTTCCTTCCCACGAAAATATTTATTGAAAAGAAAAAAACAAAAGGCAAAATGTACAGACCTAGTTTTTCATAACATCTATAAACATATTCAAAAATCGTGGAAATAGGATTAGATTTAGGGGCGAGAAACGTTATCGCCCTGAGCTAAATTTGTATGGATTATTTTTAATAACCACGCGATTGAAGCATCGTTTCAAAATTCTCTTAAGAATGCGTCATTGACTGATGAGTGATAACATAAACTCGTTCCTTATATTGAGCACACAGAAAAATTGGTTACTTTGGGTAAAAACTTGACATGTTCAGAAGATTTAATCAGCTATACAAATTTTCGAAAAACTAGCCTTTACCGCCGCTTTTGCACAATATCTTGCAGCAAGAATATCACCGGAAATAATACTGGGCTTTAGTTTCCAACAAGATTGCCCGCAGGATGCAATTTTTACAGCCCGTTTACGGCATTTATACTATGTGATTCTTTATCCTGCAAGACCTATCTGGCTTCAGGTAAAATACTGTAATGGCCGATTTTTCTTATCTCCCGTTAAAAATATCTGACATTTAAAGATATAAACTTATTAATTAGGCAATCTTATAATCAGAAATACAAGGACCAAACATTATATGAAACATGAAACCAGGGAAAACTACCTAGGAAATTAGCGATGCTATGACGTATCTAGTGACACCTCGTTGGTCAAAATTGGGTCATTTTTTCAGCTTTTACGAGGGAACAAAGAGCGATACAAACATACTATTGTTCAAAAACATTACAGTAGTCCGTTCAAAAAGGACATATGGTTATCTGTAGATTTGATCGGTCCAAAATCAATTACTAACAACGCTAATAATTTTCACAAATAGATTACCTATTATTGGACGCATCGCAAAATTAAGTAGCAAGTCTCGTGTAGCTTCGAACAATTGATCAAGCGTGCCTTCCGTGGTTTGGTTTACAGCCAACCGCGGCAAATTACATTGTGACGATCTAGCTGCGGAGTCTCTGGGCGCGGATCAGTGTACGAGTGGATAAGGCGTATGCCTGGGGGATAAGGATGGACAGGGACAAGATAAATATGAACAACTCTTAAGTTTTTAGAAGCGGAGCATTTTTTGATTATGCACATACACATACATAACGTCACGCTTTTATTCCCAGAATGGGGTAGGCAGAGCAACAGAATACCAACAACTCTAAACTTGTTGATAATTCTGTAACCACATTTTGCATTCAGGCTAAGATGTTTACTAGTGTATTAGTGACAGGTTGCAAGCCCATCGCCTAATAATACTACAAGCCTTTATTCCCTTAGTCGTCTCTTACGACATCCACGGGAAGACATGGAGTGGCACTATTCTAACCCGGAACCCACACGGGGGGTTTTGATTATGTTGTCTATATAATATATGTTAGCTACCTACCATTTCATAATTTTTCCTCCGCCATATTGTTTGTTTAACCTTTTAATCGCCAAAGCCATCGGGAATTTGTGGCAATGACGCTGAACGTTGGCAATTGCCGTGAAACTTCATTGATCAAAGATTCTGTGGCGTCTAAGACATGTCGTAATCCTTCGCTGCTTGGCATTCAAATGATGAAGTTCCTAGTGGCACTCGCGACGTTAAGTAGAATCTAACGACACCTCGCTTGTTGAAATCGGCCCTTCCATCTAGCCTCTACGAGGGAAAAAAGAACTATACCTACGGATATATCAATGCACAGGCCAAACCACTGAGTCTAGAGATTCCAAATTTGGCATGTAAGTTCCTTATGAGGTCTAAGGATGCACTACGAATGGATTTTTGGAAATTCATTCCCTTAAGGAGTGCAATGGGGATCCAAAGTTTATATGCGGAAATAAGATCGCTGGAAACATGGACTTGAAAGTCCTTGGATATTCTAGGGGTGCACTAAGAAGAAATAATAATTCTACGCATACGAAGTCGCGGGCGATTTGTAGATTAAATATGAATGCATTTTTAATAGATGTAAGTCCAGCCCCAAATGAGCCAACAACAACTGACGTCCTGCCAAAAACCATAAGTTTTTATTGACAGTATATTTTTCAACTCAAAAGCATAATAAGAATGGAAAGATGTAGATAAGTATGCTTTTGAGACAAACCTCTTTAAGCAAGCTTTTTTTTTCAGAACACCTTTTCAACAAATTCTTGGTGTCAATTAAGTTTTAATAAGGTAAAGACACCAGAACTCGACAAAGGACCAATGTTCGACACTGATTCTTACTCAAAGAAGATAAGAGTTATTCATTTGTTTTGCAACAATCAATTTATAACCCTACTAGCGACCCGCCCTCGCTTCGCTCCGGATTAAAGTATTATACACATAAACCTTCCTCTTCAATCACTCTATCTATTAAAAAAAACCGCATCAAAATCCGTTGAGAAAGTTTTAAAGATTTAAGCATACATAGGGATATAGGGACAGAAAAAGCGACTTTGTTTTATACTATGCAGTGATGATCTTAGAATTAAAAGTTTCTGTCGATTATTGGTGCATGTCAGCTAAAAGTGTCGAACATTGGTGTTGTTACCTTAGGTAACATGCATATTTTTTTTCTTGCGCTCTCTGGAAAGTGCTATGAAAGAGAGGAATAACTGTATACGCGAAATAATTGTCGTGTATTTTTTTCATAGCATATGAAGCGTTAAAAAGTCATAGTTTAGACAGCCTGCAAAAACGCTCTGTTTAAAATATATTAAGGACCTTATAAAGAAATTTTGCATTTGATTCGTAAATTACTATATTTAAGAAAGTATCGTTACATTAAAATATTACGTAAATAAAATAAGGATGCCGAAAAAAACAATCTAAACCTTAAAATTAAAAGAAGTTTTAAAATTTGAACAAGTTTTGATTCTTTGTAAAATCCTAATGAACGGGTCAAAACTTAATGTATTGCGTTTTGTATATTAGAAAGAAAGAAAGAAAGAAAGAAAATAATTTTATTTCTGCAAAATGATACATTTTTACTTAAGACTAACATTTTGTAAAGCTAATTACGGTAGAAAATGAAAAACTTAAGATAGCTTAAATTAGCTTGACATGCAGGATTTTAATTAATTATATTATATTTAATGTAACAGATTGCGAAAAGTGAACCCACTCAGCATGGTGTCGAGCCACTCAGGAGTGTCTCGACGCTGATCTTCCGTGGATCCAACACAGTGATACACGGGACAGCTAACGGCAATATTAAAATGGGTAGTTTTTAAAATTAGTATGCGCGTGTAGTGCGTATGCGTCAAATCTATATTTGGATTTTGGGGTTTGTAAATATGATATGATATCCAATAACATAATATTACTATGACACTAATATAGTTAGATACGGAGTGAAATCTACATAATGGTAACGTGAATAAGTGCAAACATATAATATAATGAATATAATTTTATGTACCCACGTATTTTTTTTTTTACATTTTCTCCTAAATCTCAATTCTGATTTTCATGCATGTTCTCTATTAAAACCTTGTGAACGGTCTCTGCGCCCTTGTTGCTTTACAGTATTAATTTTGCGCCCAGTAAATTATTTGCCGGTGACTTAGCACCTCCAAACCACAAACTTACTGCACGTCAGTGTCCTAAGTGACACAAATAGAGTGCCATCTCAGGCTGCATGCAGGCAATATAAAACGTGCTCTCGACTTATTACTCCAGTATTGCTACTGTAGAAGTACGTGAGCGAAGATTCTAATGACATTTTTGATGACTATGTTAAGAATAATAAAATAAAGAAACAATTTTAAAATGAACATTGTAAAAGTAAATTAAAAATAACTATTGTTTAAATGAATAAAACCGACAGAGCTGGTGCCGGGATCCCAACGCTAATGAATAATGATTGTTTGGGATAAAATGTTTTCATCTAACATCCTTTTAGGTTAGATATTACAGAATTTTAAACAGCTGTTGTGTAGATTAGTTCAATTAGGTTAGGTTAGAATATAAAATATTAAAAAATAAAATCGTTTCAATCGTAAAAACTAGTTTTGACCAAACGATTTTCGACCAAACAATAATTAAATAAATAAATAAATCACAGGACAATATCACACAAATTTAACTAGTCCCACACTAAGCTCTAGGCTTTTACTATGGGTACTAGACAACGATAAAATTACTTACAGAGAAATATATACTTAAATACATAGAAAACATCCAAGACTCAGGAACAAATACTCGTGCTCATCACACAAATATTTGCCCTTACCAGGATTTGAACCCAGGACCCCTAGCTTCGAAGTCAGAGTCACTACCAACTAGGCTAGCGTGTCGTCAAATTAGGACAAACAATAATAATTATTATGCCACGTGATATAGATGCGCTGGGGCCTTTTAATCTATCTCCACATGTTTGTTATCGTATTTTTTTTGTGGGCCGCCATTACTATCAAGGAAATAGGGTCTATCAAACGTTCATAATACGATTACACGTAAAAAGCAATTACTCCTACAATAGAGTCTCTGATATCTCTTAAAAGACCCAACAAGTTTTTTTTTACCAAAATCCGATTTGGTTTATATTATACGTCAACCAAACAAGAAAAAAATAACGGTTATGACACTAGTTGTTATTGTGCTACCACAAAATAATACCAACAATTATGACCTCTGTGTTAGGTCCACAGGTAAGGTCATTGCTCCTTACTGCAAACTGAAGCCAACAACCGAAGTTAGAAGGACTATTCCTGACTAAGAAGGAGTTAGAAGCCACAAATTGCTCGGAAACTTACCTGTTCGGTGACTGACAGGAACTTTATGTCAAGCGGCTTAATAGCGTTGCAAGTGTCTGTACGTTTGCATAGTAGACCCGGAGGGCAATGCAACGTGGGTTACACTCAGGGGCAATGTAAACGGGTCACTTTCTATGGAAATTTAGTATCAAGTGATCCGTTTTTATTGCTCTTGACTATATTAAATACAGTTGAGAACAAAGAGATGTTTACACTTTTGCTTCTTATTCCATTGAAAGAAGGGCCTTAAATGTGTACATATCTTTGTGTACTGGACTGTACTGGATCGAGTTGTAGCAGTAGGCTTAGTCAAACTGCGAACACTACTAACGTTTCTGTTTTCTATCGACTCGAAATGTATGCAGTTGACATAATCGGTCGACATGATCTGTCATCAGCTTACCTCAATCAATCCTATACAATTTGTCAATTTTCGAATATCGCTAACTTAGCGTTATGCATCTACTAGAAGACGCCCGTGACTTCGTACTCGAGGAAATAGTTTTCTGCTACTCTCCCTATGTGTATGTAGATGACACTATTAAATCCCAATCTGATAGTATCGTCTATATTATGTCAAATACCTCGTTTATCGCTATCCCTCAGGAACTATTAAATTTTCCGGGATAAAAAGTATTTTATGTCCTTCCTCGGGACTTTAGTTATCTCCATACCAAATTTCATCTAAATCGGTTAATGAGTTCTTGAGTTTTGCACGTTCAAGTAAACAAATAAACAAACTTCAGCTATATTAGTATAGAAGTATAAATACTACGGCTCCAAAACGCTCATTTCAGTAAATGGTGGGGAAGACAAAAAGTTACTTTAAAAAAAATATCTGTCACGTTCTGTGTACCCTTGTTTCACCAACTTTCATTTTATAGAAGGTATCACAGAATTTTCATTTCATAGACAGGCTTTTTTAGGCGCAGGAGTTTGATTATAGTTACAAGTCTAACCCAACCTAACTTACGTAATGAATGTTTAAGATAACCTGAAAACAATAGGGATTCCACAGAAAATAGCTATCGATGATGTAAAAATCTGTGAAGCAATACGTTTTATGAAGTGAGTGCTGGTGAAACAAGGGAACACCGATTTTAGTGTTTGGCCGGAGTTGTATCAAGTTATCAAGTGTCAACGACACCAGCATAGAAAAAAACCTATTATTGTCGCCTTGACCAACCTTTCATTCGGTTGTCAGTCCTTAACCTGTCACTTTGTTTTATCCGCTGAATTCGTGTTGGTACACATTGACGATGTATGAATGTGGAAGAAGCGAAAGAGATTTGTCAGGATCGTAACAGGGGGGTTATTATGACATAACTATGCAGTTCTGTTTACGCTCAAAGAAAAGGACAGGGGGGTTATCATGACATAACAATGCAGTTCTATTTACGCTCAGAGAAAAGGACAGGGGGGTTATCATGAGCTAGCTTTGCAGTTCATTTTACGGTCAGCGTTAAGGACAGAGCTATGGCGGTTATATAACTCTGTCCTTTTCTCTGAGCGTAAACAGAACTGCAAAGCCACCTTATGAAACCCACCAGGGGGGTTATCATGACATAACAATGTAGTTATGTTTACGCTCAGAGAAAAGGACCGAGCTATATAACTGTCATAGCTCTGTCCTTTTCTTTGAGCGTAAACAGAACTGCATTGTTATGCCATGATAACCCCCCTGAGCTATATAACTGACAAAGCTCCGTCCTTTACGCTCACCGTAAAATGAACTGCATAGCTAGGTCATAATAACCCCCCAGGTGGAAAGAAGTGGTCTCTACCTACCCCTCCGGGAAACAGGCGTGATTTAATGTCAGTATATTGACGATTTTATTATGCAAATTAACTCTTTTAAAGAAATGTTTTGAATGTCTTCCCATAACGGCTGTGTTCTGTTGTTACTTGATTCAGTAGTAGGGTTACCGATATTTTTTTTTTTATTATTCTAAGGAGAAGGCACATGAGCACTCAGGCCACCTGATGGTAGGTGGAATCTGAGACCCATAGACATTTGAATTCTCAAGACTATAATCCTAAGACCTCAAATGCGTTGCCAACCCTAAGGACTAAGATGGAATGCCTCTATACTAGTAATTTCACCGGATATCTTATCCCCACACTGGAACACAACAACGCGAACACTGTTGCTTGGCGGTTGGTAAATGGATAAGATGGTGGTAGCGATCCGGACGGACCATGTCTAAAGTTATCTCTTAATCTGTCGCTTTACTATCAGTACTATACAGTCACAAGATCTAAATAATCGCATCCTAATTTTGCGTGGAGATCAGAGAAGATGGTACAGTGAATCAATTTTTGGGAAGCCAATACTCGATTGATCAAAAACTTTGTAAAAACGTATTTTTTAAAGTGTTGTGGTGGTGGTCTCCTTAGTCGATTTTTCAAAAATTCATTGATGACGGGTCACGCTATTCGTAAATTTGAACTAAAGTAACCATTGCCATTGCTCTTAATTATTGAATTCTTGGAAACGTGGCAGCTCCCAGGGGTTTGAAGACACGCGAATTCCACGCAAAATTATTGAAAACAGCTAGAATTAAGAGAAGAGCAGTACATTTCCTTTATAATGTTAATTGTAGAAGGGTAGTTGAACAATGTTTAGTGTACCGTAGAGTGCAGTGCTTTGGAACTAACTGCAGATTTAGTGCATACGCGAAGGTCAACTCGGGTCAGTGAACTGGTTAGCTATAAAATGGTGCACTACGAGTATTATACTGTTATAGATATTTTTTTTGGACTGAAGATTAGATGATTAAAAATAAAATAATTATTTAGCAACATGCGTTTTCCGATCTCTTTTATTAGTGTACTTCAAGAGATATTAGTTCAATAAAATGTTCTGTATAGATACCTACCACAATCGTATCCTTTAAAACCTACCGCCAAGTGTTCGCATTATTATGTTCTGGTGTAGGAAAAAGACAACGAAATTGGCAATGCATTTCGTTGGCAATTTGACGACACGCTAGCCTCGTTGGTAGTGACCCTGCCTTCAAAGCTGGAGGTCCTGGGTTCAAATCCCGGTAAGGGCAAATATTTGTGTGATGAGCATGAGTATTTGTTCCTGAGTCTTGGATGTTTTCTATGTATTTAATTATGTATTTCTCTATATAAGTATGTTTATAGTTGTCTAGTACCCATAGTACAAGCCTAAAGCTTAGTTTGGGACTAGGTCAATTTGTGTGACATTGTCCCGTGATATAATCTTATGATGGTAATCTTGACATTCCAAATGCTCGCATGAATCTCAAATGCCACTCACCATCAAATAGCCTGTGTGATCGTTGGTCTTCTAAATCCCACAAAAAATACAAAAGAGTGTACCTTCAATTTTGCAGCACCGAAAACCAAACCAAAATACTATTTACCTTCAGTCCGTTAATAGTAACATACAAAAGCAACGCACATAGCGTTTACAGCAGCTGGTAAACAAATTTTAATAATAAAGTAAAAATAAGCTTCCAAAACTACAAGCTTATCTAAAGCTCAGGTTTGTAAAGCTCCGTGGAGAAAACTGGGTATGCTTTATGAAGTTCTACAACCCTTTGATTGCTGATCTAGGGGCTTGAACTTACACGACGCCACTACTTTAATCATATTTGGGGGGCATCAACAAAGGTTCAGTAATCTTTCATCTCAGGCGACCCCTCGTCTTGTTTGTAAAAGATTATCATGGCGTCTAGAAGTGTCACACGGTTTTGTATTTCTTGGTGGATATTTTATTGAAATACTCATTCTTCTAATTGTAATTATAATTAATGGCTGACACTCTTGATAAAGTTTGTTTCGCCAATTATTTATAGACACCCACGGATTTATTAGAGAAATATAAACAGAATAAGAGCTTGCGACTAAGGGAATAAGGGCTTGTAGTACTGTTAGGCGATGGGCTTGCAACCGGTCACTAATACACTAGAAAACCTCTTAGCCTGTTTGCGCTAAATGTGGTTATAGAAATACCAACAAGTCTTTTTAGAGTTGCTGGTAATTCTGTAGCTCTGCCTACCCCACTCTGGGAATGAAGGCGTGATCGTATGTATGTATGTATGTATATATACATATATACATAATATCACGCCTTCATTTCCAGAGTGGGTAGGCAGAGCTACAGAAATACCAACAGCTCTTAAAAGACTTGTTGATTATTCTGTAACCATATTTTGCTCAATCAGGCTAAGATGTTTAAAAGTGTATTAGTGACAGGTTGCAAGCCCATCGGCTAACAGTACTACAAGCCCTTATTCCCTTAGTTGCTTCTTACGACATCAACTGAAAGATACGGTGTGGCACTATTTTAACCCGGTAACCACGGGGTTTTTTTTATTACAGAAATAAGTCCATGGATATCACACGAGAGGACCCTAAAAAGGTTATAAATCATTAAGTACCTATACTTACAATACATACGAGACTTTGTCACTTGAACTTCGGAAGAGAACCATGTTCACTAGGACCTCGATGTCCATAAAAGGGATCACGGATATTATTTTCTTACGTAGTATTTACTTTTCTCTGGAAAGTGCTATAAAAGAGAAGGGTAACTGTAAACGCAAAACAGTTGTAGTGTTGTTTTTTCATAAGATATGAATCTTTATAAATTCATAGTTCCCTCTTTTAAAAACACTCTATACAAAATCGAGGACAGGAATGATGTCACAGCCGTTATTCCATGTTTAAAATATACGGACAATGTAAATAAATTTGAATTTATTTCAAAAATAACTATGTTTAAGCCAATATCATTGAATTAAAATATTACGAAAATAAAATGAAGATGCTGAAAAGAAGTAATGTAAACATTAAAAGAAGTTTTAAATTTTATCAATTTTTGATTCAATGCAACGGTGCCCGTGTGGGTTCCGGGTTAGAATAGTGCCACTCCATGTCTTCCCGTGGATGTCGTAAGAGACGACTAAGGGAATAAAGGCTTGTAGTATTATTAGGCGATGGGCTTGCAACCTGTCACTAATACACTAGTAAACATCTCAGCCTACTTGTGCAAAATGTGGTTACAGAATTATTAACATGTCTTTAGAGTTGTTGGTATTTCTGTAGCTCTGCCTACCCCACTCTGGGAATGAAGGCGTGATGTTATGTATGTATGTATGTGATTCAATGCAAAATCTTAATAAACAGGCCAAAACTTAGTAGTTTAAGCGTTTTATACGTTTTTTTTACATTTTCAATAAAACGTAACACTGAAACACAATTTTATTTTTCATGCATGTTCTAGATTTTCCCACCGCGCTGCGTTTTCACTCGCAGTCGCTTCTAGCAACCTATGTCCCCGCAAATATTCCCCAATGCGTCGTTCCCATGCTCCTACAGGGTTATTCGTAATTAGAGCCCAAGTCGTTAACAATGTATTTGTATGTACCGCACACTCGGACGAAGAGTGCACACATTAACGTGCAAGTTCACAATCAAAGAGGCGCAAACATCCTCTGAACTGACATGCGGGCGGTAATTAATTAAACGTACATGTTAAAGTTTCTCTTTTATTTGCTTTCGTCGTGTTTCATATCAAAGTGTGTGTAGCGAGAGTGTACCTATGTGGTGATCTGTTTCAGTTTTATCTACGCTAATATTAAAAATGAAAGATTAGTATTTTTGCATGTTTGTAACGAATAAACTCAAAAACAACTGTGAGGCTAGACAAGCTGCATTCGACAATCGTTAGCGATTATGTTACGATTGAAAAATATGCGGAATAGACGTAAGCCACCGAGATAGTACCACGTGACTAACTCGGGGGCTTACGTCCATTTCATACATTTGTCTATCGAAACATAATCGCTAACGATTGTCGAATGCAACTTGTCTAACCCAACAGTGGAAGCCTAGCCTTGTACTGAGGGTACTATACAACGATATAAAAACTTAAATAGAGAAATAGATACTTGAATACGTAGAAAACATAAGATTCAGAAATAAATACTTATGCTTATCACACAAATATTTGCCCATACCGGGAATCGAACCCGGGACCGCAGGGTCACTACCAACTAGTCTGATTGCGCTTATTTTCAATTGTTGTGATTGGTTAAAAACTGTAGCTCATTTAGTAAATCTGTCATCTTTACAAGATGCATAGTGTCTAAAAATCAATTATGTCATATTTTCGTAAAAATTCAAACGTTGCAAACGTCGGAGTCTGTTCTAGGTGAAAAAAGAAAACGAACGTAAGGGAGATGTCACGCCAAAACCAAAGGCGCCAAAGAGATACACAAAGAGTAATAAAAAGTCTAGAAACTTAACGTATTTTTTACCAACCAGGGCCTATTCTACTGTGTTTATAACGATATCGCGTTTGACGTGTTTTAGAATCGTTTATGACTCGGTCGCCGTTAATGTAAATTACATAAAGTCCGTGAAACTGCAATACCGCGTAAGTAACAATTTGAATAAGTTGCAAAATATTCCTTAACAAGTAAGTCAGTAAGGCATTTTGCAACTTATTGAATTAGTTAGTTACGCTGTATTGCAGTTTCATCGACAATAAGAGCTAAGAGCTGTTATCAAAACGTTGACAATACGGAAACACGTCAAAGACGATAATATTAACTTGTAGAATTCCAGCCCAGAGCCTCTATTCAACTACGTTATAACGATATCGTGTTTGACGTGTTTTAGAATCGTTTATGTCACAGTCGCCATTATTATATTGTAAATTACATAAGAGTTATGAAAATGTTGACAATACGGAAACACGTCAAATACGATATCGTGATTACCGTGTAGAATCCCAGCCCTGGGCCTCTATTCAGGTGCGTTAAAACGATATCGTGTTTGACACGTTTAAGAATCGTTTATGTCACAGTCGCCATTATTGTAAATGACATAAGAGTTATCAAAACGTTGACAATACGGAAACAGGTCAAAAACAATATCGTTATAACGCAGTTGTATAGAGGCCCTGGAAACTTGTTTTTACGAGAGCTCGTCGACATTGCCACCCTCTATCATTATTACTTTTTGCTAAGATGGTGTTAGATGATTTAATATAAAATATGATAATTTTTTACATTAGGGCAAGTGAAATTTGCGTTGATTCGCAGTTACTTTGTAGAATTACATTAAAAAAACTTGAGTTTTCTCAAGCATTTATGCATTTTTTCCTGATGTAATTAACAGCGGAATCATTTTAACCATTTTCTTATCAACACGATTTGTTAATAAAACTCTCTTGCATTTACATAAACCTATACCCTAACCAACCGGTGGTATGCAAAATAACACTTACACCAGTAATCACCATAACTAATCTAATTAGGAATTCAGATACCCTTCTAATACCGACTAAGACCAGCTTCTGGGTACAGATTTTCCTAAGCCGGACGGTCTCATTGGCTATGCAAGACGATATTCCTCGTCGATGTAAATGGTATTTGAAGAGGCTAACAAAACAGTGTAAGCGTAGTGTAAGCAAGTTTTCGGGATTGCAATTTGAGGGCTTGTATGGCTAAATCACTTGAGAGATGCTGTGTTCAGGTGTAGTGGTGTTACTGGTACAACCATGATTCAGAATAACGAATTCTTTGAAAAACGGTGTGCATGTGTGAGAGTGAATCTGTGTTACGATTGTCATTTATTTGTTTACGCTCACACACACGAATAGACATGCTGGGCCAGAGTGTTTCAGCTGTGAAATTGATGCCGGTTTTAGTGCAGATTGCTTGCATATGATTGAAGGGTCTCGTGGAATCGTAAAACGTTGTAGTTCAGGATTTGCTAAGATTTTCTGGTGTTTGGGTAGGTTTTGCAATTCTTATTTGGTGTGAATAAAGGGTGTCCTAGAAATCTTAAATGTTAACTTTCCAGTATATTCATTTATTTAGGTATTATTAAGGTTTTTATGATACTGGTTAAGAACGCTATCTTACAGTACACCTTTGGCTTCCTTGACTAAAAATAGTTATGTATGATTTAACCCTTAATAACGTAATCCTTAAGTAATTTGAAAATATCAACGCATTCAATATAAATCAACACTTTCTGAGCCACTAACGCAAAGCAATCCTCGTGTTTTACTCTTCCAAACAATGAATTTTTTTATGACATCTTATATCAAAAGTTGGCACAGTTATTCAAGAATTTGGAAATGGTTCAACAAGCTTGGTATCGGTAAAGAATAAAGTTACAGCTGCCTCTCCTCAAGCGATCTTGAATTTGATTTGATCTAATTAAGTTTAAAAATCGCACCCGTCCCAAAATGCTCATAATTAAACGCTACCAGAACACTATTTGATGCAACGACCTACATGAAATGTTGCAATAAACCAGGTTCTTGAGATAATTGGAAATTGATTAATTATTGTATCAAATTATGTACATCAATATTGCTCATCATGCAGATCTGTTTGTTGACGATCCGTCCAAAGGGAGTACTGAGGCGACTAATTATAATAATATTATACACAAGACCAATAAACACGGTTTAGTGTACGTGCTACCGTGATACTCGCACCTAGGATGGTGGTTTACTGCGTGGTATAGTATCAGCATTTTAAATCTACTGTGGTTACCAATAGAGTATAAAATGCTTTGTTTGCTTCATTGCAGTTAACGGCGTTGTTTGGTTTAGTCATCTTCAGATACATTTTAGCATGCAGGTTGCACAAAAATGTTATTTGAATACATTCTACGCCTTTAACCATAGAGTCGGGGTGAGATGTTTTTGAGCTTACAAATGTTCCAATATATTTAAAGGCTACTGTACTTTATGAGCCTATTTTTTGCCATTTCGTGTAATGATTAGCCTGTATTTGATATCTTTTGCCTTTATCTTGTTCATTAAGATAAAGAAAAAAAGAAAAGGTCAAAATATAGGGATATAGTAGACCCACCGCAAATCAGATCTATAATAGTGTTTTTAAAGAAATCGCGTTTGTTAAGTATACCTACTTAAACATTTTAAATATCAAATGAAAAAGTATTTACTATATTCTTTCATTTCACATAGTATAAAATAAATCGATATTTAACGCGGCAAACTTAACCTATAAATTTAATACTAAAATCATACCTTTGAAATTACACTACTTTTCAATTCCCGGGAATTTCTACCTTCCAACCAATACCTACCTTGGTAACCAATTTATGTTAACTTTTATTCCATTTCAAATACAAAAGGTTACAAAAGCTCACAGTACTTCTTTATAGCCCGCCCAGTAGACTTTGTGAAAACGAGTTTTTACTTCACTTCGTCTCGTTGCGCAACTCAAGAAACTAGGTTAATTTTATCAATGAGTGTACACAATAGAACTCCCGGCGACCGTAGCAATGAATTCAGCTGTCGTAGCTTCGTAGGCGTTATCTCGTAGCTTTGGTGCTACGTCGCTATGGCTTAGTTTGATTACCTACTAGGTATTAGCCAACTCTGCAGAGACTATTCTAGTGCTAAGTGGCTTTAACCTAGTTAGCTGACACTTAAAGCGAAGTAAAGGATGTTCTATGAATTCAAATTTACAGCGTGTTATAATTTATTATGGTCGTCATTGAAAGAGATTCAGTAGTTTGTAAGTCATATTAAATTTTGTAATCCAATAAAATGTGAAATTTTTCTTTAGGGTTCTTATGATGAAGAATAACTTAATGGTATCAACGGAAAACCTGAGCTAGGATTATTTTGCATGCTCTGCCTGGCACTATATCAGACAGTTATTTTACATTTCGTTTGTTAGTTTGTTCTCTATCCTTTTGTTGGATATATGTCAGTAAAAAAAATATTTCTTTCTTGTAGCATCCTTGTCGTCTGGCGGTTTTTTTAAGAATTAAAAGTATTCATAAGGGGGACAGCAAAACATTGTTACATTTAATTTCGTTGTCACACTTAAAACTTTACTATTTAGAGTTTATAATTTATTTATTTTAATGGCCATAAATGGTATCAATTAAGCAATAATGTTTATACCCAAAACGTGCCGACTAAACTGACTGATCATACGATAACGCGCTATTTTTTTTTGCTATCGTTAGCGACAACTATCTTAGGTTAATATTTGTTTGCTACCGCTTCTCTTCTAGAAGTATCGCCCTTTTGTGAGCGCTAGTAAACTCAGACTTGTGTTTGTATACAATACCGTGCAACACTTCGTCAATTCAACCTGTGTACTCTGCCCCTGAAGCTCGTAAACTTCAAACAAAATTCTTCAAGACTTAAGTAGCTTCGAATTAGTAGACTCCATTACGGAAATAAAGAAACACCTCAATAACACTCGATGTCGACTTGAACGAAAATCGATTGCGCCAAGTTTTAACAACAAAGGAAAGCGAAGAGTGTACGGTCGAGCAGAAAAGTGGTGTGGCGATCAAAGAGGGATTTAAAAAGTGCCCAATAGATCCTATTTATTTAAAATAAAAATAAATAAAATAAAAATCATTAAATTTAGACCATACAAGGATCAAGGATGTTTGTAACAAGGGCAAATTAAGACTTTTTTTTTGTATGGCATTGAGAAGGCAAACGAGCACACAGGCCACCTGATGGTAAGTGGAGACTGTGACCCATAGACATTCGCATTCACAAGACTGCAATCCTATGACTGCAAATGCTTTGCCAACCATGAGGACTAAGATGGAATGCCTCTATGCAAGTTATTTCTCCGGCTGTCTTATCCCCAAACCGAAACACAACAATGCGAACACTGCTGTTTGGCGGTAGGTTAATGGACAAGATGGTGGTAGCGATCCGGACGGACCCTGCACAAGGTCCTACCACCTGTAAGGTGCTACTATGTTAGTAGTAGTACACTTTACAATACACACAGACAATTAACGCACTATTTAATAGCTTCAATTGACCCAGTATTTGGTGAGGGGGCAGTCCAGGCGTTCCGTTATTTAGATTACCTATTTTTGGTAACTACACTTTTCGTGTTTGGTCACTCTTGGTTCTCATTCAAATATTTTGCGATGTAATGGGAAATTATTCCTACCTTACCTAGTTTTACGCACCCTGTATAAAAAGACAAAACTTTGAAACACGTTGGACTAGTTTGGTAGAGACCCCGCCTACAAAGCTAGCGGTCCCAGGTTCAAATCCCGGTAAGGGCAATTATTTGTGTGATGAGCATGAGTATTTGTCCCTGAGTCTTGGCTGTTTTCTATGTATTTAAGTATATATTTCTGTATATAAGTGTTATATCGTTGTCTAGTAGAGCTTAGTTTAGGACTAGGCCAATTTGTGTGACACTGTCCTGTGATATTTGTTTATTTATTATTTAAATTAAAAAGATGATGTTTTTGTGTTTAGCAAAGTTGTATCAAAAGCGCGAGAGTACTTTCTTACAGGCTTTCTTACAAAGAATAGAGGACTTATAATTAAGTTTTTTCGAAATAAAGTGTTTTAAAATATTGCACGAATAATCATTGGTAATAAATAAAGTAATCATTATGTTATTGAATAAACCAGATGTATTAGCAATTACTTATCAAGTTTTAAGCTACATTTTATTAATGCTATTTTTTGGTCTTAAAATATCTCAGGTTGTAATTAACACCTACATAATTCATAAAGGATTGAGGTATGTTTTTTTTTTGTCAAGTATCCGTTTTAAAGGACCTAATGTTTTTATTTTTTATATTTCATAATTAAAAGGAGTAGGTATTTAAAAACATACCTATAAATAAAAGAAGTATATGGTTAGAATACACTTCTACATTATATGCATAAATTTCGTTGCAAGAAACACAAAAATAAAGGATGTTCAGTTTTTATTTTCTTTGCGATATACTCGACGGACGGAGAACCATTTTAGTTCGCCTGAAACAGACTGCTTTTGTAATTGCATCCGAGAAACAAATAAAAGATAGTGGCTCAACAAACACTGCATCGTTTGTTGTATCGATTAGCGGATCGGTTTATCAAACAGTTAATTGTTTTACAAATAGTTATTAATCTATATTATAGGATTTTCAATCCACGAAGTCACGCTAGTTTATTTGACATATACAATACAATACAAATATTCTTTATTTAACACCAAAAAATAAAAAAATAAACAGAACACGGAACAGTACATTTAAACAGTGACACAGTAACAGTGTGTCAGTGTATTTGACATATAGTCATGTAGGTACTCATTTATTCATAATATTTCACCAAATATTACGTCACATTATCGTATTTACAGATATAGTAAGTAATAATAATTACTATACAAAGTAACAACAATGTGTTAAAATGCGTTACTGACGCAACCGTGTAAAGTAAATTAATATATTTGGCAAGACGTGGATTTCAAAGACCATACATATGACCTATAAAAATATGTAATTAGATGTATACAAAAGTACGTTTTTGATTTTAAGAAAATTAGGTACTTAAATACGTATAATATTCTTGAATTTCACACTTGTATCACCACGCTTTTGCGTTGCCTAAAATTATGCTATCACGATAGAGCCTAACACAAGTACCTGTTTTTATTGAAATTAAATTAAATTTATTACATTTTACATAACTATTCAAGCGCTAGTATACATTTTATATTACTGACTTGTAAAAGAGGCCTCATCATGGCCAATTCACTTGATTTTATTTGAATTTATTTGATTGTTCAAAGGCTCTACCCAGAAATATCAAAAAAAGGTTATTACTTATTAGGGTGCTACTACATTCATCGACCAGAGCCTCTATTCTACTGCGTTTTAACGATATCGCGTTTAACTTGATTTAGAATCGTTTATGTCACAGTCGCCATTATTATTGTAAATGACATAAGAGTTATCAAAACGTTAACAATACGGAAACACGTCAAAGATGATATCGTTTATTACCGTGTAGAATCCAAGCTAAGATCGGCGAATTATTAAACAATGAAATAAGTTATCCAACCTTACAATACTCACTTAATGACATATTTTTTAGAATAAAATAAATTTAAAAAAAAACACCTTTATTTTATAAGGCGGTTTGGAACACCTCGGTACATATAACGCATTTTTTTTGATAGGACAAAAGCCCTTCTCAGGAAAGTCAATAAGGGCGCTAACTACGCGTTTGGCGCAGTGTTAAAGAATAAAATGTGTTATCCAACTTTATAATACCCGGGTATTTCTTCCAGCGTTTCAACCGCTTTGACTTCGGTGTCGCATTTTTAACCATTTCCCTGTACGAGTAGGATAACAATTTTCGGGTATTTTCTAGGAGTCCAGGCATTCTTCAAAATAACCGAAAATGGTTATCCTACTCGTACAGGGAAATGGTTAAAAATGCGACACCGAAGTCAAAGCGGTTGAAACGCTGGAAGAAATACCCACCCGTACCTATCTTAAATCAAATATTTTTTTACATAAAATTAAACCGAAACACATCAAAAACAGATTAAATTATCCCATCTCAGCTTAAAAAGAAGTCAAGTTAAAAAGGCAAGATACAGTTCCATTTAACAAGAGACACATCCAATAGACCCCGTAGCGGGTGAACTTTTTAAATGTCTAAGACTGCCCGCGATCCCGTGATTTATTGACCCTGAAGGCCCCTATCTCCGATCCGCGGGAACTGGGAACTATTTAAATGAGAAAGTTGGCCGATGCCGCTGCCGCTGTTCCATTATCTATTGAATTTTATTAGCTGAGCTTTAGAGAACAGTGCTTGTGGGTTGCTTTTCGATGGTTCTGGATTTTTAGATTCATTGATTGACGGAGTGATCTCAAACTGAGAGAATGTTTGGCCAGAATAGTTTTTTATTTGCTTACTCTGAAAATTATAAAATTATGGTTATATTTTGTATATGCTTGGTTTTGTTGTTAAGAAATACATTTTAAATTATTTATTTATTTTTGTAGTACTGTTAGGCGATGGGCTTGCAACCTGTCACTAACACTATTAAAGATCTTAGCCAGATTGTGCAAAATGTGGTTATGTTGGTATTCTTTTGCTCTGCCTACCCCAGTCTGGGAATGAAGGCGTGACGTTATGTATGTATTAAATAACATAGAAATAGCTTGAAAATTTAAAAGCCAATATACATCAAATTCGTGTTTTATACTATCTTACAGATAGTATAAAATACTCCTTTCGGATACACTTCGACCCCTTTAGGATCTTTTGTGCAATTACTTTCTTACACACTCAGCTGTTTGAATTTCCAGATGGTATTTTATCTTTACCTTAGGAGCATCGGATAGTGTTCTGAAGTTAGAAAAACTCATTTTGACGTGGTGGCCGCGGGGGTTTGAACTCGGCACCATACGATCACGAGTCGACCACTAAGCCACCGATGCTCTTTTCGTGTGTTATACTAACACCGTTATAGTTTCTTGTTCTAAAAATTAGGTGATTGTGTATAGCCACATAGCAATGATGTTCTACAACTAGGGAACATTAAATTTTCAAAATTCATAGAAAACTGACATTTTATGTTTTCTTGAAGTAAAGCCGTAAAAGTTTTATTACGTAATTTAACGTATAGCATCTGCAACAATTCCTAAACCGTTTCCGGAGCCGTGGAGACATAAATAACGAGAGCCAGCTGCTGTCTCCGAATAAATACGGATCAGTCGGCTCAAGGCGATAGGCCTCGTTAAAAACACCATAAGTTTCCATATCGTTATCGTTATGAAATATCTTACGGGATTATTGATCTTTTTTTATATATTAAGAAGAAGGTACACGAGCACTTAGGCCACCTGATGGTAAGTGGAATCTGAGACCCATAGACATTTGAATTCGCAAGACTACACTCCTAAGACCTCAAATGCGTTGCCAACCCTGAGGACTAAGATGGAATGCCTCTATGCTAGTAATTTCACCGGTTGTCTTATCCCCACACCGGAACATAACACTGTCGCTTGGCGGGTGGTTAATGGATAAGATGGTGGTAGCGATCCGGACGGACACTGCACAGGGTGCTACTGTAACGCAGCATTTCTTGCGTGAAACAGAACCTAAAGACTGGGGAAATATTTTTTGGTGATATTGGCATTACCGTTGTTTGTTTTGATTTATACTATAAATGACACACCTTTGTTTTATTATGTTGGTATTGCCGCGTTACCTTTGAATTAGGGCGATACTAGATAACAGAAATTATTCAACAAAATTAGGAAAGAGTAGATAGCAAGTTAATAAATAAACAAAACAATTTAAAGATTTCTTTTAATAATAAATACACAAACCAACATTAAACAAACACATTTGAGCCAAAAGTAAATTTAATATAAGTAGGTAATCTATTAATTAGGTAATTATCTATACCTACTAATTTTGTCTAGCATTTTGGTTCTATGCATTTTAGCTGCATTCTGTTTTGTCTGGCATTGATCAGGATCATAGCTCATTACGAAATCAGATTTAAACCAGATAACATTGAGAGAATCAGCCTCAATAATATAACCAAGCACCTGCTGTGGAGATATAGCACATATTTTCAGTCATATTTCGGAGAAAGAAACTTGTAAGTAGGAATAAATAACGTAGCGTGGGGATGTTTTTTTTTTCTCGTCTATCCTATAGTGTGGGGTGTCGTTGAATAAGTCTTTCAAAAATATTACGGCGTTGTAAAAACAGTTTTTCGATTAAGTAATCTGTTTATGAAATATTAAGCTTTGAAGCGCTAAACTTTGTACCAATGGAGTTTACTGGGACCATACAATCAGGAGCTTAATGAAAACAGGTTAGTAATTATCACAGTCTTTATTCCTTTGCAGCTCTATACATGATGTTATGCAATTGTGAACATAACTTTGCACATAATTCCTACTCTACAAGAATAGATTTAGCTCAGCGGAAGGCTGGTCGTGTTACACAAAGTAAAGGTTCTTATGTTATGAATTCACAATTCTTAGGTGGTAAGTTGTTAGTCCCTAGTTATAGAGTTGCCATCAATTCCAATCTACGAGTTCAAATAATTATTATTGATATCCTAATTCCCTAATATATAAATATTGTCTACAGACCTTGATCTGAAGAAAACGTTCCTTCCTGGACGATCAACTTAATGTGGTCCGCGGTTGACAGACTGGCGGAGCAGTCCCAAGACACTGCGTCGCAAGCCACAGGATCCTCGGTCAGCTCACAGCAGCTTGTCAAGGCCTAACAGAATCTTCGTGCCTATGGCACGCCTACCCCAAAGGTGGGTTTAACCAGTTAAATCCTACTTCCCTACTTGTATGACTTTACTGAATGGTCTTAATCAAAGATTTATTACTTACAGATTTAAAGAGAGTACCTGCCAAACACTAATCACTTAAGAAACTACTTCATAGCTTCCAGTACCTAAATATGGTTGGACCCAGAATCGGAATAAACAAAATGTATTTCAAAATAAATTTGTCCAACTATATTGGCGAATCGGAAGCTAACTTCTACTGAGAATATCTAAAGTTCGGAACCTACAAAATTTGGAAATAGCTACTTAAAGAATACTGAAATTAAACAACAACAACTAGAAGAACAAGTACAAGAAGACAAAAAACCCAGTCCAGCTGTAAAGACAGAGAGAAATTGCTCTGATTAGCACTAAGGTTGGAAAATATTTGAGACATGTGGACAGACATTTTGGTTATAAAAATATGCATCTTACCGGAGAACTTCCAGGAAAAGCCCTGGTAATCTCGACGCTGTGACATTCCCTCCTCTCCACGTGTGAGAACAAACACTGAAAATTCACCATTAGGTCAGAGAATGGCACATTAATTGCAACAAATGCCTCCATCAGAAAGGATGTTATTTATTCCTACTTACAAGTTTCTTTCTCCGAAATATGACTGAAAATATGTGCTATATCTCCAAAGCAGGTGCTTGGTTATATTATTGAGGCTGATTCTCTCAATGTTATCTGGTTTAAATCTGATTTCGTAATGAGCTATGATCCTGATCAATGCCAGACAAAACAGAATGCAGCTAAAATGCATAGAACCAAAATGCTAGACAAAATTAGTAGGTATAGATAATTACCTAATTAATAGATTACCTACTTATATTAAATTTACTTTTGGCTCAAATGTGTTTGTTTAATGTTGGTTTGTGTATTTATTATTAAAAGAAATCTTTAAATTGTTTTGTTTATTTATTAACTTGCTATCTACTCTTTCCTAATTTTGTTGAATAATTTCTGTTATCTAGTATCGCCCTAATTCAAAGGTAACGCGGCAATACCAACATAATAAAACAAAGGTGTGTCATTTATAGTATAAATCAAAACAAACAACGGTAATGCCAATATCACCAAAAAATATTTCCCCAGTCTTTAGGTTCTGTTTCACGCAAGAAATGCTGCGTTACACTACCACCGCTAAAATCTACAATGAATGGCAATGTGATACCCGATTTTAGCCTTTAGTCCCCTAAACGAGCATAACATGGAAGGTATATAATTCGCAGTATAACTAGGGCATGTTAGAAATCAGAAGACTCTTAAATACTAAACGCTCAAATTTTATTAAAACAAAAAATTTATATATCTAGCCTAGTTAAATTTTGTAAAAATAACTTTCTTAGTAGAATGAGTTATAAAAACATTGGAAATGATGTAGTAGTAATTAAATCTGGAAATAACAAAATTATATGTAGGTACGTACTATTTTAGAACGACGCCTTTATTTTTGCCTAGTTTTCCGCTGAAATTCGTGAGCTATACGAAGACCTACCGCAAACTTCAGATGGTAGACCCTTGTGCAGCACCATCCGGGTTGCTGCTACTATCGTCAGTGTTCGTTTGCCTCCTGCATCCCATAAAAAACATCACTGATTTCTAAAACAACGTAATTCAATATGAAATCAGTACACACATAGTACGTATTAAAAATTAAAAATGTGTACTTATGGTCCTCAAATCCCACGTTTTAGGTTCGTTTGTCTTTGTCATGCTATATAACAATCATCGCAAACTGACGATCACATTCACAATATTGAGGTGTGCTAGCTGTTTGTGTTCGGTGTCGCCGGGATGGATTTTTTCTTTCATACAAACTTTGCCCTGACAATTGCGAACACAGGAACAAAAAACTGGGCAAGAGCATGTCGGACCATGCTCAGTGTAGGATTCCGAAGCCGTTAAGTACTCGTACTTCAACAAGTAAACATAAAAATCAACAAGTAATAACTAATTTACTATTTAAAGTCAATTGGTGCCGTCTTAAATGATTTTAGTAGGTATAAACACTTGATGTCTACTTAGTCGTAATAGTTTTCCTTTAAAATTCGTTATATGCTCTTTCATTTTATTTTATTTTCAGATTTTTAATATTTGAAGTTTTGGCTGTAGGGACACTTGAGTCTAACAAAATTTAGCGCTGTAAAGCTTAATATTTCATAAACAGATTACTTAATCGAAAAACTGTTTTTACAACGCCGTAATATTTTTGAAAGACTTATCCAACGACACCCCACACTATAGGAAAGACGAGAAAAAAAATACATCCCCACGCTACGTGTAGGGGAGGTACCATTTTTTTTTATTTTTTATTTTATTATATTATACCACTTTGTTGGCGTGACTAATATGCATGTTCATGCCAAATTACAGCTTTCTAGTACTAAGAGTCTCTGCGCTAGGCTGCGGACGGACGGACGGACGCATGGACATGGCGAAACTATAAGAGTTCCTAACTAGTTTGAATACGGAACCCTAAAAAAGACATATCGGTCAAGACGTTCTCAAATGACGCTCTGTTATACATAGTTGTGGCAGTCTATTTTTATCTTTCAAAGTAATACCAATGAAAATTCCAACTGTGAAGTTATTTTAGTTCGCGGTCCAAAAGCTTCCTAGAATCTCGATTATAATAGTTCAATACTTCGTGGTCCATAACTTGCGTAACATATAAGACAGAACAGCTCCTTGGGGTACACCACTTCGTACTGAAAACCGCATGCTCAAAAGCAAAACGCAGTAACCCCAAAAATAAAACGGGCAAAATTAAAGTCTAAAGTGCGTGAGCAAAGTCAAAAATAAAACATGTCCATTTAGAATTGTATCTTTTTCTTCTTTAGCGTGCGAAACATACATGTTATTACCAAAATGTCATAAGTTAAAGCGCGTTCTTAACTTGAAACTACGTTTTGCTTTGAGTAAAACAGTATATGTGGGTACAATGAAAATTCCCGATTTACTGCAGAACAGTTAAACTTTTTCGCTATTTGTGTGAAAGTTCTTGTTTTACGCGCGAAGTTGTATTGCGGAGTTTGTTTTAGGATTGGCGAGGTGCGGAACATTCTAGTTGATTATGATTGAGACAAGTATTGATAGGGACGACGGAGTAAAAGTAGAATGTTCGTAGGTTTGTTTTCTGAATAATTTTGTATAATTTTATGCAGTGTACCAAGCAAAAAGGGGGTTAGTGTGTGTTGTGTGCGCGCGTATGTGTGTTTTCTCCTAAAAGCTAAAACACCCGGTCGGTTTGATTGAATATGGAATAGACATAGCTTATATCCTTTACAGGTAGCATATATGGTACGTTTGTTCATATCATTTCTTCCCGTGGATGTCGTAAGAGGCGACTAAGGGAATAAGAGCTTGTAGTACGGTTAGGCGATGGGCTTGCAACCTGTCACTAATACACTAGTAAACTTCTTGGCCTGATTGTGCAAGATGTGGGTATATAATAAAAATAAACAAGTAGAGTGGTTGGTATTTCTGTAGCTCTGCCTACCCCACTCTGAGAATGAAGGCGTGATGTTACCTACACATACTTATCTTACCTAACCCGGCAACCACATAACTGTCCTTACTAATCCTACGACGAAGAACTCACGCACGAGTAAAAACTAGTATTCAATAAATAAAAGGGAAAAATCTTACACAAATTGATCTATAACATTCCAAACTAAGCTCTAGGCTCGTACTATAAGTACGAGTACATACGAACTCAAAAGTAGCTGCACATTTTATTACCTTGTTGTAGTAACATATTAAATTGAGAGTAATTTGAATTGAGAATATCAATAGCTGTGACAAAGTACTAACATGTATTGCTATTTCTGAGTTCGAACGTGCAAGGTAATGATGTTCTATAGGTAGTACATGATGATGATGATGACATAATCAAGGCAATTTCGTTTTACCTTTATTATAATTGGTATAAAGTTATTTATAATTTGTTTCTGAATTGAACTTTATTTTTTTGCAGGTAGATTCAAATTTCCAATGACAAAAGTCACCCTGTTTTTGGTATAGGAGGTCTCACGAGTTTAAGATGCTGGTAATAGACAATAGAAAGAATGACGTCAAAATGCATCAGCTACTCGTATGTCTTATTTCAACATAGAAAACTTTCGCCTGAATTGATTCAGCTTTGTATTTAGGTAGTTATTATTATAAAGTCACTTCTAAAAACTTCTCTGCCTATAAATAAAGGCTGTCAAGTATTTAGAAACTTAACAGTCCCCAACTAAAAGAATATCAAGTAAGCATCCCGTTTAAAAGTCGCAAAGTAAAAGACCAAGATACGGCTTACGTCTTAAAATTTTGTACGAATATAAGCTCCCGCGGGCTGGTGTCATTTACATAAAACTTGTTTAAATGGTAATATTAGGAGACGTCACCGCAACCATATCCCGAGGGAATCGAACCACATGCTAAAAAATAATGGAGACAACGCTTTAGCAGACTACGAGTTTCTTATTTATTACAGTTAGTAATTGTTTAGTCTGTGTATTTTGTAGGGTAACCGTATCACGATTTACAACTCAGGACTTTTCTATTTCAAGGTGCTCGGTTCTGTAATGTCAGGTCTGAGGCAGGTTGTTATAGAATTTTATAAATCGTTCATTTCTGCCTTCCCAGTACACGCGGCTTGGTGAACTTCTTACTTTGAACGAATACGGTTTCAAGTGTGGAGTTTCCATTTGCAGCTTTCTGATATTTACTTAGGTTTCCGCAGCTTTGTACTAGCATTTGCCCGCGACTCCGTCCACGAAGAAGTCAAATCTGCTGTATAATAAAAATGAATCGCTGAATGTGTTGCTAAGCGCAAATCTCGAGAGCAGCTGAACCGATTTCGCTATTCATTTTTTTGTTGTGTTCGTTACCGTCAAGAGAAGGTTCTTATGAAAGAAAAATAATGTAAAATCCACCGGGAAAGTCAAAATTTGCAGCGGGGTGAAGCCGCTGGCGGGTAGCTATTTAGAGCTTAGTTTGGGACTACTACAATTTGTGTGACATTGTCCTGTGAAAAAAATAAAAATAAAAGCACACTTCTCGGTATTTAAAAAATAATTATTAAAAAGTTACTTTGTCTCACGCTAGTAACATTTAAAAAAAAAGCGGCCAAGTGCGAGTCGGACTCGCCCATGAAGGGTTCCGTAGCAGCAAGTAACATAATATAAAAGTTCGTTGTAGCTTTGATCAATGTTTTTATGACGTATTAAAAAAAAACTACTTACTAGATCTCGTTCAAACCAATTTTCGGTGGAAGTTTGCATGGTAATGTACATCATATATTATTTTTACATTTATCATTCCCTTATTTTAGAAGTTACGGGGGGGGGGACACACATTTTTCCACTTTGGAAGCGTCTCTCGCGCAAACTATTCAGTTTAGAAAAAAATTATAATAGAAACCTCAATATCATTTTTGAATACCTATCCATAGATACCCCACACGTATGAGTTTGATGAAAAAAAAATTTTTGAGTTTCAGTTCTAAGTATGGGGAACCCCAAAAATTTATTGTTTTTTTTCTATTTTTGTATGAAAATCTTAATGCGGTTCACCGAATACATCTACTTACCAAGTTTCCACAGTATAGCTCTTATAGTTACGGAATAAAGTGGCTGTGACATACGGACGGACAGACGGACAGACATGACGAATCTATAAGGGTTCCGTTTTTTGCCATTTGGCTACGGAACCCTAAAAAAACATAGCAACTGCAGGTGAAGAATATTTCAGGTGCAGTGGAAGTCATAATGATGTTTACACTTTAGTACCTTGCCATTTTCATTCACTGAGACATATTTTTTTACATGAAAGTGACAAGGTACTAAAGTGTAAACATCTTTATGACTTCGACTGTATAATGGTATTTTTTTGGTAACAATCATGTTTCTTATAAAATGTATAGATAGTAATTAAGGCAATAGCACCCTAGGGCTCGTTGAGTTATGACGCGCCTGCGTGACCAGGATACCAGAGTTCCAAGCTGATAGGTGCGAACGTGACTATCATTGTACATCCAAATTATTAAGGACAATTTTGTTTAATGGCCGAAATATAAAATGGTTTATTTTCTTGGAGAAGATTGAACTAACTTCCAAATGCACAGCTTGTTTTTTTTTTTATTATTTAATACAGATATGAATAATGTCCAAGGATAAAAAATATATTTAAACCTAAGTAATCATTACATTTCAAAATACCAAAAACAACATTTTTGATGATGTGAGTATTACGAAAAAATGTATGGAGAACTTAATAAAGTTAAAAGCAAAAGATAAACCCAATAGTTTAATTAAAAACAACTATCGCCCTCACCCAAATGTCTGTCTGTCACATCGCAACTGCGTAACTCGGTCGTAACGTTCCATTATTATTTTAAGTTAGTTCGTACTAACGTTATTGTTCAGACAACAGTTGAAAATGGAGTTCTGAACTATAAATTACTGTTTTCTGCATTTGTTTTGGCTCGAATGTTTTCGTTTATGAGTTAACTAACTTTACATATGAGTATATTTACACGTCGTAATAGCTTATATTGTCTTTTTATAATGTCCTAGAACTTCATAAGAATATTACAGCATAAAAAATCAGTTTTCTAACCGGTTTAGAACATAGTTTTACTTTTTCAATATTAATTAGTATTATTAATTAGTTTAAGAATTATTAAGGTTTTAATGATACTGGTAAGGAGCGGTATAATCACGTAAACCTCTAGCTTCCTTGGCTAAAAAAATATAGCTATGTGTACTTTCAAAACTTGATATCTAATCCTTGAAAATTTTTGCAATGTATTTAAATAAACACCATAATACCATTTTACTATTCCAACCTATTTCCGTTTCTTTGTCTATTCGGTACAAATTTTACAATCGATTCTGCTTCCAATTTTGAGCTTAAGACTTTACCAACATTTCAAACATGTGAATTTCTCATTGAGTTTATGTAATTGTCTTTGTGTTTTGCTGCTTAGTTTTGGCAAACATTAACAAAGCCTATTTGAATGTCACGTAATAATTTCGACGATCCATTGGATTCAATTACTAATTATGGAGGCAGGAAATAATCAATAGTGGTGAGTGTAGCCGAGATGAAGTTAGAACAGACTTCCCTTTATATTCGGGAAGGTCGAGAGCCCTACATTGTGTAGACGGCCCTTAAGCGGCTGGGATAGCTCGCTGTCAGTTCATATTACACGCATTTTTGTAGATTTTCTTAATTAATTACAATATTTATTTTTATCTCGAGCTATACTTAATTTGTTTAGGTAATTAACTAAAACATTAAATAGTTTGTCATCTAATAGATTCTACTTCTATTAGATGACAAACAATTTAATGTTTTAGTTAATTAGTTTTAGATAGATCAAAACTTAATAAAACAGTTTCGCTTGGCCCTTTAACAGGGCCACGTGGCTTGGTTTGTTTACATTTAGTTTAGTACCTGTATAATGAAATGGAGTTTACCGCTAAGCGAGTGGATGAAGTCTATGCCTATATCTTTTTAACCGCTTCAGTGAGGTATTCACCATCTTGACAATGACACATGACAGGCGACAATTCGGTATACATTACAGAGTTAACACGCTGATACATCACTGGGATTCATATAAGCTGTGCCATGGATACTGAAATGTCACCTGTCATAGTCAGAATGGTTCTATTGAGCAGTAGTACCTTGTGTTCACGTATCGTCATCGAGAATACGTGTGCGGCCATTGATATCAGCGCCCTCTAGTATGTATTTAGTACTTTAATTTGATAGCAAGTTGACAATAACGTTGTCTTTCGTATCGTTATCGAGTAGTAAAATCTTTATCATAAAAGATAAAATGCAAAAGTAACTGAATGTCTGTCTGTCCATCTGTTTGTTACGCTTTCACGGATAAAATGCAGAACCGATTTAGATGAAATTTAGTATGGAGATAGGTTGAGTCCCGGAGAAGGACATAAGCTACTTTTTATCCCGAAAACTTGGACGGAGCCTGAGGGAATAGCGATAAACGACTTCTACGCGGACATGGTTGCGGGAATCAGCTATTAATTAATAAAAACATTAATTATTTTAGGAGTTCATACTACAGAATAGGTTCAAAACACGTTTTCGAATAGTAAAGGCGATTTAAACATTTGCATATTGCTCGTGCTCGAGCTACTATCACGTAAAATTCTTACAGTGGTTACTATAATAATGACAAGGCTAAGGCACGTAAATATAAGCCTACACTTACCTCATCTTATCTTTATAATGTTAGCCTAAGGTTAACATTTACATGCAAGCGGGCCTAAGCAATTCAGTTTACGGTGAGAGAAAGAGACAGAGCTATATAACTTCTAACCTTCTGGATCCCCACGTCCTTTATAAAGAACGAAATGGACGCTCACTTTAAGTCCTGACACTACGCAAACTCATCCGAAAAAACCGAGTGTACTTTATAAAGTACATAATATTTTCCGCTAAAATCAACTTTGTTCTAGCGAAAAATGCTAACAATTCTTAAATCAAGCGGCGGATGGTTCAGGACTCAAGTGCAAAGTACTTTATACAGGACTCTCGGTTTTTAGATTTTCATGAAAAAAATATGTCAGGAACCAGGAGGCTATAGATCTCTCTTTTACATTCATCCTGAACTAAATTGCTTAGGCCCGCTTGCACGTAAATGTTAACCCTAGGTTATCCATAGGTTAACAGGTTGATTTGTTAAAATTGTCAGTTCTCATATGGATCAGACATTAACGAATAATTTAACCTGGAGATAACCTAGGGTTATACTGGGTGATTTTGGGGTCATGATCAGGAATGGCCAAAAGTTAATAACATGGTCATACTGAACAACTTTTGCGATGGGACCAACCACGAAATCGCCAAAAAAAACCAGCAGTTCCATACATTAACGGTGAATTAATTGAGAGTTAGTGTATGGAACAGCTGGTCTTATTTTGGCGATTTCGTCGTTGGTCCCATCGGAAAGGTTGTTTGTTCAGTTGACCATCTTATTCACTTTCGGCCATTCCGGATCATGACCCCAAAATCACCAAGTATTTGGTAAGTCATCACTTCATCGAAACCATAATGTTTTGAGGGTATCTTAAAAAATAAATACGTAGGTTAGGTTAGGTTAGATGTTTAAGATACCCTGAAAACATGGTTTCATCAGAAAATAGCGTTCGATGAAATGATATTCGATGAAATGATACATTCGATGAAATGATAGACACTCGTTATATTTACGTGCAAGTGGGCCTTGGGCTTGTAATGGATAACCCGCAGTTACAATTCGATGAAAATATACGTTCTAGTCATAGTGGTAACACGATTTTTGACACAGCAAAAGTCAGATTTGTTGATAAGCAACGCTATATGTACGACTCCCGTCGTCTGCTGACGAAGACCTCTTGCCAAACTCGAGCCGAGGGCGGCCGTCTCGGCTTTGTCGAGTCGAACAAAGACCTGATTATGGTGCTTGTACATGATACACCTCGCACGATAGTTTATTTTCAAAGCTAAACGTATAAGTATTCTCGTGAGTTACGGGGCTTAGACAAAGTCACATAGGTCACGAAACCTCAGATTATTGGAAAGTGTTTGTTTTGAACTTTCACGAAGTTAACAAATTCTGTTATTAATGTCATCACTTCATCGAATTTCACTTCATCGAATTCTGTTCCCTGCTTAAACCATAATGTTTTCAGGGTAACTTAATTAATAATTACGTATGCAAAGGTAACGCCTAATGAATACTTTCAACGAAAATTATTTTCAACATGACCGGATAAAACGTTTTTGATACTGTCGAAAAACTGCGCTTTTATTTCAATAAACAGGCAGGTATTAAAGAATGTTCAGAACAAACCAGAAGGTGCTCGCGCGAAGCTAAGTACGACTATTGTATTATCCTCAGGTTTATCGTTGTAAACATTAATGTTATACTGGACTTAAATAATAAATTTTCTTATTTCTTTCTATTTCTTATTTCTATTAGGCAAAAATGTAGGTATACTGACATGATAACTGATAAAAGCAAGGTCTAAAAACCCTTAAATTTTTGTAACTATAATCCGCCATTTTGTTTTTATTATTGGAGTACGTACTCGGTGACACTCGCGATGCTAAAGTAAGACAAATCTCTCTGGTAATATTACACTGGCTTTTGCTTTGTTTGGACAGTAGCGTAACTTCTTTTAGAAATAGTTCGTTGTATTTTTCACCCCCGACGCAAAAAAAGGGGTGTTATAAGTTTGATGTGTAAGTGTATGTGTGTGAGTCAGTGTGTATGTCTGTCTGTGGCACCGGTGCTCTTAAATGGATGAACTGATTTGAATGCGGTTTTTTATTTGAAAGCAGGTTTTCCAGTGGTGGTTCTTGGATATGTTTTATTAAAATTGGTTCTAGGGAGTTAAAAGCCCTCGATATATCGGCGACACCTGCTTTCAGAGCTAATATCTCTTAAACCAATTTTCATTTAATCTTGCTAAGAATCATCATTAACGTCACTTTATTTAAAAAAAAACCTGCATCCAAATCTACGAGGAGCTACGATGTCACAAACAGATACTCAGATGGAGCAGTTTAAAAGCATGAAATAAAAATATAAATTAGACGTTTAAAAAACCCCCGACTCAAAAAAGTCTGTAAAAAAAGTCTAAAAAGTAACAAATAATAAGAACGAGTAAAAATTATAAGTATAATGATAAGTAGGTATTAATATTTTGATCCAAGCGTCGTCGCGTAGGAGTAAGGGCTGATTGTTTGATAAATAGGTCGTTAACTGAACACTGACACTAACTAAATTGACACGGCTAAGCAAATGAAATAATATAAAATACCCCAGCTACTTAGCGGTCCCCGACGTGTCAGTTTAATTAGTTTCAGTGTTCAGTTAACTACCTACTAACGCTTGGATCAATATATTAATACCTACTTATAATGTAACTTATAGAGCCACTACTTATTATTTTTTACTTTGTAGAGGTTTTTTTTACAGAATGTTTCTAATTAAATTTTCTTCTTGTTGTTGCTTATTTGTGGCCTGCCGTAACACCTATTGGTGCCCACGGAAGATGAGCGCTGGTTTTACTACCAGCAACATGCTGTGCTGGAATCATTTCACGACATTTGCCGTTAGGTCAGCCACATGATTTTTTCTCTTTTGTTTAGTTGGGTATTTCATCCTTCTGTTAGATGTCTGGATAAACGTTTTTTCTTGCTTTCTTTTGTTTCTAGCTAGATGATTTCCGCGTATAAAGTTGTAACTCGAACCAATCATCGGGATAATTTATTAATAGTGTTCTTATGCAACTGTCACATAATGAATGCTCTTCAGATACTATTACTACTCAAATATTATGAACATTGGATTGCTAATTAAGTACCAAATCCCATTTTTCCTATTATTCTTAATAGCTATTGCTCGCGACTCCGTCTGCGTTGAAAAATAAAACATAGCTTATGTTACTATGTGATAATTAAGTACTTAAATCTAATGATAGCCCAATAGTTTGAGGTTATTCATTACATAATAATAAATCTTTCTTTTTCATAATAGTATGATATAATTATAGCCTTCCTCAATAAATGGGCTATCTAACACTGAAAGATTTTTTCAAATCGGAAATAGTTCCTGAGATTAGCGCGTTCAAGTAAACAAACAAACAAACTCATCTACTTTATAATTATTAGTATAGATAAACGTAACCATAGAACTAGTAAGAAGGGGATGAACGTTGTTTCCTTTTATTTTCTTAATGGATATTTACACATTCTGGTAAAAAAAAAATACAAGAGTTTCGAAAAATACAAAATGGCTCTCCGAATATTCACCTAACTCTAATATCCTTATCCAGGTGAACAACAACAATGTAATAAATTAATTATTTTAGAAATGTTTTTACCATGGTAACGCTCATCACAAAACTGTTATCATCATTATGAAACGCTGTGGTTACGCTATCAATATAATCAACGGATTATAGAGTACGCGAGAAGAAAAAAAGGTGGTATACAATCTAACGTCACTTAGGTACAGCATTACGACAAAGGTGTTGATTTCAGTACAGAATCGACACAACATTGAGTACTTGGCTCTGAACGTATATTCAACTCTCTAATAAATCAATCACGGAACCTCCAAGGCATTAATAATTGAACAATACACATCTTAGGAACTCTGAGTATATCGAAACTGATAATAGGAAACGTTAGTATTTCTAACAAAGGCCTTTGTTCGGGATACATAGAGGTTTGAAATAATTATAGTATTGGGTTTAGTGCGTAATTGATTATGATTTGTTCAGTGTTATTGAAAGGTAGTCTTTCTCGATTCTTTGTCAATGGCTTTCTTTTATAGTTAAGGAGTTGGGTTCCTTTATTATGGATACAGTACGGTTTGATGGATTACCAGTTTCTGGAATCTTCTACGGGATCAGCCAAACTTATTGCTATATAAAGTTTTTTTTTTTGTAACGGTGTAATTTAGACCGAGTTTCATGATCGCTAAGTAAATGGTAACCTACTTTTATTTCTTCTTGCAAGCATTAATTAGTTTAGCGTAGGTTTTGTAGAATGACGATGAAAATGTATATTTCAGCCATGATATAAAACTTAACTTAGATATAAAAGGCAACCAACACAACTGCTGCTTTTGACATGGTATTGCCAACGTTACGGTAGCACTTATTTACTGGACATATGTAGGTACTTATGTAATAAATTGGCCACATAAGGGCTTACACGTCGGTAATATGCAGTGAATCTACTAGCGCTTCAGAAACAGAAGCTAAGTAATCCTACTAATATTATAAACGCAAAAGTTTGTATGGATGTGTGGATGTTAGTTACTCGTTCTCGCTGGAATGGAGATAGCTTATACCCTGAATTGGTGGACTGTAGATCCATAGGTCACTAGTTCGTATCCGGTTCGAAGGACCACTTAGCATATAGAATAAAAACATGCTTTAACTTTTAAATAGACGTTTATTTTAATTAATAAACTATTTTTAATGCAGCACAGGCTGCCATGATCAAAGATCTTAAAAGTGTTCATATATTGAACAAACACCTCGGCTAATTTTAAAGTTCCCGAGGGAATAACTATGATAGAAATCTACGTGGACAAAGCCGTGGGCAGAAGCTAGTATATAATATAAAACTCGATTCTATTCGATCATCCTATATGTATCGTGTATCAATGAGCCAAAAAGCGTACAATTCGAAACTAAAGGGCATTTCAATGGTTTGGCAGTAAGCCAGCTTACAAACGGCAAAACCACGTACGACGTCAGTGGTCCAAGATCTTGTCGATAGCAGACTGTGTTGCAATCTTGTGGAACATGCGATTCGGGGCACTCGCGGGCTACATGCATGACTAGATTCCTTGACCCGAATAAACTCTAGTGCCCTATGGAGCTGCTAAAGCACCAAATACGCAAAGAGATAATAATTATATTTTATCTACACGCGTATCATAAGTTCTCTATAATGCGTTCAGAACCCGTTGGCAATGAACAGCACTACGAGTACAATATTCAATTTTACAATCTACGGTGGAGTATTGGTGGTGGGCGGCTGTTACGTAACATTCTTATAACAGTATCAAATATGATAAAGTTATGAGTTTCAAATTTGGAACATTTTCCAAAACCAACGAAAATAAAACAGATTCCAATTCTAGGATCAATTGAAATAAAATAAATAGTCAATACGAAACTGAGCACCTATAGATATTTTACAGGTGGCCTCTGCAAATGCCTTCGAATTCTGAATCCATCTTAGTGCACTTACAATTAATTGTGTGCAGATAAAATAATTTATACAACTTTACTGTATATAATTAGGCCTTAAAACCCCCATTATGTAACAGTTATATAAACTACTAGCATGCAACTGAACATAATTAGGCCGTAAAACCCCTCCTTATGTATTTACATAAGGTAACCTATCTGAAACACTAAAAACGTTTGCACACTCCGTTCTGGGGCCCTAGCCAAGATGCAAACGCTCCTAACGTTTTTCTTTTCTATCGCTCAAAATGTATGGGATGACAGTCGACCACGTGGTTTATCGAAAAGCACGAGAATGTCATCCCATACATTTTGAGCGATAGAAAAGAAAAACGTAAAGAGCGTTTGCATCTTGGCTAGGGTCCCTGTTCGTTTGTCCGAATTTTCATAAGTTAGATATTTTTGTAAAACAATTAGCTTTCAAAACCTGTAGGTTAGGTTAGTTTTGTTTTATATCAATCTAAAATGTTAAACAGTTTCAGAAAAAAAAACTAACTTAACAAAATTTGGACAAACGAAACAGCGGGCAAACGTTTTTAGTGTTTCAGATAGGTAACCGTTACATAAATTACTAGTATGCAACTGAACATATTTAGGCCTTAAAACCCCTTACAAAAACTTGTATTAACCACTGGCCAAAAAAGTGTTATAATTTTGTAACGTGTTTTTCTGTCTGTGGCATCGTATCTCGTAACCGGATGGACCAATTTGAACGCATTTTTTTACAGATATCTTGTTTAATCGAGATGGTTCTTAGCTACGTTTTATGAAATCACTTGGATTTAAGAGATAATAGCTTTCTAAGAAGTTATCACGATTATATTGGGATTTTTTTATCTATTAAACGACATAGCGAGGTTAAAAGGCAAAATTGAATTTGCAAATATTATCTGAATCTGAATCATTAAGTAGTTATGTTTGTAAGCCTGACTCGATGCCCCAGTAGTTTAAACCTACTTACAGTTTTGGGAGGAAGTTCTAACCGGGTTTGAATCCCGCTTGGGACAAACTTTGAGCGATGAGCACGAATGTTTCAAGACTTATGGGTGTTAAATAATTATTGATTCATGTATTTACCGAGGTAAATCAATGGAGGTCCATTCGGTGACAATTCTAGCCCACCGTTCCGGATGCATACGACAGTCGTGTCCAGCCCAGTCCCACTTGAGCTTAGCGGTCTGAACACCCATCCGCGATACCGGTCTTAGAGCGCAGATCAGTGTTTCTGATTCTGTCATCTATGCGAACACCTAGGATGGCCACCGGAGCAGAGGCAGACCAAAACGGAGGTGGCGTGAAGATTTGGACAAATTTCAAAGTGACTGGCGGAAACTCGCATTCAGTAGGGAAGATTTGCGAAAAAGATGGGAGGCCTTTGCCCTGCAGTGGGGCACAATAACAGGCTAGTGAAAAAAAAACTATGGGAACTCCAACTCATCACTTATTGAATAAATACGGTCTGCAACACAACCAGAGGCCGTAGCCAAAATGCGTACGCTAACAAGCGTTTCTATTCGTTTAGTTTTTAAACCAATCGCGTCACTGGTAGATCACGCCATACGAAAAGCCACATGATCTACCAGTGATGCGATTGGTTTAAAAACAAAACGAAAAGAAACGCCAGTTATTTAGCGTATGAATCTTGGCTAGGGCCTCGGGGAGCGTAGGAAGATGTAAAACGCTAAGGTAAGTTTTCGAAAAGTGTTTGGAATTGACGTAAGCAGTTGACGTGACCGTCTAGCAACTAACAGCAATATTGTCTATTTTCGATAGTAGTCTCGCAATGCATCTTGTCTAGGCTTGTCACAGTTCAGCGATGTTAGAGCTTTGAGAACGAAGCGCTGTATCTGCTGTTATTATTGAGAACAATTGCCTAGAATATCACCAAATTTCATTGAATGGAACGTTATTTTCTGCTGAATTTTATTGACATTGAAAAATATATGTTCCTGAGTCTTGGATGTTTTCTATGTATTTAAGTATGCATTTCTCTATATAAGTATACTATGTTTATCGTTGTCTAGTACCCATAGTACAAGCCTAGAGCTTAGTTTGGGACTAGGTCAATTTGTGTGAGACTGTCCCCTGATATTTATTTATTTATTGATACAATACAGCAAAGAACAGACATATAGAAAAATGAAGAAAAAATACAATTTAAGTTGGATTAAGTAAGTGAGTGTTATGAGTGATAAAGAGGAAAATTATACAAATCGATGCTTTTGCCTAAAACTTCTTCGTCTTCGGGCTATAGATATATTAATATAAATAATGAGGACCAATCTCCATACAAACTACATAGTCCCAGGTTTTTTTTAGAACAGTCACACACAATTTACCATCAATAATATAGTTAGGATAATTAGTAGGATAATAATTTAAATGCTTCAAGGGTAAACCACGCCTAATTAACCTAGTTCGTAGTGACCCAGTACGAAGCCTGCGGTCCTGGATTTGGTTCCCTATATGTAAGACTGTCCTCTGTTCATTCTGTTTATATTTATTAAAAAACCCTATTTAAAAAAACAGTTCCTTACCATTATAACTCATATAAACAACAAATCCCTGTAGCAAACACCATTAGCCAGCTAACAACATTTATGTCAGCAACAAAGCAATAAACAAACGTAACTTAACACAAAACACGACTTTAACACTTTTTACGCCCTTTGTTTTCCTCTAACGACGCATAAACTTTTGCATAAATTTAAGCCTTTGTTTAAGAGGTTCGTCATGGCTTTCAGGCGATCGTAACGTCTTAAGTATCGTTTTAATTGCGCTCAGTGTTCGCTAATTACACAATAACTAAATCTTAGCTACACGACAATATTAGATCAATTGAATTGTAAATATAATTCGCACTTTGTCTTAAGCATAAAAAAATCAAAGGGCAATCTCACAATGATCAACTTGGTCACATACTAGCAGCATTTTAAGTATCTGCACAATTTAGTACTTTATCTCTTTAACGTCATGCTATAGTATCTTAAGTATCTCGGCGCCAATAAAGTCCTGAAGTTCTTCGCAATAACAGGACTCAGCGGAGAACTGTAGGCTGTGGCGATCACAATAGATCAATCCTGGTCGCAGTGATACTAGGCTTTGGAGCCTTGAATAGCCACTCCCTGAATAATAATAATAACGTCATGCTAGAACTATTGCACTAATCGGTCATGGCGTTTATGCGACAAGGTAGAAATAGGTGCAGCTTATACAAAACATGATTTCTTTTTAATTTTGTCTATATTAAAAAGTAAATAATTTGTGTAGTAATAGTGTAAGTACTTATTTATGTAACTAGTACATAATGAAACTTCTTAAGGTAAGAGTGCCGAGTATATTTAGAGCTAATTATGTACCGTTGCACATATAAGCATAAGGTTTTTCTACAAGCTTAAAATGATAATATCAAAAAAAAACAGTCAACTAACTTTGCTACAAAATGCCATTGTTGATATCAATATGGAGCGTAACCACGGTAACCAAATAACAAATCGAGGATTGCTAATAAATATTGGTATCTATATTAACATAAACATGGTAATATTGGTTACAAGTCGATGAAAATTTATATTTTTAGTGAATTAATAAAAATGAGATTTTAAACATATTATTAGTATCAAAATGAATTTATATATATACATATGTATATATAACATCACGCCTTCATTCCCAGAGTGGGGTAGGCAGAGCTACAGAAATACCAACCACTTTATGTTGATAATTCTGTACCCACATTTTGCACAATCAGGCCAAGAAGTTTACTAGTGAATTAGTGACAGGTTGCAAGCCCATCGCCTAACAATACTACAAGCCCTTATTCCCTTAGTCGTCTCTTACGACATCCACGGGAACACATGGAGTGGCACTATTCTAACCCGGTAACCACACGGGCTCAAAAAATGAATTTATAATATTTTCAATTGTTATTAAAACAATAATAACTATTACAAGTGTACACTAAACGCCAAGCGTTGTATCCGTAATTACGACAACAATGCTGTAATGTTTATAAAAGACCAGTTATTACTATGGCAATACTTATGTTATAAAATCAGTTTTAAATCACTAACGCTTTGGTTACGCTACAGGTGATATTCTGATACTCTTTTGCGGTTCATAGTACGCGAATAGAAAATAAATTAATCCTTATTTATCCGTAAAAACACTCGTACTTCAACAAGTTGCTCAAAACTTAACGAAGCCCAAGTCAAAAGCTCCATAAAAATCCTAAGGATGGCTTGTGGGCTAACAAGATCTTTTTCAATGCGGAATTTTATGCAGCAAATCCTGCCATATGCAAAGTCGAGAGTGCGAGTCAAAAACGTAGAGGGCATAAAATGAAAAAGAAAAAATGGCTGAGAACACTCGAGTTTTCCTTGCAGAGACTTGCATTTGCATACAAACGCGGCTTTTTTGACGTCCTGTTGTGTCTGCTCTCGGAATAGAGGCCACGTCCTGTGATAAAACGTTTCATGGGGTTTATAATTATAGAGAGGAATTGAATTTTCCCGAACACATGGTTGAGAGAGCTGATGACTGAGATACGCGTCATACTCGTGAACGGGTGCTGTTTGTGGGGTCCGGTTTGTTTACGTTGGCAAGCACTGGTTCTTCAGTTTATTATTCTAGATATGGCTTTTGACGTAGAGACCTCCTCGTGTTGTTCTCCTAGACTTATTATTTTTAGTTTAATGTTATTAGCCCTACATTTGTATTGATTTTATTTGTTCAAGCTTTAATCATTATTATTTATTACTTTATTAAGTACTTGTAATGTAACTTACTTTTAAGTATTTCTGTACTTTATGTTTGAAAAAATGACCTTCTGCTGGAGTTTCTTGGCGCTTCTTCTCCGCAATGATGGTCTTATCTGAAGCGCTAGTAAATTCATTTCATATTACCGACGTGTAAAAGAGCCCCATGGGGGCCTATTTACTGAATAAACATTTTGATTTTGATTTTGATTTTTGATTTTGAGGAGGCCACATTATTATGAAATGTTCTCACAGCATTGCATATATCAATGATTGTATTAAACAATGGAAATGGGATGATGACTCATTAATATGTAGGTACTCTAGTAATATGGATTGAAAAACTAGATTTTATTATAACAAAGTGAAAACAAAGATTGAGGTGTCAAGTGCGTAAATCATTTCGTTTTTAGGGTTCCGTAGTCTAACTAAGAACCCTTATAGTTTCGCCATCCGTCCGTTCGTCCATCCGCAGCCTAGCGCAGAGACTCTTAGTACTAGAAAGCTATAATTTGGCATGATTATACATATTAGTCACTCCAACAAAATGTTAGAATAAAATTTTGGAAAAAAAAATTGTACCTCCCTACACGTAATTTGGGGATGTATTTTTTTTTCTCCTTTACCCCATAGTGTGTGGTATCGTTAGATAGGTCTTCAAAAATATTACGGGTTTGTGGAAAACATAAATAAATTAAAGAATCCGTTTAGGATATATTAAGCTTTAAAGCGCTAATTTTTGTTAGAGTCAATTGTCCCCCTCCCCCTACAACCAATACTACAAATACTAAAAATCAGAAAAAAAACTTAAATGAAAAACTATAATAACGAATTTTAAAGGAAAACTATCACGACTAAGTAGATGAGATATAGGCGATTAAAGTGTTTATACCTACTAAAATCATCTAAGACGGCACCGATTGACTTTAAATAGAAAATTTGTTATTACTTGTTGATTTTTATGTTTGTAGTACTTAACGGCTTCGGAACCCTACACTGAGCATGGTCCGAAATGCTCTTGCCCGGTTTTTTAAAGTAAAAATACGTTAAGTAATTGAATAAGTACTTATTAACAGAGTGAATTTAAACTACTTAACAAACGAGCGTGCTGATGGCTTCCTTTATAAATGAATCAGCATAATTTTATATTAAATATTTAAATGCTGGTCACGTGTGAAACTGAGCGCCGCCCGCGTGTGGTGAGGCTTCATAATTAACATCTGTTTTTATGAATTTATTTAATTACGTGATATTAATAATTAAATTGGCTTCCATAATAATGAGCCTAAACGGTAACACACGAGAATTCTCGTGTGTGTGTTTTAATTCAAATTTAGTATATATTTCATTTAGTATATATTTCTTGTAATAACCTAAGAATATTAAATTACTTATTTTAAACTAGCTACTTCCCATGATTTTGTCCTCGTATTATCGATTTTCCGGCATAAACACCGACTACAATAAAAATATGAATTGAAAAGTGAAAAACAAGCTCTAAAATATATAGAAAATTATAAGAAAGGAAAATTGAAAAATTACCGTTTTATTTATTACTTAAATTTAAGAATAATTATGGGAATTGTACCACAGGATACGTGTTACCTTATGTTCTAACCCAATAACCAAAAGATATTTCAAACAAACTTAGATGTAAAAAATAGTAAACGGTGTAAAAAGGTAAGTACTTAAAAGTCACTACATATCTAGTTACATGGAACAGTGGGGCTAGACAAGTGGCATTCGACAATCGATAGCGATTATGTTTCGATGGACAAATGTATGGAATTGACGTAAGCCACTGAGATAGTCACGTGGTACTATTTCGGTGGCTTACGTCAATTCCATACATTTTTCAATGAAAACATAATCGATAACGATTGTCGAATGCAACTTGTCTAGTCCCGCAGGATAGGTAGCGAGTGTAGATTGCCTAAGTGTATGATACAAAATAATGTCAAGCGACTCTCTGCTTACGAATAAGCCTCACAGGCTTCTGTAAGTAGAACACTATGTTAGTGAATTAAGATCTGTTCTGTATACATAAAATAAAAAAGAGCAATGTATGTACTAGTAAAATTAACTATGCAATGATTTTTTGTTCCATACCTCGTAAGCTAATAGTAATAGTTTATACTAGTATATAAATACTAGAAGTCGCCCGCGATTTCGTACGCGTTTAATTAGTTGTCCTCTACTCCCCCTATGTGTATGTAGACGCTATGAAATCACAATTTGATAGTGTCGCCTATATTATGTCAAAAACCTTGTTTATCGCTATTCCCTCGGGAACTGTTCCATTTTCCAGGACAAAAAGTATCCTATGTCCTTCTCCGGGACATTAGTTATCTCCTTATAAAATTCCATTTAAATCGGTTCAGTAGTTCCTGAGAGTAGCGCGTTCAAGCAAACAAACAAACAAACTCCTCAGTTTTGTATATTAGTATAGATAACTTGAATATTGGAAAAGATTTTCCAGGCGGGGAGTAGCAAACAGTCTAATTATTTCTTCAAATAATGTTTTGTAATTCGTAGCTTGTCCTCGCCTGCAATTCCTTTTAAGCTTTTCAACGCCATGGACGGATATTTCCGTCATGGTTGACAGCGCAAAATAGACCTTGGCATCTATGAGGCTAAGTTGACATTCGCTCTGGTTTTGAACTTGACATAGCGTTAAAAAGATTAACGTAAGTAACAGAAACGTTTCATGAAATTTATTTGTACTGTTACTTTCAGAACTATGCCCACCTATGTGACTTTCAAATGCTGTAATTTTGTCAGCCAACTTTTTTCTTGGCAAAATAAAAAAATGACGCGAATTCAAACCTCTTTAGAAGTTTAAACAGCATAAAAAATTGTAAACAAAAAAATATTAAAAAGTGAATGTTATGGTATGTATCATCTTATATGATACAATAAGAATGGGAGATGTATCCTTAATACATCGCCAAGAAAAGGGTGAATTGTTTTGCAAAATTTCAGAAATCGCCCATCACTACTGTTATGTTAATTACCTACTCAAACACTGCTAGTCACCAAAAATTTATAACTAATTGCTTATTTGCGAAATTACATTTTTGTTTTGTTTATCTAAACGCCCCATGTTAGGCAACATAAATAAAACCGTTCGAGCCTCCATTTTAATATCTTACCAAATTATACGCGAACAAACAAACACGCCCCAGCTCATTACAATCCTTGTTTGTGTTTATACGTGAAGCTATGTGAAATTAATTACTCCAAGGCTCTAACTAGATATATTACGTACGCGTGTATAATATCTAGGTTCAAGCGCTTCGTGCTCGCACATACTAAATATTCCGTAGTTCAAATTGATCATTGCAATTACTGTTTCGAGTATCTCTAATGGGATAGAATAGAATTGAATAGAGAATATATTTAATTCGCTTAAATTTGAAAAGTTTACACATTGTGTTGCCTGATGTTCTTTAAATCTAACAGTTTAAAAGTAAATTACAAAGAGTGCTGCAAAAATGGTATCCACTCAGCTATGTGTCGTACCCCTATTGGAAGAAAGACGCTGGTTTTCTATGGACCCACGGACTGGTTTTGCTAGAAAGTATACATTTTTTTTTATTTTTTTTTATTTAATTTTCTTTGCATAACATAACATACATAACATCATGCCTTCATTCTCAGAGTGGGGTAGGCAGAGCTACAGAAATACCAACAACTCTAAAAAGACTTGTTTATAATTTTTTAACCACATTTTGCACGATTAGGCCAAGAAGTTTACAAGTGTATTAGTTGCAAGCCCATCGCCTAACAGTACTAGAAGCCCTTATTCGGATTATAAGACCACTTATTTGACCATTTCGCGGTGGATAAAGCATCCGCCGATCTCGCACTGTGCCTACTTGTCAGAAAGTGACGCATGTTTTATCCACGTTTAGTCACGCGATAAAAACGGTCATATTGAGCCTCCTGTTCTGAGGTTCTACACGCTAAAACCTTATTGCTTTTGACTGGTTATCGTAGTGTCAAAGTTTTGATAGCTCTTATTTACTTGACGGTAATGGCGGCCGAGTTAAAACAATACGATATTTTATTACCTTGTAGAAGGCTGACATTAGCTTTTAAGCTATACAAAGACTTCAAAACAACAACTATGACAACTGCGAAACCTATACTAATCTTTTCTATCTGTACCTATCTACTAATACAATATAGAAAGAGATTTTGAGATGATTTTGTACTCGTAGCTATTCGACAGTTAATATTCGGTTCACGGAACCTATTCCAAAAACTCTTCCACCAAAAGTTATATTATTCCAGATGGACATATACTATTTTTAATTTGTTTAAACTATAGCAAATGAAGGGCATGATGCTAGTGAAAAAATAAAAGGCAAATTGCTACATTTCAAAACGACAGATTCTATCAAACAATACACGATCAAAGCCTTCCTTCAGCTAAAACTTGGCGTTGTATAGATTCCGCTGAAAAAAGGTAAAAGCTTTCAGTCGCTTACACACAACGGGGAATCATGGAGGCCTTTCAAAAATTCATCAGCCAGCCAGTGCCCTCAATAGCGTCGGCGGAGTCTGTAATCTTCTTAACAATAATCTCGCAATATGACTTTAATATGATGTATGCCAAAAATGGACGTCGCAAACCGCCGTTTGATAACGATTCTGCGCTACTTACTTATGGTTTGGGAATTATAAGGCAAATTGAATTTATAACAGCAATACAATCATCGTAAACATGATCAATACGCCATTAAACTGTCAAAAATCTAATTTTTGTTGTATGATTCTGTGTTCTACAGAGGATCTTATTTATATTAACAGTTCTTCATAGACTAACTCATAGAGGCGTACAATATTATCAGTCTCAGCTCTAATTAATACAGGTCATTAGGCTACGTCAATCGCTATCGTTATACATATTGTATATTTTCTAAAATCGCTAACTTAGCGTTATGCATCTTGTCTACAGCCCCAGTAGCTAACTGAAACTACTTGCTTATTCTTACAGAAAAAGCAGAAGTAGCAAGAAATGTCTCATTTCTATATGAAATAAATTAAATCTGAGCGTAGCATGATATAAACCTCAAATTAAATGCACCGAAATAAATTAATCTCTCATTCCCAAAAATCCAAGCATCAACTCTGAATTGAAAATTCTAAAGCCATCCTATGATGAAGAACGGTATGACGCCTCGCGAAAACATTAAAAGATTAAAAATTTGTTACGTAAATGAGTTTTTCCTTTTTTTGTACGACACGCTGGCAGTTTTTCAAGCGGAATATGCACCCAGTCTCACACGAGGCTCTCAAAAATTCAGCGAGGCGTCTGTTGCACCCCTATTCAGGAGATTTGGCCGGACTAATTATTTCGTGGGTGAAGTTTTAGAACCAGACAAGCCAGTTATGGCAATTCTTATAATAGAAGATTGGATGATGTGGTAAGGATGAAGGTAAATGTATGCATTGCTACAGATCAATCGAAAGATCTAAACCATATTTAAGAATATGAATAAGAAAACTTAATTTTTAGACTTCAAAGGATATAATTACAAATACCTTACAGACAAACATAAATAACAATACAATGGTTGCTGGGATAGAATAGTGCCTCTCCGTGTCTTCTCGTGGATGTTGTAAATGGCAACTAAGGGAATAAGGTAAGGTAAGGTTGGTAATGTTAGGCGATGGGCTTGCAGTCACTAATACACTAGTAAACATCTTAGCCTACTTGTGCAAAATGTGGTTACAGAATTATAAACAAGTCTTTTTAGAGTTGTTGGTATTCCCCTGTAGCTCTGCCTACCCCACTCTGGGAATGAAGGCGTAATTTTATGTCTGTAGAAAAACTGAGAACTAATGTCGGCTGCACAAGCTCGTTGAAAGTCTCATTCAACTAACAATGATTCAAACTTACTTTGACACACACGTCATGGTACTTATTTAATACTTACCTATTTGTGCAAGCCGCATGTGTGTAAGTTGTTTCTTGTAATTTAGCTGCATCTTTTCCGTCTCGTTGTTACCTCGCTTTTCCCGAATCCAGCCCAGGATTTCGGGGGGCCGCGCCAGCCAAGTCTCCAGACAGTGTCTGATGAATAATTTACTTCATTATAACGGCTCGCTCCTCTGCAAGATTTAGAGCGATGACGAGCTGAGGGGACCTGGCAAACAGTTGGAAGAATGAAACCGCCTTGTTGCTTTTGTATTTTTTCCGTGCAAAGTCACTTAATGATAATATGGAAGTGGCTATTATTTCATGCGGTTATGCTGGTAAATTAAATAAGTTCCTAGCTTTGGTGTTTGAAATTTATAGAGATTATAGTGATTTAATATTACTTAATTCAGAGGATCCTTTCACACGACGCACAACATACCCAGTCCCAGACTAACGTCTGGGCTGGTAGAGTCGGCCTTATAAGTAGCTATACAATTTCTTACTTTGTCACTGTAACGCTTTTGACAGAATGGTGCAGCAGTTCAAACATGACTAAAAGTGACAAAGCAGCTACATAAGGTCAACCGTACAATGGGTATTAGACAACGATAAACATTTTTATTATAATGTCGCAAGAAAATGATAATTAAGACCACGCCGAGCGTCCAGACACAGTATGAATACTTAAAATTGACATTAAATGTTTATTTTTTACAGTAAGTTACCTTACTTAAACAATGTGTAGGATATCGTAGTTTTATAATAAAACTTTCCTTAGCATAGACACGATAACTAAAAATACTATGATTATACTTAGGCAATCACTAAGACCTAAATTACATAATCCTATTTATAATCACAGTATTTCAAGTTACTGTGATTATGACTGGGCAGATTATTCGATGCTGCAACCGAATCCTAACAATAATTAGGGTAAAATCACTTACTGTGTTTAAAATTGAGAAAAGTTGTTCATTATCTAACATTAATACAAATAATAAATAGGATAATATCACTTACTGTGTTTATGGCTACCATTTCCCTAATATTTTCTTATAATATCCTAGGAGCTCTCCAAGTATGGTTAGAACTTACTGTGAATATTGCTAGGATTTTGAGTCAAAATGGCGGTAGCAAAATCAACGTCATAGTATTATTTCTAGTTGATTGTAAATGCTAAGATTATTGAGTGCAAATACTAGTCAATAACACAGTAAGTCTCATACGTTTTACCGCCACGGCTGCCCTAGCAAAAAACAGAGTAACTGCTTTTTTTTCTGAAATCGTTTTTTTAAATAATATTATTCACTTTTTGATTCTGCACAGACCTGCTTTAACAAAAACTCTTAATTTTACATGGATCGCGAAATATTTTTCATAAAAATCAAGTAACTACACTTAAGATTTCGGGATTATAACTCAAAAACAAATCAAACTGTGATTTCAACACAAAAACAAAGTAATTAATGGCTACTTACTTTGTTTATAGTTTGAGAAATGAAGTTGCTTTGTTTTTGATTTGCGTTGTGGGTAATTGTGCAGTTGATTTAGCATACTTCATTTTATTTGTTCAACCACCCACCTTTTAATTATACTTAAATGAACACGGGAGTAATAAGACTGCATCATAACTATCATAAATAATAAATTACGTTATAATTCATTTACTAAAAGTAATTTAAGTGGATTTAAGTGACTATTTTGTAAGTGCTTTTCAAGATGAATAATTCTCGTGGCAGGATGCTTGTTAATTTAGCACAAAGGTATTTTTTTTTTATTTAACACATCTATTTATTTGTAGTTCAAAATTGAATAACAATTTAGTTAATATACCTATGTTATTTTGTTTTCGAAATTCAGAATTATCCTTAATAGACGAGTTCTTGTTAGAAACAGAAGAAATTAAACATTTTTCCACCAGCCACTCAGTTATATCGTCAAGATTCTGTATCTGTTTTCGATTCCGACACAAAAGTTTTTGCAATGGACCTCCAGAAAGTTTTCTTAATTCCAATTATGCCGGGACTAAAACAATCATTTTTCATAAGTCGGTTGGTCGCATATAATTTGACATTTGCATCTTTGAAGAAAAACAATAAAAGTACTTGCGTTTTTTGGCATGAAGAATTTTCCGATAGAGATGCTAAAAATATACCTAACCGATGCCATTTACATTTTTTTTCAAATCAGAGAGAGATACTGTAAACTTTATCATATGGGCTGACAATTGTACTGCACAGAATAAAAATTGGATCTTATTTACCTATTTGGTCAAAATTGTAAATGATCCGGAGATAACTGTGCATAAAATTACAATCAAATATTTGACAAAAGGCCATACTCATAACGCAGCTGTTAGTATCACGGGAATATTGAGACTGCAATTAAACGAGCTCGTAATGTTTACGATTTTGACGACTTAAAAGAAGTTTCCGGAAATTCCCGGAAAAACCTGACAATCATCGAAATTAACCCATAGGAGGATAAATTTAACTGGGTTAAGTATAAAAGGCAACCAACTAAAAATATGGAAAGCGACCCTTTGATAAACTTTTACTTAAATGATTTGATGTATGTAGAATTTAGGCAGGGTTCAAGAAATATGTTTTATCAGACAATTAAAAAAACGGATTATATAGAACTTGATTTCTTGCAAAAAAGAATTAATATCCAAAAGGCGACCGAAAAAGTTCCTTATAGGCGGGGAATTAATAAATCAAAAAAATCTCTAATTGTTGCTCAATTACTGCCTCATATGCCTGAAAATCGGAAGCAATTTTGGATAAATTTAAAAGAAGAAGACAGTTCAAGAGATCTAGTAACTCAAGAACCCGTGGATTCTGTAGAATAGCATTGCTGTAACTATGATATATATATTAAATGTGATTTACTTTACTTTTTCATTGCATTCCATCATATTATATACAAAAAATTAGATGAATAAACAAAGTTTATCGATTTACTTTATTTTTCGTTTGAAAACTTGGAGAGTACATATTTTATTTTATACTTGCTTACACACAAAGTCATTTTAAACTAAAACTTCAACGTTTTTTGTAATATAAATGTAAACAATTAAAAGATACTACAATGCGTGTCTCATTAAGTATTAAAAACTAACAATTTCTCATTACAGTTCTTTTATAGATCGACTTTTTAGTTTTTATGCTCTTCTGTAAAATTCGATTTATTGTAGTTACTCTGTTTTTTGCTAGGGCAGCCGGCCAGACAGGGACCATACGCTTGAATTCCTTAGCAAAAACACAGTATGTCATTGACTTACTGTGTTTATGCCTGCAAATCTAATAGTTTTTGTTTAGACCCCCTAGTTATAAATATATTTAGCTTAATATTTTATATAAATTATATGAATATATACCGGTGTGAAGTTAGCGGCCAAAAGTTGGCGGCCGATTGGCTCCAACATTTGGCCGCCAACTTTTGGCCGCTAACTTCACACCGAAATTATCCTACCAAATTAAAAAGTTCTTTCACAAACTGTTTCAGCGTAACCACAAAATGTTATCCTTGTCGACTGAAGTGGATTTGAAGTGGACCTGGATCTGATTATTAACAGATGTCTGACTTGGGCTCCCTAGGTCGGTTGGTGTCTGTTGTTTGTTGTTAAGTGACCAAGTGGTTAAATATTCTTTATAGAGCAGCCTAAGTTTAAAAAATGATTTTAACCAACTTTGAAAAAGAAGGGTGTATGAATGTTCACGGTTATAAGTATTTGATTTTTCGAAGTTTTGTGTATATTTAGACAAGTTTCGACCCAAGTAACGTAACGTTTTCGTTATGGGTGATTAGCAAATGGCATAAGCTATTGAAACTTTCGGTATGTTTTAAATGTGTGGTTTTGGTGAATAACATAACAGATAAAAAGCAAAACAAATATTAGGGTAAAACAATTGACCGCCTTCAAAGACCCTCTAAAAAGCGTATATTAGACGTACGAGCGTATATTCGTCGCTTAGTTTAGACGGTATAACTAAGCGGCCAAAACGATCAACGAATGGGATTTAACTATATCTTGTGTGTTATTGCATACATAATGAGCTATCAAAACAGGTTTAAGTAAATCTCTACCTCGATTTCATTAGACAATACGATGTCGCGGCCAAAATTCTATCCGATAAAGTTTTTTTTTTTTTTTTTCTTTATACCTAGATGTATGGATGGAAGAGACAAGATGCATCATATGGCGTATCAAATAGGCTAATAAGGACAGTAATTAGTAGACACTACCTCGTTTAGCTCGAAAGGTGTGACTTAGTAGCCAAAAATGACAAGGTTTAATACGAATATTAACTGTTCATTTCGCCATATTTCAAGATCAACGAACAGGGTTTCATAATATTTGTGACATTGCATATCTATGATGCTATCAGAAACAGGTCTTAGAAAACCTCTACCTCGTTAAGTTTAGAAGGTTTGACTTATCAACCAAACTTATTTCCTCATTAAATAAGAATTTACTATAGCTGAAAGATTTCATGATCGATGAATGGGATGAGACTGAGTGCGTGTTATTCCATGTGTATTGAGCTTTCAAAAACAGCTTTAAGTAAACCTCTACCTCGTTTAGTTAAGAAGGTATAACTTATCAGCCAAACTTATGTTATTTTTTTTTTCATAATTTTTAAATCGATGAATGGAATAAAATTAAATGCATAACATCGCATATCTAAAAGGCTATCAAATACAGTTTTTAGTAGACCTCTACCTCGTTTTGTTTCGATGGTATAAATTAACAAACCAAACAATTTTCTTATAAAATTTGGAATTAACTATACTTGAAGGATTTCTTGATCGATGAATAGGATGTGACTAAGTGCGTGTTATTCCATGTGTATTGAGCTATCAAAAACAGCTTTAAGTAAACCTCTACAGTTAAGAAGGTGTAACTTATCGGCCAAACATATCTTAAATTTCTTTTTTTTTTTCATTATATCTAGATCGATGAATGGAATAAAATCATATGCAAAATATTGCATATCTAAAAGGCTATCAAATAATTTAAAGTAGACCTTTACCTTGTTTCGATTCAATGGTATAAATTAACAAACAAAACTCTTTCCTCATAAAATTTGAAATTTACTATACTTAAAACATTTCTTAATCGATGAATGCGATGTGACTAAGTGCGTGTTATTCCATATGTAATGGGCTTTCAAATACAGTTTTTAGTAGACCTCTACCTCGTTTCGTTTCAATGGTATAAATTAACAAACAAAATAATTTCCTTATAAAATTTGGAATTAACTATAACTGAAAGATTTCTTGATCGATGAATGGGATGTGACTAAGTGCGTGTTATTCCATGTGTATTAAGCTATCAAAAACAGCTTTAAGTAGACCTCTACCTCGTTTAGTTTAGAAGGTAAGACTTATCAGCCAAACTTATATCTTAATTATTATTTTTTTGTCATAATTTCTAGATCGATGAATGGAATAAAATTAAATGCATAATATTGCATATCCAAAAGGCTATCAAATACAGTTTTTAGTAGACCTCTACCTCGTTTCGTTTCAATGGTATAAATTAACAAACACAACAATTTCCTTATAAAATTTGAAATTTACTCTAATTAAAAGATTTCTTGATCGATGAATGGGATGTGACTAAGTGCGTGTTATTCCGTGTGTATTGAGCTATCAAAAACAGCTTTAAGTAGACCTCTACCTCGTTTAGTTTAGAAGGTATGACTTATATCTTATTATATTTTTTTTGTCATTATTTCTAGATCGATGAATGGAATAAAATTAAATGCATAATATTGCGTATCCAAAAGGCTATCAAATACAGTTTTTAGTAGACCTCTACCTCGTTTCGTTTCAATGGTATAAATTAAGAAACAAAACAATTTCCTTGTAAAATTTGGAATTAACTATAACTGACAGATTTCTTGATCTATGAATGGGATATGACTAATTGCGTGTTATTCCATATGTAATGGGCTTTCAAATACAGTTTTTAGTAGACCTCTACCTCGTTTCGTTTCAATGGTATAAATTAACAAACAAAACAATTTCCTCATAAAATTTGAAATTAACTCTAATTAAAAGATTTCTTGATCGATGAATGGGATGTGACTCAGTGCGTGTTATTCCATGTGTATTGAGCTATCAAAAACAGCTTTAAGTAAACCTCTACAGTTAAGAAGGTGTAACTTATCGGCCAAACATATCTTAAATTTCTTTTTTTTTTTCATTATATCTTGATCGATGAATGGAATAAAATCGTATGCATAATATTGCATATCTAAAAGGTTATCAAATAATTTAAAGTAGACCTTTACCTTGTTTCGATTCAATGGTATAAATTAACAAACAAAACTCTTTCCTCATAAAATTTGGAATTTACTATACTTTAAACATTTCTTAATCGATGAATGCGATGTGACTAAGTGCGTGTTATTCCATATGTAATGGGCTTTCAAATACAGTTTTTAGTAGACCTCTACCTCGTTTCGTTTCAATGGTATAAATTAACAAACAAAACAATTTCCTTATAAAATTTGGAATTAACTATAACTGAAAGATTTCTTGATCGATGAATGGGATGTGACTAAGTGCGTGTTATTCCATGTGTATTAAGCTATCAAAAACAGCTTTAAGTAGACCTCTACCTCGTTTAGTTTAGAAGGTATGACTTATCAGCCAAACTTATATCTTAATTATTATTTTTTTGTCATAATTTCTAGATCGATGAATGGAATAAAATTAAATGCATAATATTGCGTATCCAAAAGGCTATCAAATACAGTTTTTAGTAGACCTCTACCTCGTTTCATTTCAATGGTATAAATTAAGAAACAAAACAATTTCCTTATATAATTTGGAATTAACTATAACTGAAAGATTTCTTGATCGATGAATGCGATGTGACTAAGTGCGTGCTATTCCATATATAATGGGCTTTCAAATACAGTTTTTAGTAGACCTCTACCTCGTTTCGTTTCAATGGTATAAATTAACAAACAAAACAATTTCCTTATAAAATTTGAAATTTACTCTAATTAAAAGATTTCTTGATCGATGAATGGGATGTGACTAAGTGCGTGTTATTCCATGTGTATTGAGCTATCAAAAACAGCTTTAAGTAGACCTCTACCTCGTTTAGTTTAGAAGGTATGACTTATCAGCCAAACTTATATCTTAATATTTTCTTTTTTGTCATAATTTCTAGATCGATGAATGGAATAAAATTAAAAGCATAATATTGCGTATCCAAAAGGCTATCAAATACAGTTTTTAGTAGACCTCTACCTCGTTTCGTTTCAATGGTATAAATTAAGAAACAAAACAATTTCCTTGTAAAATTTGGAATTAACTATAACTGACAGATTTCTTGATCTATGAATGGGATGTGACTAATTGCGTGTTATTCCATATGTAATGGGCTTTCAAATACAGTTTTTAGTAGACCTCTACCTCGTTTCGTTTCAATGGTATAAATTAACAAACAAAACAATTTCCTCATAAAATTTGAAATTAACTCTAATTAAAAGATTTCTTGATCGATGAATGGGATGTGACTCAGTGCGTGTTATTCCATGTGTATTGAGCTATCAAAAACAGCTTTAAGTAAACCTCTACAGTTAAGAAGGTGTAACTTATCGGCCAAACATATCTTAAATTTCTTTTTTTTTTTCATTATATCTTGATCGATGAATGGAATAAAATCGTATGCATAATATTGCATATCTAAAAGGTTATCAAATAATTTAAAGTAGACCTTTACCTTGTTTCGATTCAATGGTATAAATTAACAAACAAAACTCTTTCCTCATAAAATTTGGAATTTACTATACTTTAAACATTTCTTAATCGATGAATGCGATGTGACTAAGTGCGTGTTATTCCATATGTAATGGGCTTTCAAATACAGTTTTTAGTTGACCTCTACCTCGTTTCGTTTCAATGGTATAAATTAACAAACACAACAATTTCCTTATAAAATTTGAAATTTACTTTAATTAAAAGATTTCTTGATCGATGAATGGGATGTGACTAAGTGCGTGTTATTCCGTGTGTATTGAGCTATCAAAAACAGCTTTAAGTAGACCTCTACCTCGTTTAGTTTAGAAGGTATGACTTATCAGCCAAACTTATATCTTATTTTTTTTTTTGTCATTATTTCTAGATCGATGAATGGAATAAAATTAAATGCATAATATTGCGTATCCAAAAGGCTATCAAATACAGTTTTTAGTAGACCTCTACCTCGTTTCATTTCAATGGTATAAATTAAGAAACAAAACAATTTCCTTATATAATTTGGAATTAACTATAACTGAAAGATTTCTTGATCGATGAATGCGATGTGACTAAGTGCGTGCTATTCCATATATAATGGGCTTTCAAATACAGTTTTTAGTAGACCTCTACCTCGTTTCGTTTCAATGGTATAAATTAACAAACAAAACAATTTCCTTATAAAATTTGAAATTTACTCTAATTAAAAGATTTCTTGATCGATGAATGGGATGTGACTAAGTGCGTGTTATTCCATGTGTATTGAGCTATCAAAAACAGCTTTAAGTAGACCTCTACCTCGTTTAGTTTAGAAGGTATGACTTATCAGCCAAACTTATATCTTAATATTTTCTTTTTTGTCATAATTTCTAGATCGATGAATGGAATAAAATTAAAAGCATAATATTGCATATCTAAAAGGCTATCAAATACAGTTTTTAGTAGACCTCTACCTCGTTTCGTTTCAATGGTATAAATTAACAAACCAAACAATTTCCTTATAAAATTTGGAATTAACTATAACTGAAAGATTTCTTGATCGATGAATGGGATGTGACTAAGTGCGTGTTATTCCATATGTAATGGGCTTTCAAATACAGTTTTAAGTAGACCTCTACCTCGTTTCGTTTCAATGGTATAAATTAACAAACAAAACAATCTTAATATATATAAATCTCGTGTCACAATTTTTGTCCTCAATGGACTCCTAAACCACTTAACCGATTATAATAAAATTCGCACACCATGTGCAGTTCGATCCAACTTTAGAGATAGGATAGTTTAAATCTCAAATTATAGTCGCAATTTTAATTTATTGCTAATTATTTGTCTGTTATTATTTGACAGTCGCAATTATCTGTTAACTCCAAATGATTCTAACAGATGTCGATACCTTTCGACTGGGTTGAGTAAGTAATCAATAGATGGCGCTGCTATGGTAAATCTACAAACGTGTCATATAAGCTACATATAATTATATGTAATTGTCTCAGTGAATGAAAGTAGCGTGGTACTAAAGTGTAATCATATTTATGACTTCGACTGTACCACGTTCCATACATTTTAGCCCATTGCTCTTTGTACAGATTTTTTTCGTTAATTAGCACAGGTTTTGCTGAAGTGAACTTTGTTCAATAATGACCTCAAAAGTTGGAGCTTAAGTCGGATTTACGAAGATTTGTCATGATTTCTTTCTTCACTACATAGTATAAAACAAAGTCGCTTCCCGCTGTCTGTCCCTATGTATGCTTAAATCTTCAAAACTACGCAACGGATTTTGATGCGGTTTTTTTTAATAGATAGAGTGATTGAAGAGGAAGGTTTATATGTATAATACTTTAATCCAGAGCGAAGCGAGGGCGGGTCGCTAGTTTCCTTATAAAATTTGAAATTTACTCTAATTAAAAGATTTCTTTATCGATGAATGGGATGTGACTAAGTGCGTGTTATTCCATGTGTATTGAGCTATCAAAAACAGCTTTAAGTAGACCTCTATCTCGTTTAGTTTAGAAGGTATGACTTATCAGCCAAACTTATATCTTATTATTATTATTTTTGTCATTATTTCTAGATCGATGAATGGAATAAAATTAAATGCATAATATTGCATATCCAAAAGGCTATCAAATACAGTTTTTAGTAGACCTCTACCTCGTTTCGTTTCAATGGTATAAATTAACAAACACAACAATTTCCTTATAAAATTTGAAATTTACTCTAATTAAAAGATTTCTTGATCGATGAATGGAATGTGACTAAGTGCGTGTTATTCCGTGTGTATTAAGCTATCAAAAACAGCTTTAAGTAGACCTCTACCTCGTTTAGTTTAGAAGGTATGACTTATCAGCCAAACTTATATCTTATTTTTTTTTTGTCATTATTTCTAGATCGATGAATGGAATAAAATTAAATGCATAATATTGCGTATCCAAAAGGCTATCAAATACAGTTTTTAGTAGACCTCTACCTCGTTTCGTTTCAATGGTATAAATTAAGAAACAAAACAATTTCCTTATAAAATTTGGAATTAACTATAACTGACAGATTTCTTGATCGATGAATGGGATGTGACTAAGTGCGTGTTATTCCATATGTAATGGGCTTTCAAATACAGTTTTTAGTAGACCTCTACCTCGTTTCGTTTCAATGGTATAAATTAACAAACAAAACAATTTCCTTATAAAATTTGAAATTTACTCTAATTAAAAGATTTCTTGATCGATGAATGGGATGTGACTAAGTGCGTGTTATTCCATGTGTATTAAGCTATCAAAAACAGCTTTAAGTAGACCTCTACCTCGTTTAGTTTAGAAGGTATGACTTATCAGCCAAACTTATATCCAGGGGTCGGAATAGGCAGTGCCAATTTGCCTAAACTTCGCGGAAGGATGTAACTAAGAGTGGTTACAACCACGAAAAATAACGATTTATTTTTATTAAATGTGGGATTTCCGGGATTTTATAATAATACATAAATTGATTGTTTACTTTCGCGCACTTTCTTATGGAGCGTCCCCATTATCAGCAGGGTCGCATAATGCAGGTATTACAACCTGCATTTTATCGAGACTCCTTAAGCCGTGTACTTATGTACACGGCTAAAAGAGTCTCGATAAAATAAAATAGGCATGTAAACAAAGTAATGAGATTAAATATTATATATTTCGAAATAATTTGTTAGTTTATTTACTTTAGAAATAAATCAGAATATGTAATTTGATCATATGTAATTTGATCATGTAAAATTGTACACAATAAATTTTTTAGCATGTGATATTGAGTTTTAGTATTATATATTCAAATAGCACGAAATAAACTGTTAAAAGTCTTGTTTTACTATAAATTTCAAACTCCTACTCGTAAACTGTACACAGATTTAAAAAAAAAGAGTATTTCTCAATCATATGTATATTATACATGCGTATTAATCCGCAAAATTCTTCAGTAAGACATAAAATCACACATTACTTACACAAAAAAACAACAAGTGCAAAAGATTAAATTAAGAAATGCTGATCACTTAATATTGCGATCACCTAGAACAAAATACGGGCGAAAGAGCATTATCTATGAAGGTGCTAAGTTATATAACAAACTACCCAAGGATGTAAAAGAATCCATGACTACTTTCAAAAAAAGAATGAAATGCCATGTTATAAATAACTTACACCATAAACATAAACATAAATACATAAAATCACGCCTGTTTCCCAGAGGGGTAGGCAGAGACAACTTCTTCCCACCTTAACATATTATATTATTATATCAATTTAAATTAAATAAACATACACAATAATCATGATATAATATTTTCGGCAAGCGCAATATAAATAAAGTAAATGAATCTAACAATAATGTATATTGAATGAATAGTCGAATAATTATGTTATACCTACTTGCATGCATAAAATGTAGGTTCAAAATGAATTATATTATGTATATATTTAAAGATATTAAATACCAACATGTAAAATGCTAAATTTGAATATTTAAATCATTTAAATTAATCTACAATCAATATAGTAGCTACAATAATATCATAAACAAAATAAATAAATAATAATATATAAAAAAAAAAAAGTAGTATAAGGCTCATGGTTGTGCGTGCACACATGCACACACTGCCGCATCCATATTTACCAGGGTCTGTTTGTAACTCGTAAACGTCTATTCTACGCATGTTATCGCTATCGGCGACTAACGCGCAGTAGCCGCCGAAACTATATAATTCTACCCACTTCCCTTTTGTAATTCTTACCGCAACAAATAACTGTGTATAAAATTAATGTTATTCATAAAAATGTCTGCTTGCTAGCTGAAAATTTTAGTATTTACTACATGAAATGTTATTAAATCCTTTATATTTCTCATGTAAGTGAATTATGAAAATTCTTTATGAGAATAAAGTTCTTAAACCATAGTATCAATTTCCACATTTATATATTATTACAAAAATCTCGGAAAACCCGCATTCAATAAAAATAAATCATTATTTTTGGTGGTTGTAACCACTCTTAGTTACGTCCTCCTACGAAGTGTAGGCAAATAAGCACTGCCTATTCCGACCCCTGCTTATATCTTAATTAATTTTTTTTTGTCATAATTTCTAGATCGATGAATGGAATAAAATAAAATGCATAATATTGCATATCCAAAAGGCTATCAAATACAGTTTTTAGTTGACCTCTACCTCGTTTCGTTTCAATGGTATAAATTAACAAACACAACAATTTCCTTATAAAATTTGAAATTAACTATAACTGAAAGATTTCTTGATCGATGAATGCGATGTGACTAAGTGCGTGCTATTCCATATGTAATGGGCTTTCTAATACAGTTTTTAGTAGACCTCTACCTCGTTTCGTTTCAATGGTATAAATTAACAAACAAAACAATTTCCTTATAAAATTTGAAATTTACTCTAATTAAAAGATTTCTTTATCGATGAATGGGATGTGACTAAGTGCGTGTTATTCCATGTGTATTGAGCTATCAGAAACGGCTTTAATTAGACCTCTACCTCGTTTAGTTTAGAAGGTATGACTTATCAGCCAAAGTTATATCTTAATAATTTTTTTTTTGTCATAATTTCTAGATCGATGAATGGAATAAAATTAAATGCATAATATTGCATATCTAAAAGGCTATCAAATACAGTTTTTAGTAGACCTCTACCTCGTTTCGTTTCAATGGTATAAATTAACAAACCAAACAATTTCCTTATAAAATTTGGAATTAACTATAACTGAAAGATTTCTTGATCGATGAATGGGATGTGACTAAGTGCGTGTTATTCCATGTGTATTGAGCTATCAGAAACAGCTTTAATTAGACCTCTACCTCGTTTAGTTTAGAAGGTATGACTTATCAGCCAAAGTTATATCTTAATAAATTTTTTTTTGTCATAATTTCTAGATCGATGAATGGAATAAAATTAAATGCATAATATTGCATATCTAAAAGGCTATCAAATACAGTTTTTAGTAGACCTCTACCTCGTTTCGTTTCAATGGTATAAATTAACAAACAAAACAATTTCCTTATAAAATTTGAAATTTACTCTAATTAAAAGATTTCTTGATCGATGAATGGGATGTGACTAAGTGCGTCATATTCCATGTGTATTGAGCTATCAAAAACAGCTTTAAGTAGACCTCTACCTCGTTTAGTTTAGAAGGTATGACTTATCAGCCAAACTTATATCTTAATTATTATTTTTTTGTCATAATTTCTAGATCGATGAATGGAATAAAATTAAATGCATAATATTGCATATCTAAACGGCTATCAAATACAGTTTTTAGTAGACCTCTACCTCGTTTCGTTTCAATGGTATAAATTAACAAACAAAACAATTTCCTTATAAAATTTGAAATTTACTCTAATTAAAAGATTTCTTGATCGATGAATGGGATGTGACTAAGTGCGTGTTATTTCATGTGTATTGAGCTATCAAAAACAGCTTTAAGTAGACCTCTACCTCGTTTAGTTTAGAAGGTATGACTTATCAGCCAAACTTATATCTTAATTATATATTATTTTTTTGTCATAATTTCTAGATCGATGAATGGAATAAAATGAAAAGCATAATATTGCATATCCAAAAGGCTATCAAATACAGTTTTTAGTAGACCTCTACCTCATTTCGTTTCAATGGTATAAATTAAGAAACAAAACAATTTCCTTATAAAATTTGGAAATAACTATAACTGAAAGATTTCTTGATCGATGAATGGGGTGTTACTAAGTGCGTGTTATTCCATATATAATGGGCTTTCAAATACAGTTTTTAGTAGACCTCTACCTCGTTTCGTTTCAATGGTATAAATTAACAAACAAAACAATTTCCTTATAAAATTTAAAATTTACCCTAATTAAAAGATTTCTTGATCGATGAATGGGATGTGACTAAGTGCGTGTCATTCCATGTGTATTGAGCTATCAAAAACAGCTTTAAGTAGACCTCTACCTCGTTTAGTTTAGAAGATATGACTTATCAGCCAAACTTATATCTTATTTTTTTTTTCTTGTCGTTATTTCTAGATCGATGAATGGAATAAAATTAAATGCATAATATTGCATATCCAAAAGGCTATCAAATACAGTTTTTAGTAGACCTCTACCTCATTTCGTTTCAATGGTATAAATTAAGAAACAAAACAATTTCCTTATAAAATTTGGAATTAACTATAACTGAAAGATTTCTTGATCGATGAATGGGATGTGACTAAGTGCGTGTTATTCCATATGTAATGAGCTTTCAAATACAGTTTTTAGTAAACCTCTACCTCGTTTTGTTTCAATGGTATAAATTAACAAACAAAACAATTTCCTTATAAAATTTGAAATTTACTCTACTTAAAAGATTTCTTGATCGATGAATGGGATGTGACTAAGTGCGTCTTATTCCGTGTGTATTGAGCTATCAAAAACAGCTTTAACTAGACCTCTACCTCGTTTAGTTTAGAAGGTATGACTTATCAGCCAAACTTATATCTTAATTATATATTATTTTTTTGTCATAATTTCTATATCGATGAATGGAATTCAATTAAATGCATAATATTGCATATCCAAAAGGCTATCAAATACAGTTTTTAGTAGACCTCTACCTCGTTTCGTTTCAATGGTATAAATTAACAAACCAAACAATTTCCTTATAAAATTTGGAATTAACTATAACTGAAAGATTTCTTGATGGATGAATGGGATATGACTAAGTGCGTGTTATTCCATGTGTATTGAGCTATCAAAAACAGCTTTAAGTAGACCTCTACCTCGTTTCGTTTCAATGGTATAAATTAACAAACAAAACAATTTCCTTATAAAATTTGAAATTTACTCTAATTAAAAGATTTCTTGATCGATGAATGGGATGTGACTAAGTGCGTCTTATTCCGTGTGTATTGAGCTATCAAAAACAGCTTTAACTAGACCTCTACCTCGTTTAGTTTAGAAGGTATGACTTATCAGCCAAACTTATATCTTAATATAATTTTTTTTTGTCATCATTTCAAGATCGATGAATGGAATAAAATTAAATGCATAATATTGCATATCAAAAAGGCTATCAAATATAGTCTTTAGTAGACCTCTACCTCGTTGCGTTTCAATGGTATAAATTAACAAACCAAACAATTTCCTTATAAAATTTGGAATTAACTATAACTGAAAGATTTCTTGATCGATGAATGGGATATGACTAAGTGCGTGTTATTCCATGTGTATTGAGCTATCAAGTACAGCTTTAAGTAGACCTCTACCTCGTTTCGTTTCAATGGTATAAATTAACAAACAAAACAATTTCCTTATAAAATTTGAAATTTACTCTAATTAAAAGATTTCTTGATCGATGAATGGGATGTGACTAAGTGCGTGTTATTCCATGTGTATTGAGCTATCAAAAACAGCTTTAAGTAGACCTCTACCTCGTTTAGTTTAGTAGGTATGACTTATCAGCCAAACTTATATCTTAATTATTATTTTTTTGTCATAATTTCTAGATCGATGAATGGAATAATATTGTTAATCGAAAATTAACATGTTTTCAATATTTTACTTGTTACCGTAGGCTTCAATATTAGGGCCTTTAAAATCAGTAGGGTCGTCTGTCAGACCTTTATAATCATAGACCAACGATCATTCAATGTGAAACTGTTTAGCCTATAGTTCATTCACTCTTACTTCATTCGCTCTCTCCTAATCACGCTCGGACAGCGAACGGACGTGCAAAAATTCATCAGTTGATAATCAGTCAAGTTTTCATCTAGAATAAGCTATTAGTATACTTAAGGAATAACACAGATTGTGATAGTATATTAAAGTCTATGTCATAATCAAGTCAGCGGTCATATTATTTCAACGCCACATAACCCCCAGCACCAAAGCACGAGCTTCCGACGAGGTCAACAGCAACACCTACGAGAGCTGCAGAACGACGCTTCGAACCCGCCGCCGGCGGTTCTCGTAGAGATCACCATCAACAGCGTAATCATCGCACATTTTTGGTAACCCAAGAGGGGAAGGTTTCAAATTCAGACCGGGGAATCAAACCCAAGAAGGGTAAATATTGCTACCCGTACCTACGAATCAAGGTCGCGGTAAGCAAACTCGCGTTGAAGCTCATTCAAGGTCGAGGATCGCAGGTGCCGATCCATCAATATATTGTAATCAATATACTTCACACGGATACCTACTACAGCAGATTATTCTGGAAGAAATCAGTGGTAGTGTCATGGTTCAGTGTTGGTGCGGTTTCATTATACTAACATTTGGTATTATCAATTCAATTTCAAGTCAAGGTCAGCATTTCATTTCATCGGTGCATAATTTGGATAGCCATTTTATTTCGTAACGGAAAGGGCAGTCGCAGAGGGCGCTCGCTTCGTTTCAAGTTCATTTCGGTCATTCAACAGTTCATTCAATCTTACGAACACTAAGTGATTATTGTTAATTCATGTAAGTACATTTCATTCACTCACTGGTCATTCGGATCAATCAATCGTACCTAATAGCTAGTCTGTGGTGAACCTATACTTCAGTCAGTCGGTCAGTCGGTCAATGTCAAGTGTCACCGACTGAATTATAGGTTAATAGGTCACCGCTTGTTTGTTAATTGTTAACGGATTATACTTCAACTAAATTTAAAGTAACTAATCTAAAGTGTCACTGTTTATTGCGTGCGATAATCGTTAAGGTATTCAAAATGTCATCGCGCACTGTAAAGAATCAGTTTCGTTCGCGATATCGGATGCTGATAGACTTCGCAGGCACAATCACCGATGTCAGCAGTTCTATCGCAGCATCAGTGGCTAAAAGGCACTTCGACACGTATTACAGGGATTTGGTTACAGCATACGAATCATTGTTGGGTTTCTCGGACAATGATGTGTCGGAAGACGATATGGCGTTGTTCGAGGCGCAGTTTACGGAAGTAAACAAATTATTAATCAAATTAGAGCAGGCGTCGTCGGAGTCAAAGGCCGAGATGTCAACATCACGCAAGGTCACGTCCAATCAGGTAATGGCAAAGTTACCACTCATAGAACTTCCCAAGTTTTCAGGTAATTTAATGGACTGGATTCCATTTTATGATTTATTTCAATCACTGGTTCATGAGCGGGATTTATCAGACGCTGAAAAGCATTATTACCTAAGATCATCATTATCAGGTGAAGCGCTTCATATAGTTAGACAGCTTCCGGTAGACGACAAGAACTACTCTGTTGCTCTAGGACTTTTAAAGTCACGATATCAGAACACAAGGTTGTTGCTTGATACATATATTGGTAGGATAATCAACTTACCCATCATCACATCATCAAGTCATATTAGGTCAGAATTTTATGATCCACTACAGGAGGCCATTCAGGCCTTGGATAAACTCGGTCAGCCTGTTAAAGAATGGTCATATTTAATTTTATACCTGGTCTTGCAGAAGCTCCCGATTAGGCTACGTTCACTGTTTGAAGAGCGGCATGGCAAGGATACCACGACCCTGCCCACCATCTATCAACTGCTGGAGTTGATGGATGAACAGTGCAGACTTCAGTTGGCGGTACCATCAGCCCCAGAACAACAGGCCACCATCAGGAGTCCACGTCGGTCACCACCACCACGTGCACATCAGCCTGCAGGGCAGTCACCGCAGGCATCAAAAGGGGTGCTCTCTTCCCAAGGAATCATTCGGCCTTCACATCAGGTGAATGTTTCAATTTCATCATGTTCATTCTGTTCAAATAAGGCCCATACACTGTACAAGTGTCCCGGGTTCCTTCAACTGTCACGGGGAGGGCGCAGATCATGGGCTTCAAGGACGGGGCATTGTTACAGATGTTTGAGGAAACATTATGCCAGCGAGTGTACTCATCGCAATTGGTGTTTGCATTGCAAATCTCCAGATCACAACACACTGATCTGCAATGCCGACACTAATACTCAACAGGTTCATTCAATTGTTCAATCCATGGATCAAGGATCAACTAGGGGTGAAGTGAATCAGCCATCATCATCATCATATGCGAGCCGTGTCTCGGTACATCAGGCACCAACCACGTCATCTGTGGGCAGCCAGGCCCAGGAGCGGTCTGTGCATTACCAGGAGGCACCATCAGTGCAATCCTTGGGCCAACATCAGCCGAGGCCAACCATTGGTGCCAGAGCGCAGCGAGCTCAGAACACATTCAGTTCCCTCAAGTTTGGTTTTAGGCAAAGCCCTGATAGGGAATGATATGAGGGTACTGTTGGTGCACCTCAAGGTCCATCCCATCCCATAACTATTTGCCCTACCGCAATAGTAATGGTCAGATCTGGTGATGGTACATTTGTTAAGGTCAGAGCCCTGTTGGATACAGGAGCTTGTGTTTCAATCATCAAGCAATCATTGGTTCATTATTTAAATTTGCCCCAACAGTACAACAGTAATACTCTTTATGGAATTGGTCACCAGCCGGTTCAAACGCCAGGCACTATCGTTAAATTAGTCATCAAACCTGTCGGAACTCAATTACCAATTGTAGGTACTATGGCAATGGTTATGTTTGAATTAACAGGAAATATACCGCCATATGATATTCAACTCAGGGATCAATTAAGGTCATCAAACATTATATTTGCTGATAGCAACTTTGATAAGGCTCGAAATGTAGATATTATCCTAGGTACAGACATTCTCAATTATGTACTTGATGGTTCAAAGATATCAACTAATATTCCAGGGATAGCAGCTTATGGATCATGTTTTGGTCACGTCATTATGGGAGCGGTGCCGGGTCAACTGCCACCGACGACGGTCGCGGCACCCCACCAGTCAGCCGGCACATCAGTAGAAGACTACGGACTTCATGCAGTCAAGCTAGAGGAAGTCTTTGAAAGGTTTTGGAAGGTGGAGGAGCCCCCTTCGAAACCAGCTGTTCCTCCTGAATATTTGGAATGTGAAAGGTTGTATAATTCAACTACTCAACGTATGCCAGATGGCAAATATATGGTGAGGTTGCCATTACTTTCAACAAGACCACCATTGGGTGAATCAAAGGCTTTAGCCATTCAGCGCTTGCGATCTTTAGAAAGAAAGATGGCTAAGAATTTGGTATTTGCAAATAAATACAAGGAGTTCATGAAAGAGTATGAAACTCTTGGTCATATGTCAAAATCAGATTTTCAGTTCGATTCTGAACATTTCATCATACCTCACCACGGTATATTCAAAAAGGGAACGGATAAAATCCGTGTCGTATTTGACGGGAGTGGTCATACATCAACTGGCACGTCATTAAACCAGTGTCTTCACACAGGCCAGCCACTTCAAAATGATATTACCCAAATATTATTGAATTTCAGACGTCACCAAATCGTTTTCACTACGGACATCAAGATGATGTTCAGGATGACTTGGATACACCCTGAAGATAGGAAGTACCAACTCGTCTTGTGGCGGGAGAACCCGTCAGAACAAATTCAGGTATATGAGTTAAATACTAATACTTATGGACTACGGTCAAGTCCTTTCATTTCAATTCGAACATTGTTGCAACTGGCGGACGATTGGGAGGCTAGTCACCATGAATCACCCGCTTCAAACGTCATCAGACGAGATATCTTCGTCGACGATATTCTCACGGGCGCGGACTCGTTATCAGAGGCACAACGCCTCAAGTCAGAACTTATCGCGTTAATGAAAAGCGCCGGATACGAGCTCAGGAAATGGTCATCAAATTGCAATGAATTACTGCAAGACTTGCCGCAAGAACACTGCGAGCAACCACATCAGTTCGATACTGAAGACAAAAGCTTTATTAAGGTACTAGGAATTCAATGGGATCCAGTATCAGACTCGATGTCATATCAGATCAATGTACCGCTAGGGCAACCAGTCACTAAGCGTCATATCCTTAGTACAATAGCACGCCTATATGATCCGTGTGGATATTGTGCGCCTATTGTGTTCAGATTCAAAATGTTTCTTCAATCACTTTTTTCAGATGGATTATCATGGGATGAGCCTGTTAGCCATCACCAATGTCATCAGTGGAACGAACTCATTCAGGACTTAAGCTGTTTGTCAAATTTGCAGATTCCTAGATGTGTTGCACTACCACAAACAGTTTCATATTCGCTCCACGGATTCGGAGACGCTGCGGAGGCTGGATTTGCCGCGAGCGTGTACCTCAGGACAGTGGACACGTCAGAAAACGTCATGGTACGACTACTTTTAGCTAAATCTCGAGTAGCTTCCCTGAAGTCAAAGCAAACTATACCCAAGTTGGAGCTTAGTGCCGCTCACCTAGTGTTCAAGCTACTTAATCATGTAGCAGAGTCCTATGAAAGTTCGATTCAATTTGACAGCATCAATGCTTGGTCAGACAGCACCATTGTGTTATCATGGTTAAATACAAAACCTCACATGCTGCAAACATTCGAATGCAATCGAGTTCAGGACATTCAAAACTCAAAACGTAAGATGACATGGAGTCATATCAGATCTGAATTAAATCCAGCAGATGTCGCTTCAAGAGGTATGTCAGCAAAGGAGCTCATTGGATTTAATCTATGGTGGTCACCAGACTGGTTACTTAAGGCGGAGCCACAATGGCCTTCATTACCAGTTACTATACCTCATGATTTACCTGGATTCAAGAAATTAGTCCATGTTGTCACACCGGTAGAGTCCTGGCAAGACTCTTTATTATCACGTGTCAGCTCATTTAGTAAGCTCATCAATGTTACGTCATTTGTACTTAGATTTTGTAGGAATGCCAGATTACCGAAAGAACAACGGAATCTCACGTCATCATTATCACTGGACGAGACTCGTGAAGCCACAAAACATTGGATCAGGAAAATTCAGATGGATTCGTTCAAGGACGAAATCATATTAATCAAACAAGGAAAACTGGTTTGTAAGTCATTACAGAAATTAAGTGTATTCGTGGATGACGAGCACTTCATCAGGGTCGGTGGACGACTCCGGAAATCAACATTACCATATGGAGCAAGGCATCCATATCTGATACCTAAAGATCATCGGTGGGGTCAATTATTAATTGAATATTACCACAAATCATATTGTCATGCGGCGACGAACGCCCTAATATCCATACTCAGAAGAGAGTACTGGATCACTTCAGCCAGGCGACAAGTGTCCAAGGCTATCAGAAATTGTTTAGTTTGTTTCAGATTCAATGCATCAACTCAGCCACCATTCATGGCCGATCTGCCTGCTGATAGAGTCACAGCAGCGCGGCCATTTTCCGGCGTAGCGACGGATTTCGCTGGCCCATTTTTGGTCAAAAGCAGTTTATTAAGAAACGCTAAGTCAGTCAAAGCTTACCTGTGTGTCTTTGTATGTTTAGGCACAAAGGCTGTTCATCTCGAGGTCGTCTCTTCGCTGAGCGTCGAGGCCTTCATCGCGTCATTCACGAGGTTTGTCAGTCGACGAGGGCTGCCTTCTCTTATCAGATCGGACCGAGGTACAAATTTTGTTGGTTCTAACACATATCTCAAGGAGATTAATCAGTTTTTGTTGGACAATGAGATTATCCTCAAGGAGGAGTTCAGAAAACAGAGTATTCGCTGGGAATTCAACCCGCCGGCATCGCCTCACATGGGGGGTCTATTTGAGGCTGCCGTCAAAAGCGCAAAAAACCTCCTCAAGAGAGAGGTTGGCGAAACTATTCTAACATTCGAGGAGCTGTCTACTCTATTTTCTAAGATAGAATCGATACTGAATTCACGACCTCTAGTTCCTATGTCAGAGGATCCTTGCGATTTAGAAGTTCTTACACCTGGTCATTTCATCATCGGTCAACCACTAGTCGCTTTACCAGAAGCGCACTGGAAGGAAACAAAGATGTCACGATTATCACGCTTTCAAATCACTCAGAAAATGTATCAGTCAATTTGGTCACGATGGCATGTTGAATATCTCAATACACTACAGACACGCAATAAATGGTATAGTCATGTTAACAATATAGAACTTAACGATTTAGTTCTTATCATAGATGAAAATTCACCACCTCTACAGTGGCGTAGAGGTAGAGTAATAGAATTGTTTAAAGGGTCAGATCAGGTTGTCAGATCAGTTAAATTAAAAACTCAATGTGGAGAACTTATAAGACCCGTGGTAAAATTATGTAAATTACCATTGGAAAGTGATTTCAATTGATCATTTATTTCCTATGTATATATTAGAGTTCAACCTAATATTAAGTCATGTTTAGCGGTAATGTTATGTGTCATTATTACTATAAGTAGAGTTCATTAGGGACTTCAAGTGTTCAGTGTTCAACTTCCCCGGGTGGCGGAGGAATGTTAATCGAAAATTAACATGTTTTCAATATTTTACTTGTTACCGTAGGCTTCAATATTAGGGCCTTTAAAATCAGTAGGGTCGTCTGTCAGACCTTTATAATCATAGACCAACGATCATTCAATGTGAAACTGTTTAGCCTATAGTTCATTCACTCTTACTTCATTCGCTCTCTCCTAATCACGCTCGGACAGCGAACGGACGTGCAAAAATTCATCAGTTGATAATCAGTCAAGTTTTCATCTAGAATAAGCTATTAGTATACTTAAGGAATAACACAGATTGTGATAGTATATTAAAGTCTATGTCATAATCAAGTCAGCGGTCATATTATTTCAACGCCACATAACCCCCAGCACCAAAGCACGAGCTTCCGACGAGGTCAACAGCAACACCTACGAGAGCTGCAGAACGACGCTTCGAACCCGCCGCCGGCGGTTCTCGTAGAGATCACCATCAACAGCGTAATCATCGCACAAATATTAAATGCATAATATTGCATATCCAAAAGGCTATCAAATACAGTTTTTAGTAGACCTCTACCTCGTTTCGTTTCAATGGTATAAATTAACAAACAAAACAATTTCCTTATAAAATTTGAAATTTACTCTAATTAAAAGATTTCTTGATCGATGAATGGGATGTGACTAAGTGCGTCTTATTCCGTGTGTATTGAGCTATCAAAAACAGCTTTAACTAGACCTCTACCTCGTTTAGTTTAGAAGGTATGACTTATCAGCCAAACTTATATCTTAATATAATTTTTTTTTGTCATCATTTCAAGATCGATGAATGGAATAAAATTAAATGCATAATATTGCATATCAAAAAGGCTATCAAATATAGTCTTTAGTAGACCTCTACCTCGTTTCGTTTCAATGGTATAAATTAACAAACCAAACAATTTCCTTATAAAATTTGGAATTAACTTTAACTGAAAGATTTCTTGATCGATGAATGGGATGTGATTAAGTGCGTGTTATTCCATATGTAATGGGCTTTCAAATACAGTTTTTGGTAGACCTCTACCTCGTTTCGTTTCAATGGTATAAATTAACAAACAAAACAATTTCCTTATAAAATTTGAAATTTAGTCTAATTAAAAGATTTCTTGATCGATGAATGGGATGTGACTAAGTGCGTCTTATTCCATGTGTATTGAGCTATCAAAAACAGCTTTAAGTAGACCTCTACCTTGTTTAGTTTAGAAGGTATGACTTATCAGCCAAACTTATATCTTAATTATATATTATTTTTTTGTCATCATTTCTAGATCGATGAATGGAATTCAATTAAATGCATAATATTGCGTATCCAAAAGGCTATCAAATACAGTTTTTAGTAGACCTCTACCTCGTTGCGTTTCAATGGTATAAATTAACAAACCAAACAATTTCCTTATAAAATTTGGAATTAACTATAACTGAAAGATTTCTTTATCGATGAATGGGATATGACTAAGTGCGTGTTATTCCATGTGTATTGAGCTATCAAAAACAGCTTTAAGTAGACCTCTACCTCGTTTCGTTTCAATGGTATAAATTAACAAACAAAACAATTTCCTTATAAAATTTGAAATTTACTCTAATTAAAAGATTTCTTGATCGATGAATGGGATGTGACTAAGTGCGTGTTATTCCATTTGTAATGGGCTTTCAAATACAGTTTTTAGTAGACCTCTACCTCATTTCGTTTCAATGGTATAAATTAACAAACAAAACAATTTCCTTATAAAATTTGAAATTTACTCTAATTAAAAGATTTCTTGATCGATGAATGGGATGTGACTAAGTGCGTGTTATTCCATGTGTATTGAGCTATCAAAAACAGCTTTAAGTAGACCTCTACCTCGTTTAGTTTAGAAGGTATGACTTATCAGCCAAACTTATATCTTAATTATTATTTTTTTGTCATAATTTCTAGATCGATGAATGGAATAATATTAAATGCATAATATTGCATATCCAAAAGGCTATCAAATACAGTTTTTAGTAGACCTCTACCTCGTTTCGTTTCAATGGTATAAATTAACAAACAAAACAATTTCCTTATAAAATTTGAAATTTACTCTAATTAAAAGATTTCTTGATCGATGAATGGGATGTGACTAAGTGCGTCTTATTCCGTGTGTATTGAGCTATCAAAAACAGCTTTAACTAGACCTCTACCTCGTTTAGTTTAGAAGGTATGACTTATCAGCCAAACTTATATCTTAATATAATTTTTTTTTGTCATCATTTCAAGATCGATGAATGGAATAAAATTAAATGCATAATATTGCATATCTAAAAGGCTATCAAATATAGTCTTTAGTAGACCTCTACCTCGTTTCGTTTCAATGGTATAAATTAACAAACCAAACAATATCCTTATAAAATTTGGAATTAACTTTAACTGAAAGATTTCTTGATCGATGAATGGGATGTGATTAAGTGCGTGTTATTCCATATGTAATGGGCTTTCAAATACAGTTTTTGGTAGACCTCTACCTCGTTTCGTTTCAATGGTATAAATTAACAAACAAAACAATTTCCTTATAAAATTTGAAATTTAGTCTAATTAAAAGATTTCTTGATCGATGAATGGGATGTGACTAAGTGCGTCTTATTCCATGTGTATTGAGCTATCAAAAACAGCTTTAAGTAGACCTCTACCTCGTTTAGTTTAGAAGGTATGACTTATCAGCCAAACTTATATCTTAATTATATATTATTTTTTTGTCATCATTTCTAGATCGATGAATGGAATTCAATTAAATGCATAATATTGCGTATCCAAAAGGCTATCAAATACAGTTTTTAGTAGACCTCTACCTCGTTGCGTTTCAATGGTATAAATTAACAAACCAAACAATTTCCTTATAAAATTTGGAATTAACTATAACTGAAAGATTTCTTGATCGATGAATGGGATATGACTAAGTGCGTGTTATTCCATGTGTATTGAGCTATCAAAAACAGCTTTAAGTAGACCTCTACCTCGTTTCGTTTCAATGGTATAAATTAACAAACAAAACAATTTCCTTATAAAATTTGAAATTTACTCTAATTAAAAGATTTCTTGATCGATGAATGGGATGTGACTAAGTGCGTGTTATTCCATGTGTATTGAGCTATCAAAAACAGCTTTAAGTAGACCTCTACCTCGTTTAGTTTAGAAGGTATGACTTATCAGCCAAACTTATATCTTAATTATTATTTTTTTGTCATAATTTCTAGATCGATGAATGGAATAATATTAAATGCATAATATTGCATATCCAAAAGGCTATCAAATACAGTTTTTAGTAGACCTCTACCTCGTTTCGTTTCAATGGTATAAATTAACAAACAAAACAATTTCCTTATAAAATTTGAAATTTACTCTAATTAAAAGATTTCTTGATCGATGAATGGGATGTGTTTAAGTGCGTCTCATTCCGTGTGTATTGAGCTATCAAAAACAGCTTTAAGTAGACCTCTACCTCGTTTAGTTTAGAAGGTATGACTTATCAGCCAAACTTATATCTTAATTATATATTATTTTTTTGTCATTATTTCTAGATCGATGAATGGAATAAAATTAAATGCATAATATTGCGTATCCAAAAGGCTATCAAATACAGTTTTTAGTAGACCTCTACCTCGTTTCGTTTCAATGGTATAAATTAAGAAACAAAACAATTTCCTTGTAAAATTTGGAATTAACTATAACTGACAGATTTCTTGATCTATGAATGGGATGTGACTAATTGCGTGTTATTCCATGTGTATTGAGCTATCAAAAACAGCTTTAAGTAGACCTCTACCTCGTTTCGTTTCAATGGTATAAATTAACAAACAAAACAATTTCCTTATAAAATTTGAAATTTACTCTAATTAAAAGATTTCTTGATCGATGAATGGGATGTGACTAAGTGCGTCTTATTCCATGTGTATTGAGCTATCAAAAACAGCTTTAAGTAGACCTCTACCTCGTTTAGTTTAGAAGGTATGACTTATCAGCCTAACTTATATCTTAATTATATATTATTTTTTTGTCATAATTTCTAGATTGATGAATGGAATAAAATTAAATGCATAATATTGCATATCTAAAAGGCTAACAAATACAGTTTTTAGTAGACCTCTACCTCGTTTCGTTTCAATGGTATAAATTAACAAACCAAACAATTTCCTTATAAAATTTGGAATTAACTAAAACTGAAAGATTTCTTGATCGATGAATGGGATGTGACTAAGTGCGTGTTATTCCATATGTAATGGGCTTTCAAATACAGTTTTTAGTAAACCTCTACCTCGTTTTGTTTCAATGGTATAAATTAACAAACAAAACAATTTCCTTATAAAATTTGAAATTTACTCTAATTAAAAGATTTCTTGATCGATGAATGGGATGTGACTAAGTGCGTCTTATTCCGTGTGTATTGAGCTATCAAAAACAGCTTTAAGTAGACCTCTACCTCGTTTAGTTTAGAAGGTATGACTAATCAGCCAAACTTATATCTTAATTATATATTATTTTTTTGTCATCATTTCTAGATCGATGAATGGAATTCAATTAAATGCATAATATTGCGTATCCAAAAGTCTATCAAATACAGTTTTTAGTAGACCTCTACCTCGTTTCGTTTCAATGGTATAAATTAACAAACCAAACAATTTCCTTATAAAACTTGGAATTAACTATAACTGAAAGATTTCTTGATCGATGAATGGGATATGACTAAGTGCGTGTTATTCCATGTGTATTGAGCTATCAAAAACAGCTTTAAGTAGACCTCTACCTCGTTTCGTTTCAATGGTATAAATTAACAAACAAAACAATTTCCTTATAAAATTTGAAATTTACTCTAATTAAAAGATTTCTTGATCGATGAATGGGATGTGACTAAGTGCGTGTTATTCCATGTGTATTGAGCTATCAAACACAGCTTTAAGTAGACCTCTACCTCGTTTAGTTTAGAAGGTATGACTTATCAGCCAAACTTATATCTTAATTATATATTATTTTTTTGGCATAATTTATAGATCGATGAATGGAATAAAATTAAATGCATAAAATTGCGTATCCAAAAGGCTTTCAAATACAGTTTTTAGTAGACCTCTACCTCGTTTCGTTTCAATGGTATAAATTAACAAACAAAACAATTTCCTTATAAAATTTGGAATTAACTATAACTGAAAGATTTCTTGATCGATGAATGGGATGTGACTAAGTGCGTGTTATTCCATGTGTATTGAGCTATCAAAAACAGCTTTAAGTAGACCTCTACCTCGTTTAGTTTAGAAGGTATGACTTATCAGCCAAACTTATATCTTAATTATATATTATTTTTTTGTCATAATTTCTAGATCGATGAATGGAATAAAATGAAATGCATAATATTGCATATCCAAAAGGCTATCAAATACAGTTTTTAGTAGACCTCTACCTCGTTTCGTTTCAATGGTATAAATTAACAAACAAAACAATTTCCTTATAAAATTTGGAATTAACTATAACTGAAAGATTTCTTGATCGATGAATGGGAT